>CAJNDT010003824.1:472832-680881 GCA_905221615.1 Symbiodinium sp. CCMP2592
TGGTACCAGACCATGCCTCAGGATTGAGGATAATGCCTGTAAGTCCGTGGCATGCATGATGTAACAAGGGTTGTTCTGTCGAACAAAATCTTCCATGCCTACGGGCCTTGGCGCGTTAGTGGAGAGACTCTGTGCATGGGACTGCACAGGATTGCTCCCCGTTGCCATGAAGTCTGAGATGGTCATGTGTGACCTTGGCCTCTCTTCTTCAGGATCTGGTTCTTCAGCTCTTGGTAGAGTTCGTCGTGAACCGTGTCCTCCCACTGCCGAGAGGAAAAGTTTGGTCATGGTCAGCACATTTGCATCCTGTGGGATGGTAACGGCGGCATCTGTTGTCTCGGTCTTGCCATCTTGGTTATAAACCATAGTGACCACGAACCTGGACTTAGTGTTAAGGAGGACACCAAGCGCGATCTCTTGTGGTGTATACTGTGCGAGCTCTGCATCGGCCAACTTGGACATGTCCAGAAGATAATTGTGTTGGCCAGCAAAAAGATCTTGGCGCTGGTTCTGAAGGTGTCTTGTTGAGTGTGCCAACCACCTTCCGACTCTGTTGGTCTTGGAAAGAATGTGGAAGCACATCTCTGGTGAGAGACCTGTTACCTCTACCAGTCTTGGCACTGAGGAGGAATAGTCATACTCTCCAGATGCATCAAGACTCACACATTGTTTTACCTCCTGTGGGAGGCCAGTCTGAAGGTGATGTGCAAGCATCGTACAGAACTGGCGTGGATCACGAGCGTGATTACCCACGTTGTTATCCCAGTATAAAAGGGGACTGTTGTCCCATGGTCCTTGGAGGACTCCTTCATAGAGCCTGACTCCATGTCTGGAGATTGGAGTGAGCCTTGCTCGACTCGCATGGCCACATCGTAAGATCAGTTCAGCAAGATCTCTTGGACGCGGATTGAACACCTGTTGGTGACCCATGTAAATGTATGGAGGCTCGTTATTTTTCTCACGTTTGTGAAATCGGTGTCCACCGTGTTCGGTGTGTCGACGTGATGCTTCCCGACGAGACTCGGGGTACGAGCTATCCATGTGTGGATGTCGCTCATTGTACGCCTGTACTGCCCTGGGTAGGGCGTGTCCATCACGGCTACGGAAGTTTGATCGTGTGCTCATTACGGCACGATGACCAAACAGGATCAGGAATGCTTGGTTAGCTCAAAAGGCTGGTTGCTGTAAGGCTCGAGGCTGAAAGCGGCTGCGGATGATACAGAACATATAGTTCTCATGAACATGTCTGATCTTGATGAAAACGCAGCCTGCAGACACAAATTTTCTTTTAGACGAAAAACAGTCTAAATAGAAAATCCAGCACATGGTTGTGCTACCAGCAAACAAGACTACCACCATGTTCCTTGGCAGTAAAATAATCGGTAAATCTCTGTTGAGACATCAATTCCAAGGAAGGCTACCGCTGTAGCGGCATTCCTAAGGTTGTCTATGATCCACGGAACAGTGAAAGCTTTATGTTGAAGAAGTTCACGGAAGGGTGGATGAATGTCTGTTTCTGGTAAGTTTCCTGTTTCGAGAGCCTTGATAAGCTCATCAGGTTGTGCCGAATGCTTTGTTAATGCATCAGCTAGGCAGTACTTCGAGCTTACATGAGCTAGGTCATCTAATGATCCAGAGTTGGATTCTTTACGAAGCATCTGTATAAGATGGTGAGTTTCCTTCTGCTCTGGAAGGTGTGTCGTGCCTGCTGTTGTCACAAGATTGTTCGCATCTGTTCTGATATGTATGGGTACGGTCTCTGATGAGAGATCTGCCCAAAGTCCCTTGAGGAACAGGCAAGTACCAAAGCAACGCATCAGTGCGTTAAGCTCTGCCACTTTTGTGGACATTGTGGTTGTCGTAATCTTGTGAGACTCATAATCCACCAGGCTACCTCTCGAGGATGTTTCCTTAATAGAGGATTCAGAGAAATCGTTCTTCTTGGAAGAAGCAGCTGCTGCTGATTGTTTCATTCCTTTTAGCTTTTGATTTCGATCTTCAGCAAGGAAAATAACATGTGCTCTCTGAGATGATTTGTCATCATTGTTCCTGTAGGAAGCATCAGGGTAACCGAGGATTCTGAGATTTCCTTTCAGCGGCCAAAAACGCAATTCTACTTCGGTAGACTTCACAATCCTAACAAGCTTGTTCAATTCTCGAATATCACCGATAGTAGGCTTGGCAGCCTTGCTCGCACACCTACTGAAGCGATAACAGATGTGAGCTTGAGTCCGGCTTTGTAGCCAGTTGATCTGTCCTAAAACACTTCTATAAGCAGTGTGCTGCTGTGGTGTGCATTGTTGCCCATTGTTGAGCTTCTTGTCAAAAACAATTTCTTCTAGAGCTTCAACAGCTAGGTTCTGATTTACTGAGATATGTGCTGGCACTGCTGCTGTAGCATCCTTCCAGACTAATCTCTGTCCTACAAACATAATATCGTTCGTGTCTTTAGAACCGACTGCAAACTCCTTTTTGATCGATTCAATCACGGCCTTACGAAAGGTGTCATCACCGGCCATGCACAGGTCATCTACATGTAAACAGACTACTCCATGTACCTGTCTACCCTTGGCATTGTTGCCTGCTATGGGATCTAGGAGATAGTCAATCGCTGATTCCATGGTCTTTGGCTGAGACTTCTTGAGTTCAGCATCTGCTGTTGCAGACTTCTTACCATACAGAACATATGTACAGCGATCCGCACGGGTTGGCACCAGGCCATAAGACAGGAGTGCCTTATCAACGATGTTCCACCATCTTCGAGGTGCATCGTTAAGTCCATAAGCGGGTTTCTTCATCCTCGCTGCAATGTATGAAGGATAACCTGCTTCAGGAGGAATCTGACAGATTATGTCTCTCGACTCATCATAGGCTTCACCCTGCAGGAAAGCAGTCTTTAAGTCGATGTGTGTCAGATTCCACAGCTTGTTAGCTGCTAGTTGAATCGCTAAGCGGAAACCTGGGCGACTCGCAGCAGGACTATCAGTTTGCTGAATGTCCTTCTGTCGATCCTGGAAACCTCTCAGGACCCATCGGGCCTTGCACTTAAGGAAGTTTCCGTCTTTGTCTCTTTTTAGAGTCAGGACCCATCGACCAGTGACATAATTTCGGATGTTTCCGAGTTTCCGTGTATCGACGAGCTCAAAGACATCATTGTCTAGCCAGCTCTGATATTCTGCTGCTTTCGCTTCATCAAACTGTTTCTTCATCTCACGCTTTTCCTTGGCGGTTGCCGCCTTCCGCTGTGCCTTCTGGGTTAAATTCGCTGAGTTCCTGGGGGAACTTAGAGATAAGGCCTTGTCCTCTTCCGTGAGAAGATCGTACTCTTCACGAATGTCAGATCGGAACCTTTTTGTGGGTTTATACCGTGTTCGGTCTGACCTCACTCTTGATGTTACCTCTCTGATGTCCACGGGTCCGCCATGCATGTACCGAGGCATGGAGAAAGAACCTGTGTTACTGCACAGTTTCTGTTCTTCTGTGAGAAGGACCCAGTCCTTCTCATCTACGACCAAGTCACCTTCCTCATCAGAGTAATACCTTGTGTTGTCTGACTCGGCATCGCTCTCCGGTTCTGGTGAACCAGAAGTGTGAGGAGGAGCGGACGGTTGTCCGGGGTCGTCTGGGACCAGTTCTTCTTCAGTGTCTTCTTCATCTTGTTGTAATGGAAGAATGGGTCCCTGTGGATGTGCCTTCGGTTTAGGTTTGGGAGTCGGCACCTGTGGAGGTGATTTCTGTTTGTGCGGCGAAACTTTCCTTTCCGATGAAGACCTTGGCGACACATCACCCCCCAGACGCCGAGGAGACGGAACGCGAGGAGGCGGATTCACGCGAGGCTTAGCCCGAGCAGGAGCCACGGGCTCATCGGAGGAAACGGCCGGCAGTCGCGGTGGAGGTATGGGAGGAGGAGGACGCGACGGCGGCGTGCCGGGAGGCATCGGCTGATCTGGTTCCGGCATAGAAACATCGTCAGATGTGATCCGTGAGCGATTAGTGCTCATTGGTTCCGACGGGTCTGACGGCGAAACCTCTTCGTCCGACATGATTACATCCGGCGGTGTTCGCACGGACGGTGAAGTCTTGCCGCCTGTCATCTGGAATAGCACCCCCGAGAAGGTTGATGGGTGTACTTTGTTCCAGGAAACCTGGTGCGGCAAGCAACACGTCATAGTCGAATTGGGCTTCTTCTTGTTCCAGAAGACAAGAACGCCATCAGTTACACTGGTGAGTGCTTTAACTGTTCCAAATGTACCTCTGTATAGAGTACACTGTTCGAAACCAGACCCTGGTAAGAGTCTTGATCTAAGGCGAGTAATGTCTGACACCAAGGCATCAAGGGACGGTGATGGTTTGGAATGATGCAATGGTAATTCAGTTTTACTCGCTAAAGAATTTACTCTAGCAACAAGTGATCTGATTTTCGGATCTTGCAGGAGTTTTGAATCCTTGAGAGGATTTGTTGTCAGAAGTGAATACTCCTGATCAAGAAGTTCCGAAAGTCCCTGGAGGCATTCATCTCCAGAGTATTCTAGTATGTCTGTGACTAAAGACAGATGAGATGCATACGCATCTCGTTTCAGGAATCTTGCCAAACACGAGGCAAAGGTCTCACAGAATTCATAAGGATACACTTGTGCGAGTTTCGTTTTAAGACCGTAGCCTTGAATACCCTTTTCGTCTCCTGGTGGAGATGTTGGAGATTTCGTTTTGGCAGAATGCCTCTGGAGAGGAATTAAAACTTGCGGTGGCAAGTTGTGCATAAAAATCGAGGATTTCGATTCATAGTATCCTGTTGGATCTTTCATGCCATAGGCCTGTAGGTTACAGACCTCATAGCTGATCTTATGATTAGAAAACAGGCGTTTTGC
This sequence comes from Symbiodinium sp. CCMP2592, assembly GCA_905221615.1. Taxonomy (NCBI): domain Eukaryota; class Dinophyceae; order Suessiales; family Symbiodiniaceae; genus Symbiodinium; species Symbiodinium sp. CCMP2592. The sequence continues at coordinate 477,701 of CAJNDT010003824.1, forward strand.
CTCTGGTGAAGACCAGAGCCTGCTGTAGTATGGGTTCTCAAGAACAAAGTAACGTCCGAGCTTCATTTGGTGGTCTGCGACCGATTCACAGAATTTTAGAACAGAAAGTCTCTTGGCAGAGCCTTTCTTCCACTGTGAGTACCAGCTAGACCACTGAGAATGGTCCGGTGACATAACAATAATAGTAGGTTCTTGTTCCTTGATGATCCTAAGAAGATTGGAGCGACCTTGCGGTTGCTCAAGATCTAGACCGCTACGCAAATCGACTGGCTGACCTACTCGCAGACCTGACAGGGCAGCTTTGTGACTCATGCGGGGAGATCCGCCGTAGAGTTCTAGGAAGTCAATCTTCCCAGTGCTGGTGACCTGCCAGTGACACTCTTGATGTGGAACGTTAGGTCTGTCGACTGCAGGGAAGCATCGAAGGTGACCATGCAACTTGCGTGGTCAGAACCTTCTGACGTCAGAGTTTCCTCATCAGGCGCGAGAGGAATCTCCACATCAGATGTTATGTCATAGTTTTTCCTCAGTTTTGAGATATTGACGCGGACGATGCGTGTTCCAAGATCCACACCTACCATGGATCCTCCGAGTTCGGAGATCACCTTTCCTTTCAGCCAAGATCCATGTTTGGACCCAGTGGATCCAATCTTAGACTTATCTTCTGACCAGTAGAAAACCTTATCTCCCAAAGAGAAAGGTCCTTGGGTCATTGACAGTCTGGCTGCAAGATCTCTACGCAGATCATCAGATTGGCGTGCCTCTTGGTAAGCCCTGTTGGCAAGCTCCTTAATGGCTCTCGCAGTGACTTCCGTATCAGTTGGATTACCTGTCAACTGATTGGGATCAGCGTTCTCTGGTGTTATAACATCTCGAGGACGCCTTCCAAAGGCCATTTCTAAAGGAGTAACTCCTCCGTAGGTAATCGAAGAGTTTCTTGCCAAACATGCTTGGCGAACGAGGTTGCCATACTTCATGGTGATTCCGTTATACTGCGGGTCACCATCCTTCAGGATCTGAAGTATGAGCTTAATCTGATGCTTCAGCAATCTTACAGCAGCTTCGGCCCTGTTGGGCCATGGTGTTCCAGGTCCTGTTGCCACAGGCTTGATATTCTGCCGATTGTAATAAGCCTCCATTTTTGGAGTCATGAATGCTTGATCTCCAACTACAACCTTTGGGTTGATCTGAAATTTCTCAAAGTAGTCATTCATAATCGACATTGTAGTATGTTCTTCTTTATCCTGGACTACTTCGGCAGTCAACAAGTTTGTTGCTCCATCATAGAGAATAAGAAATACTAAGCGACTATCCTTGCCGGGAATTGGAAGCTCACCGTGATCTACGAAGGTGAGATCACCGAAAGTCTCTGATCTTAGACCAGAAATCTTCGCTCTCGAAGGAGCTCTCACATGTTCCTGGCAGGCTGAACACTTTTTGACCAGTTGGTCATATAGCTCGTAGATCTCCTTTGGGATCTGTAAGGCCTTTGTGCGTCGCTTGAACTGATCCGTACTCATATGACGGTGCTTGAGGTGAAGCTTATAGAGTTCTACAGGGTCCTTAAGCTTCTCATGAATCCTGCGAAGAGCAATTGGAAGAGATGGCGATGGTTCTGCGACAATCTCTTCACCTGTAGGTGAGTCTGTACCAGGAGCCGGGTATTCTCTTGACTCAAGTGGTCTTACCTCCGTCCCGTCATCAGCTCCTGGGACCTTAGACTTCTCTTCAACAGGAGATTTAACCGCATATTTGCGGGATTTCTTCAGAAGGTTTTTGAGACCCTTTGGAGTCTTTATCTTCGCAGGTGGAACCTCAAGTCTTTCTTCTTCTGGAGGTTCATGTGGTGCAGAGGATTCTGCAGGTTTGTCCCTAGAGCCTGATGATGGTTCCGATGGTCCGGAAGGCTCAGGAGCATCACCAGATGGTTCTGGTGGATCAAGTTTCTTGGCAGATGATTCTGCCGGATCAGATGGAAGAGGCTTCTTTTTGCCTGAAATCCTCTTCGGTGGTGGATCAGCTGCTCCCTCAGGTGCTTTGTCACAACCCTTGAGGTACGTGTGAGCCTTTTTCTGTCCGGCACAGGCTGGACAGCGACCTTCCGGTATCCTAACATAAGGCTTATTGGCTCCTAGAGCAGTCTCCGTCGCACTGAACGACGTACCTGACTTAGGGAGGTACTTCCTGGTGGAAGTGAAGCCTAGAAGGTCCAATACTAAATGGTTATTGGTACTAATCGGAAGAGGGGTTTTATACAAACCGAAAGCTTCACACGTTGCTAGGTCAGCTGTTGGACTACACTCGAGGGTCATTCTTAAATTCCTCATCTGTTCGATGGAAAACAAAATGGGGACTCTTCCCTGATCCAAAACTTCTATGGTTGTATCTCTTCTTGGAGTTGTGTTGAACCATAGAGTTACACGCTCCTTGATAAGAGCTGTTTCACTATCTGCGAAAGAGAACTTCGTGTTCGAAGGTGAAAAAGTGAAATCAATCATGCCTGGGGCATGTTGCTTCACGGCCTTGATAAGCCTGTTCACCGCATAGCGGGAACCCATAGCCCTAGTACAACCAGAGTCAAGTATGACAAAGGTAGGGCTCTTATCAAGATTGATCCGCTCTGTGAGAGCAGATAGGACGGTGTGCTGCAACGGAAACACTGCTGTTGCAGTCTCCACACCTTGCCCCTCGGATGGTTCAGAGACCTGGGGCACGTAACTCACTGATGAGTTGTACACGGGTTCTTGGTGCGCGCTCGGATCTGTGCCTCTACCTGATGATCCTGCTTGATTTCTTCTCTTCTTTCTCCGTGTCTTTCTTCGTGAGGCTTGTGATGCATAGTATGTATAAGACGTTTGATCGTCATAAGCGGCATAATTCCAACTGGAGTCAGTATAATAACTGTCCTCATACCATGAATCCCAGCTCGGTGCGGTGGAACTCTCATAGGCCTGTGGAGATCCAGTTTGGTCTCCTTGTAAGGAGGCAGACTTAGCTGTATCCTTACCTTTGCCTTTTGATTTTGTACCCTTGAAGGAGCTTCCTTTATCTCCTTTGTCCTTTCCTTTTCCTTTGCCTTTTCCACCTTTTCCTTTTTCTTTTCCTTTACCTTTACCGAAATAGCTGGAATCAGTTGGATCATGTTCTGCCTGGTTGGCTCTCCCTTTTCCGCGGTATGACCTAAAACGGCCACGTCCTTTTCGCTTGCCACCCTTTGCTCTTCCCGGTGATCCGGGACGCATTCTTGGTCTTCTTCCCTTTTTGAATCTCCTTGCAACGAAGGCCTCATGGTCGTCAACTGTCCAGAAGACAGCTTCTTCATCCTCGGCGGCAAGAAAGCCTTCCTCAAGGGTGTCTTCGTCTTGAAGCCAGAATCCATCGACTCCGTCGTATTCACCCTGATCGAGGATGAGGAAGTTTCGACCTCCGCGTTTGCGGCGTTGATCTCTCCTTCCATGGCGGTCCTTCTTGTGAGAAGTGTGCCGAATATTGGGATCCTGCAGACCAGTTCTGGTCGTTGAGAACTGATCGAACATGGTCTGCCGTACTATAGGGTACGTGTAGGTCTCAATTCGGTAACCTTGGTTGGTCAATGCTGTTACCAACCTCTCACGTTGCATCTCATTTAGGTCGGACTGCACTAGGAAGAGGAGAGCTAGGAGATTATCATTTAGAGGAAACGCTCTTCGATGATTATCAAGGCGTTCCTTGTTCCATGTTTCGAAGAAACGTGCGGCGTATGTGTCTCTCTCGGTTGCATCCTGTAGGCGCAAGAAGGTTTGATCTGCCTGCACAGCCTGCATGAAATCCGGATGGGCATCTTCCAGAGCTATCTCTGGTAAGAGATCCATCCATGAGTTTCTCACGCGCTGTAGCACGATCTCAAACTTAGCAATCCAAGTCACAAAGTCTTGGTTGCCCTTCCATGCCTTGAATAGGCCGAGGAAACGCCACAGGAAAACGTACTGTTCTCCTTTCACGAAAAATGGACGCATCTTCTTCTTGAAGTAATCTACTCCATCTGGGGCTGCAAGCCTTTCTCGGTTCAGTGATTCCTTTTGTACTGCGGCCAATCCGGAGAGCCTCGTCTTGAGAGACGGACCTCTTTTGGTGTCATCCAGCGTTGTTATGTCACACCAGTCGTCAATCAACTGTTCATACTCAAACCACGAGGTGGTGCCATCATAGGCAGGCGCGATCTTGGGCGTTATGCCTAATGATGCAAGCATGCGGTCAGATGTTGCATATGACTGTGCGACATAAGTAGCTGGACCTTGGGAGGTCTCTTCGTTCTCATATCCCCCGGAGGATTGGGAACTGCCGTCGGCTTCGCTATGCGAGCTCGACATTGTGCTGCCTCTTATCCGCTTGGTTAAGCGTTCGGCGAGGCCGACCGCTGTAGCGGACTTTGTGAGGCGGGCGGCCCTTTCCGGGCTCCGCTACCAGAAAACTGTGCCGATACACCCCCAAGGAATACTCCTTGTGAGGAGGTGTATGACCAGTTATTCCCTAAGGATCAAAGGGCAGCGCCCTGCACACGGACAGTAGTTGTTTTGTCTTGCTACGCAAGGAGAGCTTGTCTTGTCTCAATATGGTAAAACCACTGTGAGCCAATGGGCAGCGGAATGTATATGTATGAGCATGCAGCCATTGCTGTAGGTACCTGTTAGAGCTACCCCTTTAGAGGTTTATGGTTTCAGGGGGGGGGGGGGGGGGGGGGGGGGGGGGGGGGGGGGGGGGGAGTGTTTTGTCCCCCCCTCCCCTCCCCTCTCCCCCAAAAGCAGAGCCAACGCCGCCCTGCACACTGCTCCCCCGGTCACTAGCAGCACCATCACCGCGCCACGACTCCAACCAACCAGTTTACAAACCTCACCGTACTGCAAGTCTTACACATTGACACACTGATACGTTAACTGGATTTTTGCCACGTACCGGTTCGTGTGGAATAGACCAAGACCTTGTTTGATTGAGAAAACTATGAAACCCCTGGTATTTACTGTGTTTCTGCGTATGGGAAACACAATGTTATGTGGTTGGTTGTTGATAAACACCTGGCCTTGTTTATAAACAACAGAGCTGTCCATAAACACAGGGCTCACAATATTGTACACATATGCGTATACCTGTCTTCCCGTGTAAACACAAGTGTTGTTGCTACAAGCTGAGAGGTCCAATCTTTGCCACCTTTATAACCTTAGAGGACCAGAAGGATATGAAAGGATTGATTGTATATCAAACACTTATCAAACCAAAAGAATTTCTGATACAGGTATTTGTGGACATGAAGGCCATGCAAGATCATGCAAAGGCCTGGACCACGACGGTTCGTACAGCTTTATCATTCCCCAGGCGAGGCTTCAGCGCGAGCGGCCCCATAAAACCAACTGTCCGGCTTCAGAATTCATATTGATCCAGATGCTCGCTATTTTGGATTGTAGACTGTGGGTAACCAAAGCGATAGTACCTACAGCAGCCAGCAGGACATGAACAAGCGCAAACAGGATTTGAGTCATCTTCGACAAGTAGCAGACTGACTTGTTAGCCACAGGCAGCTTTCATTATTCCTTGGTTCCTTGAAAGTCACACACGCTAATACATAAGTTGAACTCACACGAACTTGTTGACATGCCATAACATATTTAAAGCACTGACCTAAACACTTATTTCGAATCCTGTGCACTTTTCCAAATAAGTACGCTAATTCAATACCTACAGGTTCTCCAACAACCGAACACTGCATGCCAAAGCAGATGATGCAATGGTTCTGGTGTTGGGTGGATTGGCTTGATAGAATGAAGAGTCTTGCAGGGATGAGATAAAGGCTCCGTGTCGCACGTGTCGAGTCTATGTGGCCTGCCCCAAGACTTGGTTTGATAAAGTGCAGAATACACGGTATTTACGGTGTTTCCTGCCTGTGATAGTTGTTGTGGGAAGAACTTTGAATACGTAGCCACTCAAAGCCTACATGTCGTACCCGTTGACGTCTGATTATACACAGGCCAAGCCTGACCCTGAATACATTACTCAGGAAAAGAAGTGTACGGGACTTTGTGGTGTAATGCTGCGTGTACCTTTCAAGTGCTTGAAGTTGTTTGAATGTAAATATGATACAAAAAATGGTCTGCAAAAACCCAGGCCCCACAGCAACCTGCTCTCTATATATACATGAATAGACACAAATACACCCACACATATTTACAGACATGCAAGCACAAATGAATACCTGTGTGTATACATCCTACGCATGCGTGCTACTAATGGCAACCCATGGGCTGGATGCACCCAATATGGTTACCCAGAGGCTCCATAGTAGTTCCTTTTTGGGGTTCATATATAGAATCCTATAGGGTAATCCCAACAAGGAACTACTATGGAGCCTATGGTTAGAACCGAAAGGAGGTAGATAACAATTAACTCGAGGGTTCCGCTCAGAATGGAACCCTAAAGGTCGAGGTTAGGGTGGCTGGGGTGGGAAAACGAGCTATGCATAGTGAGCGCAAATGGTGAGGGCCGGCGTTAAAGCAGTATCGGAAGCCGGCCCGTGAAGGACGCGCGAACGGACACAACGCACACCCTAAACCCTGAACCTCCCCTTCCCCCTCTTGGAGGAATCCTAAGCCCTAAACCCTCCTTTCCCCCCCTTGGAGGACTCCTCGCTCTGTGCCCTGCTGGCAGCCAGCACTGGCATTCCCAGCTGGACGATGCCAGAAGCTCAGGTCTTGCACACCGAAAATGGGGGCTGTGATGGTAGATTTTTCTTGAACTGGGGAAGGGAGAGCTACATGTATGTTATATACAGTTACTTATGGACTACAAGGGAATATTGTTACTAATCGCTCCAACCCCTTTCCTTGAAGCTTGAGCCCACATCAGCAAGTTGTTCACCGTTTGAGTAGGTCTCTAGATTAGGCTCCGAATTTGGAGAAGCTACCCATTTTTCTCCTGTCAGCCAAAGACACCTTCTGCTCAAAGCCTTGTGAAGCTCAACACAGGCGCCCGCATCATTACCGCTACTATTCCACAGGTTCTTAATTAAACCATGGTATTATTGTATGCCGCAAAACCTGGTCCGATTATTAATGTTAAGAACCCCTGAGTGGAGAGCTTTGTGGCTTCTGGGTCATGGGATGTTATGGCATTGTGAGGCTTTGGGGGCAAGTTGGTCGTAAACTAGAGGTTTTAACCCTAATGTAGGGGCCTAAATAAATACCTATACTATTGTGGGGGCTCCCTATTGTGATTGCCGTATAATGGGCCCCAAAACACTATTCGAGCTCAAGGACCCTATTCTACTTCTCAAGGCCCCTATATTAGCCCGACGGTTCGAAAGCCTAATCCCGAGACCCCAAAGCCCGAACCGCCCTAGGGTCGAAACAAGAAGCCCCAAGACCCGAACGTGTGCAACACGAGCCCTACACCTGAAAATCCTTATCTTTAGGGTTTAGGCCCCAGGGTTTAGGGTGTAAACCTCTTCAATTGTCACTTGTCTAATACCAAACGAGACCCGGCACACCCCCCCTCCCCGTTTTAACACCCTGTGTTGAATTTGCATTCCGTCAAGCCCTTGTTGGCTATTCGGTAGGGGTTTCTAGCGGCCTCTTATATATATATATATATACACACACACACATGACATACATCTGGTCTAAGCGTTTTGGTTTGAGTGTTTAGGATTTAGGTTTTGGGGTTTAGCATCTGGGACTTGGACCCAGACTCAGGTGTTGAATTCAGCTGTAGAGTCATGGCTTGTCGATGGTTGCCAAAAGATCCTGTAACTAAACCCTAAACCCTAAACGTATTCAGTGGCAAGGTCGGGGTACCTCCACGTGGACCAGCTGATTGTCGAAGAGGCTGATAGCATGGGCCAGAACTCAGCAGCGGGGCCCCTCGGCAGCTGTTGGATTGATTGTGGCTTCTGCCTCCAAACATACGGCTACTCTGAGTGGTGTCACCGTGTTTTATGTTGTCGTCCCTGAAAGAACTGCATTGGGGAATTAAGCATGTTTTTCAGGGCGGAGGCAGGAGATGTTGCTGAAGTCCAGGTATCACCTGTCTTTCGCAGGATTCTTGTCGTTGGTGGCACTGGGGCAACTGTGCTTCTGCTGTTAGTTAGTTTAACTGCTCGCTTATCTGTCGCTGCTTGTTGTAATGGTGTTGTAATATTCGGGTTGTCATCATGTGTAACACCATGATTCGAATGAGCACTGGTACCACATCAGCACGAGAGGGGGAGGAGGAGGAGGAGGAGGAGGAGGAGGAGGAGGAGGAGGAGTCCGCTGATAATCCTCATTGAGGGAAGGTGTGTTGAGCATTTGGCAGAATTTGTTAGCAATAGTACTCTCTTTTGGTACAAGTCCCCCAATAGAAACAAGACCCCTTTGTGGGTGGTTGCCAGGGTCTCTTTTGGGTTCCCAAGCTATAGCGTGCCGTATTGGAAAGAGAATCATATAGGGTTCCCCAAAAGGCACCATGATTTTGACAGCTACACCGAAATATTTAGCAAGCGCATGCCCTTATAGTCTCAATACAATTACCGCAAAAATCCCTGTTCGAATTGCCAAGGCCCCCGAACCCCAAACCCCTCATACTGCTGATGGACAAAATCCTGCATGACCCTAAGGGCTCTAAACTATGGGAACTATGGTATATTCCTAAAAATGGGTAATGCAGGATTTTGTCCATCAGCAGTATGGTTCATCAGAGGTCCGCATTCGCTGTGTCACCGCCCCAGTAGGCTTCATCTCGCGCAGCTGCACAAGATAGATAACTCTACCTGTACGTGAAAAAGCCTGCGCTTTTGGGGCCCCTAGTTATTATCAGTCTGTTTTGTTCTTTTAATGTGGTTTTGTGTGTGTGTGTGTATATATATATATATATATATATATTTATTTATTTATACATATGTGTGTATATATACATACATATACATATATACATATATATATATATATATATAAATCCGTAAATACATGTTCAGGGTTTCGGGTTTGGGGGATTAGGGTCTGTCTCTGAAGGAGTCTGACTGGGAACCGACTATTCATGCTCTCCAAAAAAAGGTCGGGTCATTAATCAGGGATCTACATAAATTTACGATGATATACCATGATATATTACAGTACAGTGTAATACAGTGTAGCATTGCAGAACATAGTACATGAACGATCGTAGGCGGGAGCATCGACGTTGCTTTCTACGCTGGCTATGCGCAATGCTATGCGAAAGCTATGATCGCTGTGTTCTCAAGTTTTGGGTTGTGTAAGGTGCAGCAGGCAAGTCTTAGTCCTGGCATGGAGTGTAACTGACATGTTTGCGTGTCAGTCTTCACGAGTTGCTCATGTTGGAATATGGTTGAGCTACAAGATGCGGGATGTCCTCCCTGCTGCATGTTGGAGCGTAGAAACCGTACGGACACTTGTGCAGAACCCTTACAGAGCCCCTCATGTCGACCCTTATGGAACCGCTTAAAATGATGCCCATAGCTCAGGCAATGGCTGCAGCAGCATACACCGTCCAGCCCGACCAGCCAACTCTTGCCACTTTGATGACTGATAGAGCGGCAAGTCAGAAAGGCATTATTCCTTAGGGCTCCTTCAACCTACTGTTTAGTATATAATTACCATGATATACCCCGAAACCCTCTTCCAATAAGCTCACTGAGAGATGAGTTCCAAAACGCATCGATCTGGGAACCCTGACTGAGAAGTACTGTGGCCTTTAGGAAGCCTGAAAGAGCTCTTAACCCTTATAGAAACCATGAAAGCCCCAGATCCCTGACCCGCCAGCACCCTCGCTCCCCCTTCGAAACAAAGACAACCAAAGTCCTCGAGGTATTTGACAATCCGCGGCATCCGCCTGAACAGTGCTCTTCCGGCTGGCAGCGAACTCCGTTTGCTGGCGCCCCCAGGCCACGCCTACCGGGCCTACTGGTTGCGGGTTAAACCCTAAACCCTAAAACCGGTAAACAAAGTCTTACACCCTGAGCCTTAGACCCCAACCTTTGAACCCTTGCACCCGAAACTCACAGCGTGCGAAAATCCCGACCGCACTGCAAAGCCGGATAAAACACGGGACCTAATAAATTAAACAGTGTTCCGGGGTAATACTATGCTGTTGTTAGAGGCAGCCGGTTCATACCCCGTGCCGGAACTAGTCTCACGGTCAGGGTTCAGCGTTTTAGGGTTGTTCTGCATAGGGTTTGGGGACTCACATCCCTGAACTTGAAAGTGGCTAGGAGCCCTGCAAGGAATAGATCTTCCTCCATGGACGGGTAATGTAGAAGCTCAGTAAATACATTTATACTGTTCCGAACGATAGTAGCAGAACCCACCCCCAACCCTATCGATACTAATCATTACGGCCCCTTAGATACTGGAAGCCCTAGGCCCTAGACCCACATGGGTGGTTGTCAAAATTATGGTCCCTTTTTGGGTCCCTATTATAATACGGCACCTAATACTTAGGGTACCCAAAAAGGGACCCTAATGTTGATAATCACCCGCATCCCTAAGTCCTCTGTGTTGTTGGGGTCTTCAATGGCGAAGGCTACAGCTTCCGTCAGCCCTTCGACGCGTCCATGGTACTGGCGAGTGGATTGCCGGTGACTCCGACCAGGTTTTGGGGTGCGGATCCGGGGTCGGACGGTTTAGGGGCTAGGGGTTTAGGGTTTAGGGGCTTAGGGGTTTATAGGGTTTAGGAGCTTAGGGGTTTAGGGGCTTTGGGGTCTAGGGTTTCAGGGTTTAGGGGTTAAGGGTTTAGGGTTTATGGTTGGAAGATTCAGGTGATTAGGACATGATTGGGACATGAAGAATGCCATGTGGCGAGGCTCAATGATAGACTGCCGAGTTCTGCAGCATGGTAGCTTGAGCTACTGTTGATGATATGAATCCTGCATTACCTTAAGGACCCAAAACTATGGGAATTATGGTATATTCCTTATTATGGGTAATGCAGGACTTATATCGTCAACCGTATGTCTAGTGAGTATAGTGTTTATGAAGGAAGTCCGGTTGTAACTTAAAAAATCTCTGCGAATGGGGAGCCTGCGCATGTGCACCACACACACACAACAGCATCAAGCCCCCAACCATGCAACCACCAACCTCAAAAAGCCTTGTAAAGCCCTAGAGCAAGATGGGAGTTTCCGAAAATAGGGGACCCTAATATAGTACCACAAATAGTAGGATCCTTACTAAACGGACCCCAAATAAGGTACCCCTAATTTTCGGAAACTCTAAACCCTAGAGACCCTTTATAGAACCCTTATAGATCCCTTTAAGGAACCCTTTAAGGATCCCTTTTCCTTAATTTTCGGAAACTCCCAGATATCCAAAGGATTTCGGGCCCTCGGCCCCCCATGGCCCCAAGCCAGTAAAGCTCGGCCCCAGACCTATCTTGGAGGTTCATGGGTAGTTGTCAGGAATCTCCTTTAAGGGTCCCTTTCAAAGGGATCTGTAGGGATTCTAGAAATTTATAGGGTTTAGGGTACTTGGAGGTTCGGGGGTAGTCATAAGTGGGGTTATAAGTCCCTTAATAGGGGTTATAACTATAGTTGTCTTACTTATAACCCCACTTTTGACTACCCCTGAACCTCCAAGTAAGCAGGAGAAGCCCTAAAGCTCACGCATGCTCTCATCGCAAAGGCACTGGACTTGTCCCGCTGCCGCACTGAAGAGCAGCTGATGGTGCTGGCTTTTCAAGGCAAAGCAAGATTCCGGGTCGAGGATGGGTTTGAGGTTTAGGGCTTAGGGTTCTGTGTTTAAGCCTAGGGTTTGGTCTTATGGTTCAGCCGCAGTAGGATCTGCAGAACATTGGCGGCAATTGCAGCAAGAGTAGTGATGAATAGTAGCGGTGGTCAGTTTAGTTTTCAGCTGCCCAAAGAGGTAAGCCCCTGTTTTCGATGTCCCAGAGACTCCAATATCCCTTAATTAAGGAATATTCCTTAAATCATATTAGGGGTCCTATTATCATTTAAGGAATATTCCTTAATTAAGGGATATTGGAGTCTCTGGGGTCTAGAAGTGAGAGTCTGGTGTCTCGACCTAGCATAGATACGGAAAGAAGTATCGTGTCTTCAACGTGTCCAGTAATGCTCACCCCTGATTCATAAGCCTCCTTTCTGTCAGGTCCTTGATACGGTTGATGATACAAATCCTGCAGTACCCATCATAAGGAATATACCATAATTCCCATAGTCTCGGGTCCTGAAGGTAATGCAGGATGTTTATCATCAACAGTATACAAGGGGCGGGTTGTCAAGCAGGAGATCTAAGCCCAAAACCTTAAGCCTCGAAGGTCTGCAGTCCTTGGAAATGTGGTTGCGAGGAAGCCTAAAGCAACGTTTAGGGTTTATGCCTTAAGCCCCAGCCCTAAATGACAAAGCAACAGGTCCAGGATTGCTGCAGACTGCCTTACCTTTGGTTAGTAGGGAGTGGAGAAATGGGGCACAATTATAGCTACTTTTACTACCATTCTTCCATTCCCTACTAACCAAAGGTAAGTTATCGGATTATTAGAGTACCCCTATAGTAACCCTTATAGACCCCTTTATAAGGCTAAAGTATGGGAATTATGGTATATTCCTTATTATGGGTCATGCAGGGTGTGCATCATCAACCGTAGCTCTTCATTGGCTTCTGGACCCCAGCTAGTTTCATAGTTGCAGTTACTCAGTGTCTCTTCTCTTTTCGTCGGCCTTCCCCTAAGCCCTCAACGGTTGAAGGTATCAGGTTGGCTTTAGGGTTCCAGATTTTTAATGACCCTAAACCTGAAATTACCTGAAATATGTAGATCATCTAAGAAAGCACAGTAAGATCTTCGTTCTCTTTCTTTGTGAAATAGTAAAGGCGTGAACATAGATCGTAGGGCTATTTTCCTTGTCCTGAAAAGATCCCTAAAGTAGCATCCTTACTTAAAGAAGCACCCATATGAACAGAGTACGGTAATACAACATGAATAACTAGTAATAAATACTCTTCCTGCGGGTTACGTACTATCACCGCGCCAGTTCCGAAGAACCCTATTCTAATTGTTAAAGCCCCCGTAGCTCTTGTTGAACCAATTTACATGAAGACCCGTTAACATAACGAGACCCAGTTCTCATCATTCAGGCGTCTCTAGGTCCTCCCTCAAACCCCTAAACCCCTAAACCCCTAAGCCCCGAAACCCCTAAACCCCTAAACCCTACACCCCTAAACCTGATTCAGAGAGGGGACCTCAGCGGCGATGATGGTGCATTGGACCTTTCCGCCACGAGAGCTGCAGTTCTACCGCTTCACAGTCCATGAATAGCTATGGTACGGTTGATGATATGAATCCTGCATACCCATAATAAGGACTATACCATAATCCCCATAGTTTTCGGTCCTTAAGGTAACGCAGGATGTATAGCATCAACCGTATAGATAACAAACACCATGATAGTAGTCGTAATGATAACAAGAAACACCGATCATACTGATGGTCAAAGCAATAACGCGGACAATAGTTTCAACAACGAGACCATCCGGAACCCCTTTGTTGGTGGTCCGTGTTGAGTTTCTTGCAGTTCGGTTGAGGAGTTGTCTATGCTCTGCTTGGGTAGTGGCGTTTATGTTTGTCATTGCATAGCCCACGAGGCCAAGGGCTTTCTAAACATAAACAGAATGTAGGGGCCTAAATCATTACCTATACTGTTCTGGGGGGGGGGTTCCTTATTATGATTCTAGTATAATCGGCCCCAAGACAGTATCCTAACTATTAAGGCCCTGTAGTACTGCTGTTATGATGCGTCTGCAGAGGCTATAGACTATGTTGATTCGGATTGTTGAGTGTTTGGTGTTGCATAGCGGCATAGTATTGAGAGTTTCAAGTCATCTGTCGTAAGTGGGACAGGAATATGGATATCATATGGGTGGTTGTCAAAATTATGGTCCCTCTTTGGGTACCCTAAATATTAGGTGCCGTACTATATTGGGGACCCAAAAGGGGACCCCTTTGACAACCACCTATATATGGGTTGATTGAAGGGGGGGGTGCCTGAAGAACTACGAAGGCAGTTTGTTTAAGAAGAGAAAGAGGGTTTTAGCATGGAAGCAGTCTAAGTAGGAGTAGCAGCAGTAGTAGTAGTAGCAGCAGGAGTAGTAGTAGTAGTAGTAGTAGTAGTAGTAGTAGTAGCAGTAGTAGTAGTAGTAGTAGTAGTAGTGGTGGTAGTAGTAGTAGTAGCAGTAGTAGTAGTAGTAGTAGTACTGGTACTTTGCAGAAGTAGTAGCAGCAGCAGCAGCAGTGGTAGTACAGTAGTAGGTCCTCATCGTAGCACTAGTGCGGACGAAGGTGGTGGCAGAGGGCCTGGCGCCGACGGCAGAGAGCCGGGACACGGAACCCTGGAAGTGCTCCGGTGATGATTCAGGGTTTAGGGTTTAGGGTTTGGGGTTTTAGGGTTTAGGTTTTAGGATTTACATAGGGTTTGGGTTTTAGGGTTTAGGATTTAGGGTTTAGATGGGGTGCACGGGACATGTCGGACCTTTCAATTCAAACATGCGGAAAGTGAAGTGAAGCCGTATGGATTGGTTTATGGTGTAGATGGTTCACTAAACTCTACATCAGGGTGTTTGCGAGTGGGGGTCACTTGATTCGGGGCATATACTATGAAGAATGTGATGGGTTTAATTAGGGCCACGGGTTTAGGGTTGACTTGCCCATTTTTCCCTATCGGACTTCCTTGCGGCTTCATGAACCTTTGCGTTGGGCTTGTGCAGCTTTGAAAGGGAAGAGCAGGGCTGGACCATACACCTTGAAGGTTTGGGGACCGTGGCCGAAGATGCGCTCAAGCTAGCTCAGAAAGGGTTGCTGAGGACTACTAGATACAGGGCTGACACTAAACCAAGCTACGAAGTGACATCTGTCGACATGACGTTTAAGGGCAAGGCTGCTGACATGTGCTGCAAAATGCCAAGCGATGATGGAACGCAGGTTGGAGACGCGGTCGGTGACCGGAAGAGTACTCGGAGTGCAAGGCAACGGCTTGAATTCAAAGAGTCCGCGGGCCTCATCGACTAGAATAGGACGTTCTGGCGATTGTTCAAGGATACCACCGTGTAGGCATCACAGTGACACACTAGATATGCAAGCGAGCACAACGGGCAGACCTAGGCCCACCTAGGCTTTCAGGGTGCAGGGTTTTGGTTTGTTTGCAAACGGTTGTTTTGAGCGGTTAATGGCGGGACCGCGAGGGTTCATGCGCCCTACACCGTAAACCCTAACTCCAAGGCCAGAAGCTGAACCTGTGTGTCAGGATCCTAGCTGGCGGGGGTGACGGTCTTGGGCTCAAGGTTTAGGGTCTCATCATGAAGAAAACCAGAAGATTTCGGCCATGCAGCCCTTAGACGGCCAGTCCGGTGGAGGTGGAGTCTTAGACAAAGCCTCTCCAAAGCCATCCTTGCCGCTATCCCCCCAAAAAAAGTAGGCCTCAAGCCCATAAGAGCACGGAGTCCAGCGCCCTAGAGCTTGAACCCTACGTCAGGCTTGCTTGTGGTCTTTGCTTGTCCCTAAACCCTCAACGGCCCTAAACCCTAAATCAACCGACTCCGACAAGTATGGAAGAATTTCAGAGCTCGCAGTCGGATAGCTGGAGTTACTTGTACAAGATCTTGGCCGAGCCTCACCGAACTCAAGCCTTAGCCTTAGGGTTTAGGGTTCCGGGTTTAGGGTTTAGAGTGGCGCCAAAAAGCCATGCACCTTTCTCAAAGGCTCTTAGGGATAATCCCACACAGAACCAGCCATCTTTTTAACATGCTCAACAAATCAGTCCATGTCTCCTCGTAACCCTATAGGGCGTTAAGCACATTTTACAAGTTCTTCAGTAATTAACCCTGAACCCTAAACCCAAGAAGCCTGTCGGCCTTTGTCTGACAGACTGGATTGCTGGGTGAAAAAGGGGCTCAAAAAAACAAGAAGCCCTTAACTCAACCCGGAACTCCACCAACCTAAGCTAAACAACCCTAGAATCTATAACGTACCCTAACACGAACTCCTTAAACCCCAAACCCTAAACCCAAAGGGCATTCAAAAAAGATTAAACCTCAAACCCTCAACAGAACGAGCAGAGTTCGAGGGAACCTCGGTGGCTTCGACCGGCCCTCTCCCTTCGACTTCCTCGTGGTGACTCGGGCGCCATTGGAGTTTCACAAGCTGGGGAGCCCCTTCAGGTTAATTTTATGTGCTAGGAATTGGGTCTTTAAGTCTTTGCGGATTTGCGGGGGGTTTTAGTGTATTTGGGGCTTGAGGGCTGTAGTGTCTTAGAGCAAGTAGGGCTTTAAAGCTTTAGGATTCGAGGATACGGCGCTTATGGCGGTTTAGGGTTTAGGGCTGTGGGAGGCTGGAGAGTCCCGTAGGATCCCCAATCGTTTCTAGGGGTTTAGGGTTTTGGACTTTAGGGTTTAGGGTTTTGGACTTTAGGGTTTAGGGTTTTGGACTTTAGGGTTTAGGGTTTTGGACTTTAGGGTCTTTTGGGTTTGAAGTTTAGGTGTTAGGAGTTGGGGCTTTACGGCCTCAGGGTCTCAAGGTTTGGCGTGTTTCGGAGTTCAGCACTTTGCGGTTTTCGATTGGAGGGATTAGGGTGGGAACTGTAGGGATTCGGATTTTGGTGTTTAGCGTTTGCGGCTTTAGGCAGGGTTTGGCGTGCAAGGTTTCGGGCCGTGTCGGCGTAGGAGGCTGGGGGATTTTGTAGGAACCCAACCCTTTCTAGGGCTTTGTGGTTTTGGTGTTGAAAGCATGAGGAGGGTCTTAGGGTGTAGGGTTTAAAGGCAAGGCTTGGGGTGTGGGGTCGTTGCGTGTGCAAGATCTGAAGTGGGTCCTTACACCGGGCCTGTTGGTACCAAGACACCCTTTGGGTTTAGGGTTGGCTTTACGGCTTAGGGTTTTTGGGTCCCTCTCTGAAGAAGCTTAGTTGTCAAATGCCAGGAGTTGATCTGTTCGGAAAATTGAAAGTATTACGAGTTTAGTGAGTTTAGTGTACCTAAACAACCCAAAACCCTAACCCCCAACTCCAACTGCCCGGAGAGCATTGATGGAACCTTCTATACGAGCCTACAAAGCCTTAGAAAGAAGCGTGGAACTTATAAACCCTGGACTGTTTCCCTGCAACCTTAAACCGCATCCCTTGAAGGCAATCAAGAGCCTTTCTGATGAGTTTGAAAAAACCCTGAACCCAGAGACTGCAACATCCCTTAATTGGAGAATATACCTTAAACTGTATAGTAGGATCCCTAATATGATTTAAGGCATATATTCCCTAATGGCGTAGGCCTAACTAAGGGATATTAGAGTCCCTAAACAACCCCTAAACCCTAAGCCCTAAACCCCTAAACCCTAAACCCTTAAACCCTAAACCCTAAGCCCCTAAACCCTAAACCTTAAGCCCTAAACCCTAAACCCCTAAACCCTAAACCTTTTAGAGTCTCTGGGAACCCCGAAGTTGAACTGAAAACCCCCCAGGTGACGGCCGCCACAGCCGCGCCTGCCGGTGCGGTCTTCGATCTCGCTGTGACTTGGAAGAGAGAGCGCAGGAAGCTTGGGGTTCTGTTTGGGGTTTATAGGGATTAGGGATTATAAGGTTTTGGGTTTAGGGTTTAGGGATTAATGTTGAGGTCGCTCTACTAACCCCCCCCTGAGGTTGTTTTGCACGGGGGTCTCTTGGGGCAGGGTTTGAGTTAGGGTGGTAATTAGTAAACGTCGGGCCGTGTCCGGGGATTGTAGTACTAATAGTAGTAATGGTAACAATAGTAGCAATAGTAGTAATAGTTAGTTACTTAGCCTGGAACCTAATTTTTTTTGGGGGGATTTGGGGCCCGAAATATTTTTTTGTCGCCCCTTAAACGATTGCGACCCCGCCCCCCACCTTCCAACATCATTTCTTTGGGCAGGTTGGCTGCGCAATTAAGATGCCTCTTCCGCCCGGATATTCGGCCCCGGGCATATTTTAATTGTCACCGCGTTTAATATGAGCGACGGCTTTTATTTGCGTTTACACTACAGCACTTTGAAACGAGATACCTCCGTGCAGTATTTTTGTTGTGGGAACTAGCCCTACTAGGGGAACGAGATAGGGGCACCGCTTCAAACGAGATCAAGTATATCTAGTACTAACGATACTTGAACTAGATCGACTTTTTCTGCCAGTACTTAACATGATGAAACGAGATAGGGGCACCGCTTCGAGATAGCGTAATTAGCCCAAGCAATAAATAAACGCAGTGGCTCATACAGTGGCCGCAACATTACTAGGCAGGCCTTTGGGACATTTCATATTTTCCTTTATTGGGCTTAATAGGACCCTATATATTAATATTTTCAGAGGCTTTAAGGGGCCAACCTGGATTAGGGTTTAGGGATTGGGGTTAAACCCTAAACCCTAAGCTTGAGGGTTTAGGGTTTAGGGGGTTCGCGGGCTTCAGGGTTGCCCCAGCCCCTAGAGAACCTACTTGTTCAAGTACTGATGGGGTTTAGGGTTTAGGGTTTCTGATACAAGGAAATCATCATCAGGAGCCGTAAAATGTGGGTCTCGGAGGGTCCGGGTAGGATTTAGGGTGGCAATGAGGGTTTGGAATGATACGGGTTCCGCAAGGCCGGTATAGCAAAGATCCGATTTTGAGTGAGGATCCATTTGAGAGTTTCCTAAACCCTTTCAGGGTTTAGAGAGGGTTTAGGGTTTAGGGTGCCCTCTAGTTTTTGAGACTCCATTGTGCAAGCAGGAATGCAATCCTTCAGAAATCCGAACGCCTTGAACCAAGCCCGCCCGACCCCAAGCCCTAAACCCGGGGTTTACCAGGGAGGCCTTTTGGGGTTCACCCAATGATCTTAGAAGTAAGCCTCAAGAAGAGATCTCGCAAACCTGACAGCTGCTTAAGAAAGGAAGTTGCCAGGCCGACAGACTTAAAGGCTGTGCAGTCAAGGGGTTATTGGTTTTCTCCTTTTCGGGCTTTGAGACCTTTTGGCGGCGCTACAAGGGGCTGGGCTAGTTTATGTTGCTTGAGGGTTTTTTTCCAGGCGCGGGTTGGAGAACTTTGAGGTCCGAAGAAAGCTGTACCGGATGCACCTACCGCGGGCCCGAGTAGATAGTAAGTGACATCCCTTTACGTTTTTTTGTTTAGAGTATACCCCAACCCGACCCCAGTCTAATCATGAAGGCCCACATATTCCCTATATATTTAACCCACAAACCTGTGTTCAAGTCCTTCTAGCACAGTACTTAAAGTGTCACCTTGCGCTGAAGCCGCTTATATTGGACCGTAGACTTGCCGTAAACAATTAGCCCTTGTAGTAGCCCCTTACCCTAGACCCTAAACCCTCAAAATCAAAACCCTAAACCCAAACCATTAGTAGTCATTCGTAGTCCCGTGCCCCAACCCTCAAATCAAAGTAGATGACAGATCCTGCGAGGTGTTCTTTGCAATGCCAGAGGCCTTCACGCTGCCAGGAGGCACGTTGAGGGCTCGTCCTATAGGGGATAGGTAGTTTGGGTTTGGGCTCGTCCTTCGGGGCGCCTTCGCCTCAACCCTGAAAAGTTTAGGGCTTCAGGGGCGGTCACGGTTTAGGGTTCGAGCTGAAGGGTCTGGGTTTCTGAAAAACCGCAGGCGAGGAGGGCTGGTCGATAATGCCAGCACCCCACATGCTGAAAAGATGATATACTGGTCGGTGTAATGAGTTCTACGTAGTATTCCCTTATAGCCCCAAATGAGGCTATGACGTACCTCCAAGCCCTATTTTAACTATTGTGGCCCCTGTCATATAGGGGCCTTAATAATTGAAATAGGGTTTTGGTGCCCATTATACTATAATCATAACAAGGAACCCACAAAAGTAGAGGTAGTTCTTGAGGCCCCCAAATAATTCTAGTACTAGTAATAAGAATACTATTAATTATGCGCATATTAATAGTGCTAACAAAAGTATTCATATAAATAATACTGTTTTGTTCAACCTGTATCAAACTCCAAAATGTAGCTTATATGTAGTTTTGTAGGTTCAAAGGTTTGTTTGTGTTCCTTTGCATTCTCTCTTACTATAATGTGTTCTGTTCGTGATCACTGTGGTTTGGTGCCGTCATAGTTTCGCCGTGTGTTTCGAGTCCCCTACCGAACTAGAGCTGTAGTAACTTCTGTTTATTTAGTTCTTGAAGAACTGCCCGAACCGACCAGGGGTAAATGCACCTGTGTGCTACTTGCGTGCACGATGTGCTCTTCACACAACCGAAATGCTTACAACACTCTTCTTGAGCACAAAACCCCTTTTTTCTAGCTTCCCTATTAACAACCCAGGGGTTGCGAAAATTAGCATATAGAACCCTTATAGTAGGCCCTTCTTTAAAGCAGCCCTAGACTATTTCGGCCCCTGTTTCAGGCTCCCTGCTTCGCCTCCGCGCACCCCTGGGCGTGGCTTTCGCTACTGGAGTCACCGGGCTTCCTCTTCCCGCCAGTGCTGCAGGCCTCCAAAAGGGACTTCGGGTTCCTTTTAAGGGATCCTTTAAAGGGTTCCTTAAAGGGATCTATAATAGGGTTTAGGGTGGTTAGGGTTTAGGGGTTAGTTTAGGGGTTTAGAGACTCGAGCGGGTGGGGTTTAGGGCTTTTGGGTTCAGGGCTATAAAGGTTTGAAACATGCCTTTTAGGGGCAGTCTGGTAGGATTATGTAGGGTTTAGGGTTTAGGGTTGAGATGACATACCTGAAATCCCGAACCCTCGCCAGGCGATCATGGCTGATTTCATTTTTATGTTTTCAACCAGCCCCTCGTTAGGTGATGGCGGCTGATCACATGTCTTGAACCCCGCCTCCTTATGGCGGTTGATCGCATTTCTTCCACCGGGCAGCCCAACCCCGAGCTTACAAAGACAATCCTCGAACGACCGGCTCGGATAGGCGAGGGCCTTAGGGGGTTGGGGCTTTGGGTTTGCGGTTGCAATTTCTGGGACTTTTGGTGGGCTCGGAGAGGATTCTTAAAGTCGACTCTTTCCCTGGGGAGCGTACGCTGTAACGTTTAGCGGTTTAGCCTTCAGGGTGTCGGGTTTTGCGGTAGGGCTTACGGTTGGCTGGCATGATCTGGAGCGCGGGTTTAGGCTTAAGCCTCGCATTGCTAGCTGCTCCACGCGCCCAAACCTAAACCCTCGGAACTGAAGCCTTCTAGTCTCAGGGAAGCGCCGATAACGACGCCATGGCCGATTGCATGCGTCCGAAGGTACCATGAACTGCATGAACCAGAACTTGATCGTCCAGCAGCCTGCAGAGGTTGGTCCTAGCAGGACCGTCAATGTTCGTAATAGCCTCACAGGTTCCAGCTTTGAGCTGGACGTCAACTCTGCCGAAACGGGGCAGGAAGTAGCGAAACGCATCGCAGCCAAAGTTGGCCACAAAGGTCTACTCGTGCTGACATCCGATGATTGTCTCATCGATCAGTGCCAGCTGCTGCTGCATCAAGTCCAGCACTACGAGATCTCGTACCTGGCGCGGAAGCTTGGAGCGGGTGGTGTCGCGATGCTTTGGGAGCGGCTACTCGAGGGGAAGACTCTGTCTGATGTAGATGTAGCTGCCCTGAACGAGACGATGTCCCTCACACATTGCAACCAAGAGCTCATCCAGGGCATCCAACTTGCCAGCAGCCTGCAGATTTTGACGATTGGCTCAGAGTTCAACCAGAGTTTGGACGGCATCCGCCTTCCCAGCAGCCTTCAGAGTTTGGAGTTTGGCGAGAAGTTCAACCAGAGCTTGGATGGCATCCGCCTTCCCAGCAGCCTTCAGAGTTTGGAGTTTGGCGAGAAGTTCAACCAGAGCTTGGATGGCATCCGCCTTCCCAGCAGCCTGCAGAGTTTGACGTTTGGCTGGGAGTTCAACCAAAGCTTGGAGGGCATCCAACTACCCAGCAGCCTGCAGAGTTTGGAGTTTGGCTGTGAGTTCAACCAGAGCTTGGATGGCATCCAACTACCCAGCAGCCTGCAGAGTTTGGAGTTAGGCGGGAAGTTCAACCAGAGCTTGGATGGCATCCAACTTCCCAGCAGCCTGCAGAGTTTGACGTTTGGCGGGAAGTTCAACCAGAGCTTGCATGGCATCCAACTACCCAGCAGCCTGCAGAGTTTGACGTTTGGCTGGGAGTTCAACCAGAGCTTGGATGGCATCCAACTACCCAGCAGCCTGCAGAGTTTGGAGTTTGGCTGTGAGTTCAACCAGAGCTTGGATGGCATCCAACTTCCCAGCAGCCTGCAGAGTTTGACGTTTGGCCACGAGTTCAACCAAAGCTTGGAGGGCATCCAACTACCCAGCAGCCTGCAGAGTTTGGAGTTTGGCTGTGAGTTCAACCAGAGCTTGGATGGCATCCAACTACCCAGCAGCCTGCAGAGTTTGGAGTTAGGCGGGAAGTTCAACCAGAGCTTGGATGGCATCCAACTTCCCAGCAGCCTGCAGAGTTTGACGTTTGGCGGGAAGTTCAACCAGAGCTTGCATGGCATCCAACTACCCAGCAGCCTGCAGAGTTTGACGTTTGGCTGGGAGTTCAACCAGAGCTTGGATGGCATCCAACTACCCAGCAGCCTGCAGAGTTTGGAGTTTGGCTGTGAGTTCAACCAGAGCTTGGATGGCATCCAACTACCCAGCAGCCTGCAGAGTTTGGAGTTAGGCGGGAAGTTCAACCAGAGCTTGGATGGCATCCAACTTCCCAGCAGCCTGCAGAGTTTGACGTTTGGCGGGAAGTTCAACCAGAGCTTGCATGGCATCCAACTACCCAGCAGCCTGCAGAGTTTGACGTTTGGCTGGGAGTTCAACCAGAGCTTTGATGGCATCCAACTACCCAGCAGCCTGCAGAGTTTGACGTTTGGCGGGAAGTTCAACCAGAGCTTGGATGGCATCCAACTTCCCAGCAGCCTGCAGAGTTTGACGTTTGGCTGGGAGTTCAACCAGAGCTTGGATGGCATCCAACTACCCAGCAGCCTGCAGAGTTTGGAGTTTGGCTGGGAGTTCAACCAGAGCTTGGATGGCATCCAACTACCCAGCAGCCTGCAGAGTGTGACGTTTGGCTACGAGTTCAACCAGAGCTTGGATGGCATCCAACTTCCCAGCAGCCTGCAGAGTTTGACGTTTGGCCACGAGTTCAACCAGAGCTTGGATGGCATCCAACTACCCAGCAGCCTGCAGAGTGTGACGTTTGGCTACGAGTTCAACCAGAGCTTGGATGGCATCCAACTTCCCAGCAGCCTGCAGAGTTTGACGTTTGGCGTAAAGTTCAACCAGAGCTTGGAGGGCATCCAACTACCCAGCAGTTTGCGAAGTGTCGCTACTGCACGGGGTTTTTGTGTAGCCACGTTCTAAGCAATGATGCTCCAGGTTGGCTCCTTCTTCAACATCGACTGGGTCGAATGTTTTAGTCCTCAGGGCGGCTCGTCTCGCCGATACCACGTTGTCGCTCCTTGATGACTTAAACCCTAAACCCTAAAACCCTGACTGTTCCAGCAGAGGTTCAGCAAATCAAGAAGCCCACGTCCCGATGCCGCGCAGAAAAAATCGCTGAGTTTTGCAAACTGTGGGCCTAAAGGGTTGATTTGGACAGAGGCCTGTTTATGGTGCATGCTTCCAGGAAGCAAGCGCTGGAGCAGCGCAGCGGATAATGGGCTATGGGTCTTAAACAAAGCCCTCAGAACCTAGACAGCCAAATTGAAAGCTATGCATAACCTAGGCTCAATTTTTGAACCCTACATCCTGAACCTTAAACCCGAGCCTAACCCCAAAGGCCTTGAAACCAACATCCTAGTCTAGCTGCCGATTACTACTTGTACTGCCATGACTGTAGCTATAGCATTTGATAGCTATCAGTATACTATTACTATTGCCAGAAGCCTCAAACGGCACCGCCTACAGGCCGCCTGAGAGATCCGCGCCTTCTTTCGGCATCTGGGACTTCGGTACGGAACAACTTTTGGGTTTAGGGTTTAAGGTTTAGCGTCCAAGGGTTTCTATATAGCGGTCTTGGTGCTAGTGTTTTTCTTTGGCCATAGGAGTTAAGCTGTTGCGGGTATGCGGGGATCTTGGGGTATGGGATTTAGTGCCTCCCCGTCTGCAAAGGTTTTTTGGGAGCCCCTAAATGACAGGCTCTTAAGCTTTGCTTGCAGTAGAAACTAGGGAGACCTGACCTCAGGTCCTGCAACAGGAAGAGTACTTACTCATAATGATACTGGTGCACTAGCAATAGCAAGAATATACTTACTCATAGTGATATCAGTATACGAGTAGACCGCCCTAAACCCCTAAACCCTAAATCCCTAAACCCTAAAACATAAACCCGACTACAGCAGCAACAGCGACAAGCGTTAGTGGTCGGGGAGTCGCTGCCGGCGCCCCGCAAGAACTGCGAGGGTTACACTGGAAGGAATCCGAAGAGTGTAGGCACAAGTTGCGCGGGTTTACGGGGTTCGGTTCTCATCTGAGGGTGCTAATCTACTGATACTAAGTTATACGTTGTATCGATATCGAGAATCGTAAGAACAGCAATGTTGTGAGCAGTGATAGCGCAGACTCCCAGCACGACGATCGTGGCCCAGTCGCGGCCAAAACCCTACCCCCTTAAACCCGCGATAAATACACCCTCGAAGCTGCACCTAAAACCCATGAACCCCTAAACTGCTGAAATCCATAGATCTCTGCAGCCCTCAACTTCGAAGCTCACCCAATACCCTGATTCATGGAACCATGAAAGCCCGAACTTAAACCTGAAGCCCATATCACATCATGAACCCCGAGACACCCTAAACAACCCCCGAGCCTTCCAATCCCGCCCCGCCCCCTATATTGCCACTTCAAAACTTGGGCCCGAAAGCCCTAAGCCCGGACCTCCGACCTCCTCAGCCCGCAAACCCCCCAGAACGCCCAAAGCTCTACACCCAACAGAGGTCCGGCCGATGCCTTCCTCTTCTTTCCTCGCCAGTGAGGATGTTAGGAGCTTGAAAAGGGGGCCTAAATAATATGGGGCTCCTTGAAAGGGGTCTGCTATTAGGGTTCAGGGTTTAGGGGCCTAAATAACATGGGGCTCCTTGAAATGGGTCTGCTATAAGGGGAGATTATAAGTGTTCCATATTGGGGCCTTAACGTTTACCTATACTATCGTGGTGGTTCCTTATTGTATGTACTGTTTAATGGGCCTCAAAACCTTATTCGAAATATTAAGGCCCCCATATTGGACTAGGGTTCCACACACGGGTTCCATGGGGGTCACTTTGATGGATCTGATGCGGGTTACTCATGGGAGGGAGGGGGTTGTTTTGTTTCGTTTCGGGGTTGTTGGTTTTAGGGTTCAGGGTTTAGGGTCCCTGGGCTTTCTTAGAGCCTTAGGGCTCCTTTTCATACAAGTATAGCATCATGTGTCCTGAAACGCTATTCTATCTAGTAGGGCTCTAAAGGTGCCAGAGCAGTTTGTCCACCAGAAACTTCGTGCTTGTCGAAGTTTCGCGAGACGACTATGGGAGTTTCCGAAAATAGGGGACCCCAATATGGTACCCTAAATAGTAGGATCCTTATTATAAGGACCCCAAAATAAGGTACCCCCATTCTCGGAAACTCCCCTATAGCACAGGGCCAAATTTGATCGTTTGAATTCACCTCATGGTTGGTTTATGTTGGATACTGCCCCCACTCAGTACCAGCTGGATAATATTCATAATATAGATATATGAGACCCTTAATAGTAGCCCTATTATAAACTGTTACTGTATGGGGGCAGTATCCAAGGTTTATGTTTGACCGGTCAGGGCGGGTCAATCATGAGCACGGGGCCATGTAGAGGAAACAAGCAGTGCCGTGGAGCGTTTGCGGTTTAGGGCTTAGTGAGTTTAGGCTTTGAGGTTTGGGTCGCATGGAGTCCAAAAACCCTAAACCCAAAAACCCCTAAACCCTAAACCCAAAGCCCCTCAACCTTTGAAAAAACCCAAGCCCCACTAAGACTTTGACGATCACCCTGGGCCTCCGCGGCTTAATGCAAGGTGCAAGTTACGCCGCTCGGATGTAGATATTTCAGGGTTCAGGGTATCGAGGAGAGTGTTAAAGTTTAGGGCTTTAGGCATCAAGGTTAGGGTTTCGGGTTTGTAGTAGGGATTGGGGTTCCTTTAAGGGTTCCTTTAAGTTCCTTTAAGGGTTACTATAAGGGCTACTGTAAGGGTCATACTATAGGGGTTTAGGATTCTTAGTAGGGAATGGGTTTGGGGTGTCCGCGGTTTTTCGGATGTGAGGGTGTAGCTTCGTAGTCCTCCAATACCCAACCTTCCAGCTTTTAGGGACCCTCGGGCACATTCGGAGTGGGCCTCAATAGGTGCTTATGAAACCCAGAAAGATGGAACATGGATTTAGGATGACTAGTGCTGGGATCCCCTATACTTTACCTCAAGGGCATGAGGGCAATTGCGTTCCAACTTTCTGTCTTCTACTTTAAACTGTGTTGGGGGGTTTAATAGAAATTCCTAGTTTATAGTACCACGCCATCCAAAGCCATGAGTCCCTGAGCCTGAATCCCATAACCGCCATAACCCAAACCCTGAGCTCCTAAACCCTAAACCCTAACCCCTAAACCCTCAAGAGCAGGATAAATTCGAAATTGTGCGAATTTCGCTTCAAACTGCATCTTCATCAGTTTCAAATGTTCATTACACGTATCCAATCAAATTCCAGCCTAAGCCTCCAAGGCCCAGCCCCATCCCCACCACCAAGCCCGGCCCAGCCAGCCAGCTGCAGCCCCCAGCCTCCCAGCCAGCCCAACCCAGCAGCCCAGCCCAGCCAAAACTCCGAACTGACAAGTAAAAAACAAAACGTGTCGGTCAACACTTTCCGTCAACACGTTTCGCTCAAAACCCCGGACCCAAACCCTATACAATTTCTATAAACTCCTAAACCCTAAACCCCTAAACCCTAAACCTCAAGCTACCCCGACAGCACCAACCCCCCGAAGCCTTAAAGCCTGGGCCGGTGAGAGTCGTGGAGCGAGCGCTCCGATAGGGCCCATAATACGGTTGAAAATCCTGCATCACCTTAAGGACCCTAAACTATGGGAATTATGGTATATAGCGCATATTATGGGTAATGCAGGATTTATATGAGCAACCGTAGTAGCACCCTTTCTACAGAAAAACCCTCAGCCCCAAACCTTGCTTCAAGACCGCTTCTTCTAATATAGAGGCCTTAATAGTTACCTATACTATTTCGGGGGTTCCAATAGTTGTAGCATAATGGGTCCCAAAATCCTCTCCCAATTATTGAGGCTACTAACTAAACCCTTACAGTAACCCTTATAGACCCCTTGAAAGGAACCCTATTCTACTTATTGCGGCCCCTACACTGATATGTTAAGGCCCGCATTTTCGGGGCGACACAGGCTTTCCAGTGGCCGGCCCAGCGACGTGTGGGCCAAGAGGCCGGAGGTAGGGTTTAGGGTTTAAGGGCTTTTACCTCTATGGCACATATGAAGTTTAAGGGTTTAAGGGTTTTGGGTTTAAGATTTAAGGGTTTAGGGTTTAGGGCTTAAGGGTTTTTACCTCTAGGGTTTAGGGTTTAGGAACCAGTTACGTAGTTAGCAGTATTCTAACCCATGTAACATAATAGAGTGTGTGAAGAATGCGCTTTGTGACCTTACTTACTTATCAAATTTTTAGTTATAAGTCAGAAAAAGATTTGCTGTCATTAAGGTCGGTGCCAACACCCAACTCCAAGCCCATGCCATGCCCCGCGGGGACGGGCCTGGTCTGGGCACGGTTTGGGCTTCAAGCCATCCTAAACCCCCCGCCCCCCGCCCCCTCACTAGCCCAACGTAGAGCGCAAGCCGACCTCCCCAAGCAAAATCACCCCTCCCACGACACAACATGGGCCCCAAAAGTCAGAGCAAAAGCAGCCATAAACATCAGCAGGTCAAGTGGAAGCTACCGGGATCATCGTTGCCTGTACTTGATAAGGGCGCGGTGCAATGAACCGATGAACCCTAAGGCCTATCCAAGGCCGGGGCTTTGAAGTCGTCAACATCAACCCTGATGAGGAAGCCGTGCACGAGCTCTGGAGTGTTTGTTTCGGATGTCAACTGGCTGATTACGGATGCCGGACATTGTGTGGCTCCTCGGGGCAGGCTTCCAGCAACTCTGGGCCCCAGACTCCGACAGTGCAGCGACAGGCTTCACCCTGGAAAAGCCAAATTGGAACAGCCCACATGGTGTTTTTTTCGTTGAACCCAGTGCCAGGACGTGACCAGCCATAATCAGCGAGAAGATGGGGGTTACGGCTTCGGGCTTTATGCTGTAGGTGTTAGATTTTGGTTTGCGATTCGCAAAATCGGAGGCCGCAAATCCCGAACCCTCACAGAGCCCTCATTCTAGAGAACCCCTCATAGAGACAAGTCTCAAATCCCAGTCCCCCCGGCCCTGGTCAAAAGTAGCTCTTGACTGCTTCTGTGTGCTTCGTCGAAGTCCTCTTCA
Source organism: Symbiodinium sp. CCMP2592 (assembly GCA_905221615.1). Taxonomy (NCBI): domain Eukaryota; class Dinophyceae; order Suessiales; family Symbiodiniaceae; genus Symbiodinium; species Symbiodinium sp. CCMP2592. The sequence continues at coordinate 506,152 of CAJNDT010003824.1, forward strand.
CATTTTTGCTTATCAACAAAATCCAACGTTCAATATGGTGGTATCATGGGTCTAGGGGGCTTGCAGACTTCATTGCTTGGGATACTTAACACGGGCTACAAGGCTGGTGCAGGGCGAAATAAGGTTGCTGGCTCTCGTCGCAAGCCTCCACGAGCTGCAGTATAGGTGGGTGGGAGGTTACTGCATTTGGGCGAGTCAGGGCAAACCCTGTTTTGTGTTGATGTACTGACAGTGGTTGCATCCGGGGGCCAAGCCATGCACTCTCCGGAGTGTGCGCCTTCGTTAGGCGACAGTTTTGATCACTCGTTGTCGGCGCGGCAGCGACACCCTTCGGCTAACGCTTCTTTTTCCTCTTCAGTGTTTGCCAGTGCTCTTACAGAACGGGACGGTTGGGGCCCTGGGCTCTCTACCCGTACTCTGTTGGGCCCGAAGGTCCCCCCTGTGTCTGACCAACATGGGGGTTTTGCTTCTCCTGTGCCTGCTCTGGTTGGTCCACAGATGCAGAGTGTATCCCACCTCAACGTCAGTTCGCGGTCGTCTGGGGGTTTTTTCCAACTTGGGGCCCGCTTCCCTTTTTCTTCTCCTCCTCCTCCCTCTCCCCTCCCTCTCCCTCTCCCTCTCCCCTTTCTCGTTCTCCTTCTATCCAGGTTGCGTCCGTAAGTCAGTCGGAGCTGGAGTTTCCAATTGCACCGGGAGTACCCACTGAGGCATCAGCACAATCGTCGGGTGGAGTCGATGCGGTGAAGCTTTTTACCTCGTTAGGTACTTGGTTCAGCTCAAAAGGCGGGCGTGTCGCTTTCGTGCGGTGGTTAATGGAGGAGTGTGAACATTCCTTAGACTCGGGTTGGCGTCAACTGGACCCTGATGATGCCTGGTCACAGCTCAATGATGCTGGTTGGAGCACACAAACGGAGGCTATTTTGGAGGGCAGCAACAATTGTGTAGAAGCCGTTATCCAACAACTGTATGGTGTGATGCGTGAGGCGCAAGCACTACCGTGGTTGGCTGGTGGAGTTAGCCGGGTCTCAAAGCGGAAGCACAAGTATGTCGTCACCTCCAATATGGATTACTCTCTATCCAGATGTCAGCGTCGGAATATCGCGAAGAAAATGTCGCGTCAACTCAAACGCAAAAGGAACGTGAAGGCCAAACGTCGGCTTGCGTGTTTTAGGGCTTTGGGTCCTTCCCAGACTCGTAAACGAGGCACACTTGTGATAGGCACGTGGAATACCAGAGGCTTAGGTGCCCCAACGGGCAAGGACGTGGATGGTAAATTTAGATCTCTATTCACGGTCATGATAGAGCGCCATTGGAATGCGGCCCTGCTCACTGACGTTAGATTCGACTATGATGGAGTGTCACAAACAACAGTAAAGGGTCGTAACTGGTTGATTGTTCATTATGGCAAGACAGCAGTTGCCCTGGATGAATGGTTAGCGGCCAGGTGGCGTAAAGGGGGATCAGTCCTCACGCGTGTTAAAGGTTGGCAGGATGGTGAACGTTGCTTCGGACTTCGAATCCCCGGCGAAGGTTGGAGACCTGGATTATTGTTAGCGCCGGTATATGCCCCTGTGGTCACCAGAACTCGAGTTGAACAACGCGATCGCTTCCGGGAATTGGTGAGTTCGGTTATTGAATCTGCCTCGTACAACTGCCGCTTGTTGCTTGGGGGAGATTTCAATGGTGAGGTTGGCGCTACGAAGGATGCGTCTTGGAGGCATGTCATGGGTCCATACGGCGACTCCAGAAGAACCGTGGGGGGCGAAGAGCTACTGAAGTTCTGTGAGCAAGAAGGGCTGGTGGTTGCTGACACTTTTACTTGTCAACGTCGTAAGGCAACCTGGTATCACTTCAAATATGGAACCGGGCACAAGCTTGATCATTTTCTTGTTCCGTCGTCTGTGCGTCGTTGGGCTAAATCGGTCGTTACTTTGAAGTTTTCGGCTTATCAGAAAACGTCGTCTAGAAGCGTGCAGGGTCGTCCTCCTCATCTGTCGGGTGCTTCTTGGTTGGCACACACGGATCATGATCCGGTTGAAATGCACATCGAGATGGGTCGCGACTGGAAAGGAGAGGCCGAGGCTCAGCAGACACAACATGGTAAACCTGATGTTTCACGTTTCTTGGGTAGTTCATCGGAAGCGGCTAACCTCCGACAAATCTACGCGTCAACTGTCACTGCGGAGTTGAACTCCCTGGAGGGTTTGTTCTTAAGCTGGGACGTGGTGGCTGATTTACTCAAGAGGGTTGCTCTCCGGGTTGTGGGTCCAACTCCCAAAAGAGATCATCGTCCGTGGCTCAGAGGAAAGGAATCGGAATTACGCGGTTTGGAATCCCGAGTGCATGAGGCGGAACTACGTTGGAGAAAAGCTAGAAGTCGTAACGCACCTGATGCTGACGAGGCACTCAAACAACGAAGGACAGCCTCTTCAGTCCTTAGAGCGGCCAAACGTAGGTGGGAAGCATGTTGGTGGGACGATCTAGCTAGCAAAGCCAACGAGGCGGATGAAAGTGGGGACTCGTTTGCCTTTTGGCAAATTTGCAGACAGTTGGGGTTCAGGGAGTGTCTCCGTAGGCGTACCGGGTGCAGAGCTTCGGTGGCTGATGTTGCACACGAAAGGGAAGCATGGAAGTCGTTCCTGTCGGAAATCCAGTCGGGGGAGGGGCAGGTTGATGCCAGCGTGTGGCGTCATGTTCCCATGGCTGATACGGTGGCGGTAGAACTTAAGAGCCCCCCTAGTTGGGTTGAGTTTGAGTCGGCACTCAAAGCCATGAAGTTTGGGAAACGCGGAGGCATGGATGAGGTTTGTGTTGAGCTCATTCGTTTTGGTGGGCCAGTGTTACACCACACAGTGTTCAACATTGTTTGTGATATGTGGGAAACGGCACAACAAGCTGAAGTTGGGAATGAGGCGCAAGACTGGTCAGAGTTGGTCACTACGGGTATTTGTATTCCTATGTATAAGAACAAGGGGGATAGAAATGACAAGTCGAATTACAGGAACTTGGTGATGCTTTCAGTTGCAGCTAAATTAGTAGCTCGCATTGTTGCATCCAGACTCAACCGTTGGGCTTCCAACTTTTTGTCGGAGGAACAGAATGGGTTTCGTGCGGGCCGTGGTATTGACGACGTTCAGCAGCTCACTCGTCGGGTCTTGGAGGAGATTTCGGTAGCTGCGGATGTGGAAGCGGGTCACGAGGATAGAGTTGGTGTCACCTGCTTTGATATCGTTCGTGCATACACTAGAGTTTGCCGTTCCGCTTTGTGGGAGCTTTTGGTGCGTATGGGTATTCCGGAAGAGTTCTTGGCCGTACTCCGGGCGCTTCATGATCATACTCGGTTCATGGTGTTTGTACACAATGGGTACTCGGAGGCCTGGTTCACGGATCGTGGGCTTAGAGAAGGTTGTCCTTCGTCGCCGATTCTCTTTAGTATATTCCACCACTGTGTCCTCCTCACCTTTCGCGCTCGCCGGTCCGAAAAGGCCTCTGCTTTGGGTCTGCCTCCTGGTCTGCCATGGGCCTACAAAGTGGATGGTCGTCTTACCCGTCCTGGTCGTGCCAAACGTTTCTCGCGTGGTGTGGAGCATGCAGTTCTAGGGGACACAGAATATGCGGATGACACTGCTTTAATTGGCTTCTTGGATGAACTGAAGGTCGCAGAACAAGTGTTCGTCCAAACCCTCTTGGATTGGGATCAGAAGGAACATCCAGGCAAAAGGGAAAAGTTGGTCGTGGCGGTGGGTGGTAGACAGCGTATGGAAGTGCTGAATCAGTTTGAAACCAGAGCGTTAAAGCACCTGGGATCTATGTTAACTGAGAATGCGGATCAATGGAGGGAGACGAACCGGGTGATACAAGCTGGTTTTTTCGCTGTCAAACGTTTGGCGAAGATTTGGTCGCTTGGCACTCCTCGTGGCAGGGGCTCTAGTGGCGGTCTTACCACTGCGAGGAAACTCAAGGTTATGCGCGCGGTCCTTGAGGGTACGCTCCTTGCGTGTGGTAGAACAAGGGTTTGGAATCAGGCACAGGAAAGAAAGGCCAATCAGGTGTTAGCCAGGGGTATCCGCCGTTGCCTGGGCTTGGACGTGTTTAACATGAGTGAAAACAACTACAATGACGTTTCCCTAAGGAAGATGGTTTGCTGGGACAGTTTTTCCACTCTCATACATCGTCAGGTTCTTAAATGGGTTGGACATGTGGCGAGAATGCACACCAGCCGTGCCCCTAAGATGGCATTATTCGGTTGGCCGTTGAATATGGAGTCGCATCGCTCAGCACGCTATACCTTTCCACAGTGGGTCGCGTGGTTGTTGCAGAAATATGGTGTTCCGGAAATGGATTGGTTTCGATTGGCTCAGAAGCCCACTGGAAATTGGTTGCAGATCCTTGATCGGGCCCTCCCAAGATCAAAGCCGTCACGACAGCACCAGTCCTCACTGAACTCGTGGAAGGTTGGAGACGTGCCCCTTTCTCCTCCACAAAATGCTGCCTCCACTCGTCGACTCGTTACTGGAGAACCCAATCCCCTGAAATGCCCGGTCTGTGACTTTGTGGCTGACACGGCGCGAGGCTTGCAGGTGCACTATGATGGTCAACACGCAGTTGGTGATGCCTCTCTCCTCACGGTGGGTCATAGTCGATGTCCGCTTTGCTCGCAGCTGTTCGTGTTTGGTCGCGATGCGAGGAAACACCGTTGTCCCGCCAAAATTCACACACTTGACGCTCTAGAAAACAGTAGATCTGACACACGAGTGCATTGTCCACCAGACTTCGATACGGACAGACTTGCGGGTTGGTCACTCTTTGTGGATGGGTCGGGTCCTCATGATGACATCGTCAACGCCGGCTGGGGTGTTGCAATTTGGACTCAGAATTCTGACAGTTTGGTGCCTGAATGCGAGTTGTTCGGTCCGGTACCTCTTGCATCTTGGGATAGACGCTGGCTGGGAGCTGAACGTCCTACTAACAATGTGGGTGAACTCACGGCAATGGGAGAGGCTCTTTTGTGGTTATTGGATGAGGCTCCTGGAGATCCCCGTATCCCCGCTTGCATTTTGTATGACTCAGAATACGCACATCAAGCCATCACTTCGACAGGTCAACCAGAGGTCAATGCGAAGTTGATTTTGAACATCAGAGATATTCTTTCAAAAGTCACGGTTAATCGCGCAATACACTTCCCTCATGTCAAGGCGCACACTGGAATTAGAGGTAACGAGTTTGCGGACCATCTAGCTGGTCAAGGGGCCAGAGGGTTACAAACCACTTCCTCGAAACGCTGGCTTGAACGGTGTGACGCGCCCGCTGCAGTTCCTGCCATTTTGACAGATCATTGTTGGAGGTGTGGTCAAGTGTTCACTGGTCCTTCCCACGCTCGTGCGCTGGCAGGACATGAGGCTCATTGTAAGGTTCCCGGTGCCCCCCCGCCTTTCATCTGTTGTCGTCATGGTTGTGGCAAGCAGTTTCAGTGGCAGTTCTCGACGGGCAAACGAAAGCAGCCTCATCATGCCCGTGAGTTCCGCAACACCCATGAACGTATCTGCAGGGGTGATGACGTGCTGTCGCGCACTTGCCCTTTTTGTGATAAAGTTTATGTCGAGGGCACCACTGATGAAACCATTTTGAAACATCGTAAGGAGTGTGTGCTTAGGCCGAAGGAGGCGGCGAAGGAAGGTCCCTCCTGGCAGTGCAGTCTTTGTCGTTCCCGTTTTACGACAGGGGATAAGGTCACTCATGAAGCCAGCTGTCGTGGCACCGCTGCGCTTAATAAAACTTGCAGCTTGTGTTCAGATACATTTCAAACTATCGATCTTCGTATTGCACACGAGTCGTCTTGTCGTGGTTCCAAACGTGCCAATCTCCAGTGCAAGTTTTGTGCTCACCTTTTCACTACGTTCGGCAGTCGTATCACTCATGAAAAGGCGTGTCCGTCTCGGTCGTAACTGTGTGTTTGGTTAGGCAGAACGGTCCCGCTTGACGGGAGACCGTTTTGTCGTCTCGTGCGGATATGGTGCGTCCCCATCGTTGGGCTTTGGTCCTGCTTGTCGGGAGACCATTGGGTGCTTGTCACCGACCCCTTTCCGCCGGCTTTGCCCTCTCGTCGTTTGTCACTCGTTGGTCTCTGGGGCTGGGTGGTGGGGTCGCTCGTTGTCGTTCCCGTGGTCTTTCGGTCCAGTTTTCCGGGCTTTCGCTTTGTTTTGGCCCATGTCCGCTTTGTCTTTCTCCCTGGTTCCTTCTTTTCTTTTGTTTTTCCCACAAAACATGCTTCGTGGAATTTCTTTATCTCTCAAACATTCTCAAAAGAAGTATGGCTTTCGGGGTAGCTTCTGTACTGTCATGATCTGTTGCCTTGCTCTACCTACTTGTGATAGCTATAGCCTGCCTGTGAAGCCGTAACCTGCAACGCTGTAAGGGCTTGGTACTATCCACTTGCTTTGCACGCCTCTCCCTGTCAGCTTGGCGACCTGCCTGCGCATGCTTCACCTGGAGCTCACGCTGGTATGGAGGACGTGCCTGCAGCATGTCAGGACTTTCATGTGCACGGTGCTCTGCTTGTCTGTTTGTCCTGCAAGTCGCGTTGGGTCTTGATGCTCATCTTGCTACGCAGATTTCCTGCCCATTGCCCGCTGTCCGCGCTTCCCCACCCCAAGTACGGCCATGTCGTCTGAGATGGAGGCTCGTCTCGCTCGGGTGGAAGATGGGCTATCGGAATGGACCGCTACGACGAGAACACGTTGGGAGGGCTTGACGGTGTTGAACAACCGTATGTGCGAACTCTACCGGAGCAAGGGTGGAATGTGGCACGTCAAGAAAGAGCTTTACGAATTGGTTCTTCAGGACTTGGATTCTGCTCTGAGCCGTATGGAGGACATTGCCCTCCAAACCCAGGTACGGTCGGAGCTTCGCGGTATCCTTTCGGCAGAGGAGGAGGTGATCGGGGTGTTCCCCACAGGAGGTGACTGGGGAGCGAATACGGGGGTTGATATCCGGTTTCGTGCCTCTTTGGTAGCCCTGCGCTTCTCCGATCTCGTCAGATCCACCCTCCGGCCCTTTTTGAACCAGCTAAATGGCCCCCTAAAGTGCTGGGTCCCGCTGTCCCAGGGCGAAATGTCCAGGCGACGCAAGCGTAAAGGACTGTCAAGCACGAAGGATGACAAGGGCAAAGGAAAGGGCAAGGGTAGGGGCACGGCTCCTAGGGTGCGGGACGAAGGACGCGCCAAGTCCCCGAAGCGGGAGCGGCGCGGTGATCGCGATCGTCGCTGATCAGGCTGCTTGGGCCATTTTCTCGCGTCCTTCGCCCCCTCTTTTAACTGTTTTCCGTGAGGGCTCATGATGCCTCGCATGTGCGATGATAGACCCTTAGCGCGCGAAATACTGCGTGCTCTGCCCCTTGGTCGTCTGTCAGACAGGGATGAATGCAATACTTTGCTTGATTATTTTTGTTTGCACTCTCCCATACGCTTTGAGGTAGTATTTCTTACATCCTGTGTTGAGTTTTGCGTGTTGGTGTCCTTTAGGCGTGCAGCCGGACCACAGTCATGTCAATACTTTGAGTGCTTATTTTTGCCTTCATCGCTGCCTCTAGTGCCGTTCGTGCGGTCTGCTGCCAAATGCCTTGCCTTCTGTACTAGGGTGACCACTGTTGGTTTTAGCTGCGGCTCACGACGTGCAGACGGACCGCAGTCATGTCAATACTTTGCGTGCTTATTTTTGCTCCCATTGCTGCTTCTATTGCTGTTCGTGCGTTCAGCTGCCAAGGTCTTTGCCTTATGTACTAGGGTGATCATTGTTGGTTTTAGCTGCGGCTCGCAAAGTGCAGACTGACCACAGATAGGTCAATACTTTGAGTGCTTATTTCTGCTTTCAATGTTGCCTCTTTTGCCCTTAGTGCGGTCAGCTGCCACTGTTCTTTGCTGTATGTCCTAAGGTGATCATTGTTGGTTTTTTGCTGCGGCTCTTGACTCCTTTCTGCGTGCGTTTGGTGCTTCTGCTCCCCTCCTTTGTCCTGTCTCCTCTCCCCCTTCTGGTTTTTCTCCCTCTCTCTCTCTCTTTCTCTTCCTCTTCTCCCTTTGCGTTTTTCTTTTCTTTTGGCCTTGCTTGTTGTTGGTCCCGGATGAGCCTGACTGTTCTTTGAGGTTTGGGTTGTTACCAGCTTGCTTCACAGGAACTCTGCGGGTGGCCAGTACTGGCCGTGCAGTCCCACCGACGACGACGACGACGAAATAAGGTTGTGTTATAAGGCTTGGGTAGGTTTTGGGGTCTGGGGCAGGGTATATAGATTACCATTATAGTAGACAGGGAACGCCTCTCACCCCAAAGGCTCACTTATACAGAGATTGTATACGCTTTCAGAATAAGGAATCCTCAATACGCTCCGTGGTAGCCTTGTTCTTTTCTTTGGATGTTTGTTGTTTAAAACCAAGTGTTGAAACTACGGTAACTGCAGTCCTGATGCACAGATGTGTCACAGGAGACTGGGGAACTGGCTTCAGGGCACTGAGCAAGGAATGTAGGATTTAGGTTTCGGAAGGGTTTCGGGTAAGATAAGGCCTGCAGTGTACCAAGTTCTTCAGTTTCTTTCGGCAGTCAAAGACAGAAGCGCACAGACTAGGGAAACTCCAGCTGGAGAGTCAGGGCAACTGTAGACAGTTTATCTAGGTAGGATTGTGGGACAATTGTCTTTTCCTTATTTGGGTTTATAAGGGGCCCTATATACAAATATTTTTCAGGGTGTTTAAAGGCCAACCTAGTTATGCGCACTGGAGAAAACGCAATTTCCTTAACCCTCAACGCTCAGATCTTGGCCCTTCTCCCAGACCCCCAAACCCGTTGAGCCTGAAACCCTAAACCCGCGAAGCCCAAACCCATGAAGCCCTGAAGCGTAAAGCTTTAAGCCCATTGTAGGGTTTAGGGCTCTAGGGCTCCGAAACTTCAATGCCTCCACCCGTCTCCCCGCACCTACCCAAAGCTGATATACACTGAATCCGAATACCGTAAGCTCTTATGCCGGCTTATCATAGCTGCGCTTCTTGCAAATTGCTTGCTAACATGCGATGGGCAATGTGTGTGTGTGTGTGTGTGTCGTATATGCGAGTGCCATGTTTGCTGTTGGCCACCGGGGGGGGACAAGTGTTGCTTTGCTACGGGAGTCTTTGTGGCGAACTGCACCTGAACCTTCTCTGCGCCACCGCCGTTTTGCTGCATAGGAGTAGTCCCTTGTGCTGCCCCTAGGTGTGTGGCAGGTGCATGTGTTGAAGTTACGACCAATTTTTACTGCATGGCTCCCCTTATGGATCCCTAAAGGTGGATCCCAAAAGGATCCCTGAAAACAGAGCCCTAAGCCCCAAGCCTAAGCCCCTCAGAGGCAGCCTGGCAGCCAGCGGGTGTGGCTGGGGCGACCGGTGCCTCGGTTCAAAGGCTTGGCTTGGAGGTTCATGCGTAGATATAAGTGGGGTGATATTCGGGGTAACTGTAATTATAACCCGAATCACAGGACAAATAACCCCACTTATAATTACCCATGAACCTCCAAGGAGGCTTCTTCACAGGGCTTCGAATTGCCTACTTGGAGGTTCCATGGGTAAATATGAATGGGGTAAAAGTATTTTATAACCCATATGAGAGGGCGTAAATACAACTCCACTCATGCCTGCCCATGAAACTCCAAGTAGGGTTTGGGATTTAGGACTGGGGTTTTTATAACACTTGGAGTTAGGGTTTAGGTTTTAGGGCTGTTGTTCGGGCTTAGGGGCTTTCTTGGGCAAGAATGTTTTCCAAGAGGTGGCTCTATGTCCCATACAAGCACCCTTATGGTGACCTCAGGGTTACTTCTCTCAGTTTGGGGTTTAGGGTTGGGGGGTTTCGGAGAGCGGTTGAGCGTCGGGGGTTTCGGGTTCAGGAGTCTTGGGGTGTTTTGGCTTTTGGGTTTCTGAATTATGAAATCTAACTCGGTGTTGCTCTGTATTTCGGGTTCTTGCAAGCTGGAATGATTCGTGAGAGTCTATTACTGCTTCTTGGGGTGTAGCTGGAAGCGATATACCCATCCCAAAACTTACGGTCCCAAACCCTGAACCTGTCTACAGGAATGTACACCCTAAATCCAAAAGGCTTCTGCTACAGTGCTGGCTTTCTGAAGTCAGAGGGTGTGAAACCACAGCGCTAAAGCAGTGGCTTTAGAGCTTCAAGTTCTCGGGCCGAACCCCTTACACCCTGAATCCCCTTGCCGATAGCCTCCAAACCGCCCGAGGATCGCGGCCAGGAGGCCCTTGTCTGATAATCTCAAAAGTACTCAAAGCGTAGGGTCTAGCAGCACTTGGCTGCCCTTGCTTGCCTGGCGGCAGGAAGTGGAACTTTAGCGAACAAAACCCTGCAGGGCTTTACGCTGCAAGACGCGTCTTTCTGCATCTTCTTCCGCAAGACTTACCTTTGGTTAGTAGGGAAAGGAGGAATGGGGTACAATTGTATGTATACATATATAACTACTATCACTACCATTCTTCCATTCCCTACTAACCAAAGGTAAGAAGACGCGCAAGTGGAGCTCCCCAGGCCACGCCAGCTCGAACTCGGCCTCCGAGCCCCATTTTGTACCACTCCTTCGGTTCATGAATATGAATCCTGCATTACCTTAAGGACCCTAAACTATGGGAATAACCTGGACCCCAAAAATATGCAGAATAATAGCCTTTTATAGGTTTTGGGCCACTATTCTACCTACTTTGGGGGTTCTAGAATGGTATATTCCTTATTATGGGTCATGCAGGAGTTGTATCATCAACCGTTCTGATCCCTGTCCCGACTTAACATTTGCTTGGCAATACCGACAGCATTGCCTGCGAGTTATTACACACGAACATGCACCGGCAACGAACCCGAAACAGTAAACTTCACCCTAAAGCCTAATTCCTAAACCACAAACCTGAAACCATTTTCTACTGGAAGCTTGCTGCTGTGTAGGATTGTTGAGAGCCTGTGCGGGTAAACGAAAAAAGTTTCAACTCAACCACGAAACGAACTCAGGAAAACCTCCCAGTGCTGTGCTCGAGACTGCCGTATCTTCAAGTCTTCAAAAGGTCCCTACGCAGAACTGCTGCTGGCAGACGAGGTCACTTCGGGCTCTGTTGCTTTAGAGCGCTTTTGGTATCAGCCTTCGAGAACTCTGAAGTATTTCTTGTGGATATCTGATGGGCATTAGGGTTTACGGAGTTTATTTAGCGATTTTACAGGTGTTCTTTTCACTGCGCCTTTCACTTTTCAGGCGTGTGGTTTGGGGTTTAGGGTTTCGTGCAGTGGGAGAATAGCGTGAGCCCCGAACCGCTAGTTCGGAAACCCCAGAAGCGCTAGAGTACACGGGAGCGCCGAAGAACCCTAAGAAAGCCGAAAAGACCACGAACCCCCGTAAACGCGACACCCGGTCCCATAGGGGAGCACAAACAGGAACAGCATTTCGTCATATGTTACCATAGTAGAAGCAGTTTAAGGAACGCTGAGCGATCATACCGTTGAGTCTTCGGGCCGCGCCGATTTCACGGAGTCTGTATGAGAGGTTCAAGCACGGAGTCCCGACTTCGGACGAACAGACATCAATGCAGCCCTGGCCCCTCGTAGGCTCCATGGTTTGGGGTTTGAGTTACAGTTATCGGTTGCTTGTTTCTTACCATAGAACCCAAACAAAGCCGGCCACATGCATGGTCAGATACACCCGCACACAAAACTCACCCCACACCATAAAACCTCATATGCACCCCAGAGCCTGAAGAAGAATCGCCGGTGACAGGCCGCGTCGGCATCGCGCTTGGGTGCGTGGAGCCTGGAGGCTTTACGGGCTGGCCGCCGGCTGTTCCCTGGCTCTTGGTGCTTCATAGGAGGCCAAAAGGGGTTTGAGCTTGCGGGGGTTTAGTAGGGATTTGGGTTCCATAATGGGGTTCATATGAAGGAATCCCTACCGCAAGAATCTTAAACCACCCTTTTTGGCATCCCATCATTAGGCCTTTAGGCGTCAGGATGCAGGGCCTAGGGTTTAGGGCTCAGGGATGGCTTGGCTGCATAACGTGAGAGGGTTGGAAGCCATGGTGTGGCTGGAAAATCGGGAGGAGTCCTAAACTTTAGTAATCCTAAGCTCTCAACCCTGAGCCCTAGACCTGTTGGCCGGAATCCGACCGACACAAGCCCAAGGCTCTAAGCCCTTAAACCCTAAACTGACCCCAAAGCCCTAAACCCCCAAAGCGAGCTACAAACAAAAACCACCATGCACTCTAGACCCGAAAAGAGAGACTCAAAGCAACTCAAACAATAGAATAGTCACAAAAATCACAACAAGATGCTCATAGCAGCTGTTCTTACGAAATTATGGTAACACTAGTAATATGAGTAGTAATATTGTTACAAGCAATAGCCAACCAGAAGAAAAATGAACTCCGGCGAAGTGGTAAGAATAGTCAATAGAGTAGTACCAATGATACTCACTATCTGTTACCTTAAACCCTAAACCCTAAAATCCTAAACCCTAAAACCCTAAACCCTAAACCCTAAAACCCTAAACCCTAAACCCTAAAACCCTCAAACCCTAAACCTTAAAACCCTACAACCCTAAACCCTAAAACCCTAAGCCGTTAACTAACAAGAAGACAATGGAGCTCCGACCGACGCCGAGGCTCAAGTCGGAGGTCTTCGCGACCGAGCTGGAGATGAAGTCACTGAGCTCTGGCTTTCAGCGGCCTCGTTTCCAGGTCGCCCTCCTGCGGTTGATGATATAAATCCTGCATTACCTTAAAGACCCTAGACTATGGGAATTAAGGTATATTCCTTATTGTTATGGGTCATGCAGGATTTATATCATCAACCGTGTGGTTTCAGGGTGTAGGGTTGAGAGGCAGGGTTTCCATGTTTTGGCTTTGGGGTGCTGGGCTCAAGATTTACTGGTTCGTCTTATCATCGTATGTGTCATTTTGCTGGTGCTGTGATTGCTTGCGGTTGTTCGACTTCGGATTGGGTTGGCCTCGGGGCTTTCGGATTCATTTGGATCTATCAGGTTATGCCAGGGTTTTATTGGGCTAGGGTTTAGTTACGTTCATCTTTAATGCTGCAACTCCAAAACCGAACCGCACTGCAAGCCGTTGTGCCCGAATAATGCCCCATATAACCATAAGACCCTAAGCCCTCAGCCTAAAACCCTAAGCCCTGAACCCTAAGCCCTGAACGATAAGCCCTAAACCCTAAACCCTAAGCCCTAAGCCCTAAACCTTAAACCCTCAGCCCCAAACTCTAAGCTTGCCTAGCGGGACCTCACCAGCCAAGGAGCCCCGTGTGGCTCCTGCCGATGCGGCCGTTCTACGGCCAGGAGCCCTTTGGCTCCTGTTACGTTCCTGAAAGGTGCGTATAATCAAAAGAGTAGGGCACCCTTAAAGGGGTCTATAGGCTACTACCAGGGGTCTATAAGGGTACTATAATTACACTAAGGAACCCCCACAACCTTTGGGGATTAGGGTTTACCTTAACCCTGAAGAACCTACCTTCTAGGGCTCCCGATTATGATTTCCTTATATGCGTCCTCAAAAAGGTAGGTTCTTTAGGGTTCAGGTATACCCCAAACCCTCAACTCTCTAAACCCTAAATCGTTAAAACCCTAAAACCTTAAACCTTAAACCCTAAACCCTAAATCGTTAAACCCTAAAACCCTGAACTCCTTCAATGTAACACTCACACCCTAGAGACCAAGGCCTCCTGGAGTTCGGAGGGGTTCAAAATTTTCAGGACTGATTGGATGTCTCAGGAGAGTGTTCAACATATCCGGACATACCTTCAACTGCCATGATACATTTAATGTAGAAACATCCTGCGAAAAGGCGGGTTTTGGAGGCTCAACGTAGGAGCCTGGGCAGCTAGAACGGCGGTTTAGGATTTAGGATTCTGGGCCTTGCTGCTGCCTGATACGTGCAACAAGAGAAACAAAAGCCCGGGGTGCCGCAAAGACCAGGGTACCTTTCAATCAGTAACTAACCCTAAACCCTAAACCCATCAATCAAGAACAGCCTAACGCCTGAACCCTACAAGCAAGGCACTAGATCCAGGTCCCTGGTCTTTGTGATCTTCTCTTTGGGCGGCTTTGCCTATGCACCGACGTCGCGGCTGCGGGTGAAGCTGCCACGGTCTCAGATGGTCCGGAGTTTTGGACGTGCCAGGTTTCGGGACAATTTTTAATGATTCAGAATCAAGAAGCATTCGATTCTCCAAGGTTTCGGATGTCTTATGAAGCTCCCAAAGCCGTTTTCTGGCTCCCAGAAACTGATCGGTTGCAGGCAGCAGTTACTGGCTTCGAGTATGGCTGTGTCCGAACAGGGGCACATTTTGAATGACGATGCAACAGACTTCGAACATGCTCGACGCTTGAGGGTTTAGGGCTGTATGCCAAGATACCAATTTGCAGATTTTTCCTTGTGCGCATTACCGTTCACACAAAGATTAAGACCAACAGGGCAATGTCTTTCCTCTGCTGATTGGTTCATCCTTCTGCAGGAGCCTTCCCTCATTCCGATTCCCGTCCTTTCGCTTCATCTCAAAGCAAAAAAAACTTGGAGGCCCTGAAGCAAAACCATGGGCCTTAAAACCCCAACCCCGAAACCCCGAACGCCTAGACTAAACCCATGAACCCATAAACCCGTAACGAACCCACAAATCCATAATGAGCCTTACTTCCACCCCATGAACCCTTAGCCATAAGCATCTCTTTCAGACATCAAAGCACAATTGAGGACCTGAGCCCCAATTAGGTCCATCAGCACATATTAAGACTATATAAAATGCCATCATGAACCCATAATGTACCCTCAAGCCTTATCCCTAAAACCCGAATCCCTAAACCCTAAACCCGAATACCCGAAAGCCTTTTCTCTAAACTCGAAACCCTAAGCTCTTATCCCTAAACCCCAAACCCTAAACCCCAAACCCTAAACCCGAAGCCCTAAAGGAAATCTCTCAGACCTCAAAGCGCTCCTGAGGACGCAGGGAGGCGGCGAAGAGCGACTTCGCTTCTTGAGCTGCGAGCGCCAGGAGTCAGGGACTTCGAAAGGTGGGATGAAGGTAGGTTCGGTTGATGACACAAATCCTGCATGACCTTAAGGACCCTAAACTATGGGAATTATGGTATATTCCATATTATGGGTCATGCAGGATTTGTATCATCAACCGTATTGCATGGTACCATAATAGGTTTCATCAAGTAAGGCGTAGGAAAATTTAGGATTGAAAGGTTTGGTAGGTTTTGGTTTAGAGTCTTGTTTGGGGTGGTTTAGGGCCCAGAATTGTTTGCAGGGTTTAGGCTTCGGGGCTTGCGTTTTCAGGGGTTCCTTTCTATCTTCGGTATTGGAGTTTGATTGAGGTGTATAGGGTTTAGCAAACAGTTTCGGTCATATTAGGCGTTTGGGCTTTGGCGGCATTAGGGTTTGATTAATTTAATTTACGGCATAGAGGGTGTCAGGGTGTTTTCAGGGTTTCGGGCAAACCGAACGGTCAGGAAGCAAAGGCCAGGGAGTAAGCTACATGTGTCGCTGATGTAGATAGTAATGACAGACACGAAAGAGAAGCCGAAATAGTTCAAGCCAACATGTAACTTACACCCTCTGCCTCAATCCCTCAACCCTTAAACGCTTAACCACATAAGCCCTTGCATAGGCCCGAAACCCTACCTTAACCCCGAATAACCTACCTTTTTGAGGACGCATATAAGGAAATCATAATAAGGAACCCTAAAAAGGTATGTTATTCAGGGATAAGGCAAACCCTAATCCCCAGAGGTTGTAGGGGCTCCTTAGTGTAATTATAGTACACTTATAGATCCCGTATAGTAGCCCTTGTAGGCTCCGATAAAGGAGCCCTATTCTAATTATTACGGCCCCTATTGCATTAGACCCTTTCTCCAGGAGGCGCTGTTCCGCCAGGGCGCCTGGGCCCAGCCCTTGACCTTCGGAACCGAGGCGCCTTGTTCGAGTTTCTTTGCAGGGGTTCTTAAAAGGGGTGTATGGTTTAGGGTTTAAGGTTTAGGGTTTAATTAGGCTCGGAAAAATGAAGGTTGAGGGTTCGGGTAGTATAGGGGCCGTACTAAGAAATAGATTGGCATATCTTAGAAGGGCCACGCCGCACCTAGGTTACCGCACGCTTTTCTGCGGGTGTTCCGGTTTCGACGCTGTCGCATTGGATTCTGGGCGCTTCGAGGACAGGATTTTACTTTGGGAAAGTGTGTGGGGGGGGGAGGGGCGTTGTGGGGAGGGCTAATTTCCGACTTTGTTTGAAAACATTGCCCTGAAAAATACGGAAGGAAACATGGCCTTACCGAACCAATGCCTTCCAGCAAAGTCAAGACAGTGCAGTTATGCCTCGGAGAATGACATTCAGGAGCCATGTAGAGAAACATGCAACACCCAAAGTTTCAAGGGCACATGGTTCCCGAAAGTCATGTTCCCAGGCATCTTGACTTTTGCTGGCAGCCGTAAGTTAAAAGCCCATTCCACGTAATCCTGTCTTCCGAAAACCCCTGCGGTAACTTATCAACGTGTGACCTCTTGCGGCCCCTTCCTCCAGTTCTAGTCTTGTAGCATGGTATGGTATAGAATAGGTTTTGACGGGAGAGGACAGGATGGGAAAGGATGGTATCGGTACATAATTAATCTACCCTGATTCTGGGTTTTCAGGCCCGGGCACTAAGGGCCTTACTACGAGTACACTGGATATACCTCGAAAGCCCAGGGCCATAGTTATGTTTCAAGCAATGTTCAATAGGGTTCCTGAATATACGTATATAACGTTCCTCAAAATCCTTCTCTGATTATTCAGGCCCCTGCATTCGGTGCTGTTGCAGCATGCCCTGCATTCGGTGCTTTTGTAGCATGCGCTTAGGCATATAGGGCTTTTCTTTTAGGGTGTTGTCCGGCGCTTTTTGGTGTGGTCCTGCTGCAGGATTTATATAGGGTTTCGCTTTGCCGTCATCGAGTTTAAGTCTTGTGAGTCAAGGTTTAGTGTGCTCCGCGTTAAGTTTTGCCGAATGGCGCGACAAGGAAGTCCCCTGTTACTGAAGCCAGGTGCGTTGATTTTAGTGTCTTTGGAGGCATGCGTTTCGGTTTGGTGGGACGGGAGGATGTCTTGTTCGGTTTGCAGGTCGCAGCGCACAGCTTGACCCAAAATCTCCCGTGGCGGCCTTCTAGGGCTCTTGAAAACAAGCAGGAACAACCGACAGAAGCCCGTGAGTAGAGATACCTCAAGAGGAATTAATGCTAGTCTGGAAAGCTCTTCAGCGAGAGGGCGAGAAACGAGCCTCGAAACCGATTCCTTCCTTGCCTGACTCGAGGCATTTGTGGCATCCCAGGCTGGGTGGGTGCAGAAAACCTATCTTCGGATGCTGCCTCGTAGCAGCCAACAGTGTCCGATCAACAAGTGTACTGGGATACCAGCAAGGCTTCGGTGGGCGAATTCGCAAGCAGAGGGGCTGTAGCTTCAGTGTGTTCAAGAGGTGGTGTCCAAGTCTCTAAGCTTACCATCGGAAGGAGTATTCCAGAGTCGCTGCTTCGTGCTTGTGATATAGGAGCCGGAAAAATGTTCAACAGTATCCCCTAAATAGCTGTTCCTCTTAGTAAACATCGTACCATACACTTCAAAACCTTATTCTCAGCATTGACCCCTTTGCTACCCCAAGCCGAATCGTTCAGCATCCCCCGGATTTTGGCACCTGTCTGCGACAGCTTCAGAGATCCAGGCCCGAAAAACCGTGCTTCTCGGGTTTAGGTTTTGGGTGTGCTAGGGCTTGAGGGTTCGAGGGTTTACACAGGGTGACGAGATGTAAATCCCACTCTAAAATCCAAGGAGGCAAAGCTCCCTAGCCTAATCCTAAATCCCTGAAGCCCTGCATCCTAACGCCTTAGACCCTCAAGCCCTCTGTAAATCCTGAGCCCACGAAATCCGAACCTCCAAGGCTGCATGTTGAAAGCTACTGTAGAAGCCGAAGAGTTCCCAATAGTATTCCATAAAGTTCCTTAGATTGCCCTTGAATAGGAATCCTCAACTAGCTAGGCCTTTGGGACATTTTCTATTTTCCCTTGTTGGGCCCTATTTACGAATGTTTTTCCGAGGCTTTAAAGGGGCAACCTAGTCTAGTCAAACTATTTAAGGCCCCTTTTTTTTAGGTGGTGTCACCACCCTCGGCGTTGGTGCCCGTGGCCTTCGATAACTGCATCCTCGGCGGCCAAGGCATCCCATCAGGGAATAGGGTTCAGGGTTTTAGGCTGTAGGGTTTACTGTAGGGTTAAGGGTTTGTATGGTTTAGGATGCGAGATCTTGGGGTCTGGGGTCTTAAAGAGACTTAGAAGGCATGATGAAGCTTTAAATGGGCTTTGCTTGTTTATGGTTCGGGGGTCTTAGAGAGATTACTGGGTAGGATTTGGGACATTATATTTCGTCCCTTACTGGGCATATGAGGATCTTATTTACGAGCATTGTTCAAGAGCATTGTTCAAAGGCTTGGAAGGGCCAAACTAGTTTAGAAGACTTTTTTGAATAAGGTTTCCAGTAGTCCTTCGAAATTTCAGAACACTAGGCCTCTATAGTGCAATGCTTGAGGGTATTGAGTGGTTTCGGCTCTTCCACAGAATAAAAGGGTTCAGGGTTCCATAATGGCTCCAGGAATCTGGCTTCAGGGTATAGGGTTTGGGGATTGAAGGTTTAGAGTGCGCAAGACCCTAAGCCCCAAACCCTGCAAGCACAAGCCCGAAGCCCTCAAAGCCCCAAAAGTGAGTGGTTTTTTCTTTCGCGCACATCTCTTGCGGAGAAGGTCCGACAGGCTTTAACATGCATTGAAGGCTCGAAAACCCTAAACTCATGACCCCTCAGACACAAACCTGAAACCCTAAACCAACAAACCCTAACCCCTAAACTTAGCCCTTTAAGCACGAAGCTGAAACCATACAACCCTTCAAGCACAAACCGTAACTAGCTTCACTGTCAAAGTTTGGTAACATTTTTCTTTTTCTGGGTACTAAAACCCAAGAAGGAATAGAAATATGAATTTTTCATCCTATCCCAACCATGAACTAGGCTTACCCATAGGCCCCATAGTAGTTCCTTTTGGGGATTACCTTCTAGGATTTTTAAACATGAGCCCCCAAAATGGAACTACTTTGGGGCCTATGGGCCGGCTTGAGCCTTAAAGCATCCTCAAGCCCAAAGCGAGCTGCCAGGCGCCTCTGAAGCAGCCGATGCCAATGAAAGCTCCATGCAGAGCTTCGAGGACTCTCGCGCCACCCCTTCAGTGTGAGCATAGGGTTCTTTGGTTTTCTCAAGGTAGGGGAAAAGTTTCAGCAGATTTTTATTCCTTCATGAGAAACTTGCTTCGCGCTTCTTATAATAGTAAGGGGCAATGTATGAGCTGTTGCCCACTCAAGGTTCAGGGTTCAAGTGTTTCGTCTCTTGCAAGGTTTGTAGAGCTTACTCTCTAACGCTTCAGGTGTATATGAATATACACATGCATGTGCATATGTGTATATTTATTTATATACTATATATATACACACACAGGTACATATCTCTATATATCATGCACTCACCTGTGCACCATCTTTTACATGAATACATGTATGTATATAAACAGAGTACACATATACATGCATGCCCTAAAATGCCCGGCTCAAGTCTAACAGCAATCGAGCCCATGTAGGGGCCTAAATAGCTACCACTTACCGATACGACTTTGAGGGGTTCCGTATTGAAGCTTTTGTAGAACGTACCCAGAAACCCTAGTCTAATCATTAAGGCCCCTACAGTAGCCCCACTGAAGGTCGATAGATGAAAACGTGAATCTGACTCGCACACAGCCCTTGAATCCGTCCAGTGCCACTTCTTGTCCCAAAGGGTCCAAAGTACCGATATAGTTTAATGTAGGGTTCCTATATTAGGAATTACTATTATGATTTGGGTAAGTAAGTATTCCCCATAACAGTACATAGGACCCTTTGGGTGTTAGCACGGCCAACCTGCTAGGAGCTCCAACGCAGGTGGCGCTCGACAACAGGACGCAGCGATGTTGCGTGTAGAAAGATGTATACACACATGTGTGTACATTGACATGTGTAGCCAAACTTCTACGGCAGTACAACGGATATTGCCGTGCCTTGTGTATACCTACACACGCACACACACACACACACACACACATTCCTGCTTACACAGTTTGCGACATAAGCAACCGATAGGGAATGGACATGAAGCCGAAGTGCTTGCGACACCACTGTTGCAAGATTGATGGCGGTGGGAGAATCGAAACCCCGAATCCCTAAACGTGAGTGAACCCTAAGTTCTTGCCATCTCGGAGCCCGTGCCTACTCCCAGATCAGGCCCAAGGCCGCACTGATTTCCCAGGACTCCTCCCTAAAACCCCAGGCTGAGAGCGCTAGAGCCGTAGAAAGCCCTAGGCTTGGAACCCGAATAGCCCTGTGAAACCACATCATCCCTCCCCCCAAAAAGAGCAGGATTGGAGATCACCCTGCGCCGCTCCGGCGGCAGCGTAGGTGCCCTTTATAGAACCCTTATAGTACCCTTATAGATCCCTTTAAAGGAGCCCCTAGGGCCCAAGGGTACCCCTAATGTTCGGGGATTTCCTGCCCAGGACCGGAATCATCGGATTTACATGTGAGAGTAATTGTGATTTCAGACAAGGGACAAGGCCTCGGTGTTGCAAGCCACGCTTTCAGCGTGATTCTGCAAAGTCGCGTAGCGACTGCGTAGTGTATGTACTAGGGCAGGCACACCACTACAACCTGGAACGCCCGGAAGACTTAACCCCGATAGCAACATCAAATTTGCGATGTCCGACGATCTCAGTGTAAGTATCGCTGACTTTGCCGACTATCCTAGTGTCGTCCTTGGCAAGGTGTTTACTCTACCAACCTGCACGAACCCTTCCTTCACAATGAGGACTTTGACCAACAGCATGAGCATGGTCTTTTTGTTGTTAACGTTGGTAATGAGGGTGCTGATAATGATAATGGTGGGTAGCGTATCAGGTGTTCAAAGACTTTCCGCAACTACGAGACACCACTGCTATTGACTCTGAATGGAAAGCTACCGTGAGGGTCGCATGGTGGACCATGAATGTACTTACCGTTGTCGTTTCTTGCACTACTACATTGACGACGATGGCGATGGCGACGACCAGGGCAAGGAACACGGCTGCTCTTGCACGAGCTTTCCGATGCGAGCCACGGGGTTCGCCAGGGCACACAGCTGAGGTTTACAGACGCAGCTGGACCCTGCGTCGGAGCAGTACGTGCTCCAGAAACCTGGCCTTTGTTCGTACAGGGCTTGGGGTTCGCACGTCCTGAAGCAGAGAGGTTGGCGGTGTGGAGCCTAGAAGAAGTCCGTGGTGAGTCTTGACCATGAATCTTGTTCTGGTGTTCGTGCAGACGAAGCCAGTATCATGATTCATCTTCGTGTTGTGACGGTTGGATTTTTTGAGTCACCCCCGCCTTCGAAACACAAACCCTACACCAAAAGCCCGAAAGGAAGCCTTAAATGCCCTGTTTCAAACCCTAAACCCTGACGGCTTCTGCTTCTCCTTTCGCCAACCACGGCATTGGAGCCTCGGCCTGCAGCTCCACCCAAAGACAGCAGTCGCTTAGAGGATGGGGCGTATAGGGCTTGCTATAAGGGCTTAATTAAATAATTACCAATACTATTTTGGGGACTTCCTTATTATATAATATAACTATAGCATAATGGGCCCCAAAACCCTACTCTAACCATTAAGGCCCCCTATATTGATAGGCATTTTGGGCGCTCAGGGCTTAAGGTCTGGGCTTAGTAACCCTTGAGCCGAAATCTAAAGCCCAAAGCCCTTGTGCCCCAAACCTTCATGTGGGTGGTTGTCAAAATTATGGTACTTTTTTGGGTACCCTAAATATTAGGTGCCGTATTATGGTAAGGACCAAAAAAGGGACCCTGATATTGACAACCACCCATATCCCTAAGCCGTAGCACCTGAAGCCGCAGCATCTCAAACCTGCAATCCGAAACCCGCAGACTCCAGTATCCTAAACCCCACAATCCGAAACCATGAGGTGTCCCCTTAAGCTTGTGTAACCCTAAAACCCTCAACCCTAAACCCCAAATCGGATCCCAGGATGGCCTTGCTGAATCCTTCGCTGTGGCGTGGCCTTTTCAAGCCGGGGTTTTGGGCGGGGTTTGGGCTTCTAGACTAGCAAAACTGTAGGTATTGAAGAGGGCACACATTTGCATGTGGGTTTCTCTAAGGCCTAAACCCCAAACCTCCGACCCTAAACCCTCAACCCGACGATCCTAAACTACTGACCCCTGAAACCCCAAAGCCGCCGGAAAAAAAAAACCTAAACCCCCATAAAACCCGGCAAAAGCCTATCAAGCCTACACCCTAAGCCGAACATGAACACCAAGCACTCTGCCGCGCTGCCCAGATCCAACGTGGGCTCCGCGGCTCACGACCAAATGGTGCTCGAGGCCGCTGTCCCCCAAGACCCCACTACAGGGGCCTAAATCATTACCTATACTTTTGGTAATAACTATAGTCTAAGGGGCCCCAAGACCCTATTCTAAGTATGAAGGCCCGTATATTGCAAGCACCACTTTGAGTTTCAAGCTTGTCGTAAGGGCAGTTTGCGGTTAGAAGTCGCGATTAGGGTTCAGGGGTTTAGGGGCTTAGGGGTTTGGGGTTTAGGATCTGCAGTAAATCGGGCTACCTCTAAGCCCTAACACTGTACTGGATCCCATATGGATCATTTCCCAACCCTCAGAATCGCGCCCTAAGCTCTGCCTTTAAGAGATAGACTTCTCGCTCGTTCTGTGGGACTGGCTGGGAAGCCCCTGCAGCATCGACCCAACGCTTGTTTCCGTTGAAGTCTATCCGAGGTTTACATAATGTAGATATGCTGACCTGAGAATGGGTTTTAGGAGCTTGAGAAGCATATGCTCAAGTCAGAGGGCTTACGGTTTAGGGTCCCTAAACTCTACGCCCGAGTCCATGTCAACAAGACGGAAACCGCCGGGGCTTAAAACATCCCACGAATTTTGCAGAAGCTTACGAGAGCTTGGAATACTTTAGAACCTTGAGAGCATCCGAAACGATGCCTTTCTCAAGCTCTAAAGCCCCTTAAGCCCTAAACCCTGAAGCCAGAAGCCCTAAAACCCGAAACCCTAAGAGCCGTCCCCGAAGAGATCGAAAAAGCAGGTGGTCGATGGAATCGGTGATGCCGCCGCTTCGGCCCGATTGAATTATCGAAGGTGCATGGAATAGTATTGAGAGAATGTCTTCGGGTTTAGGTCTTTAGGATTAGGGTCTAGGGTTGAGGGGTTTAGGGTTTAGTGAAGTTTAGCGTGGAATTGCTTATTTATCCCTAAACCCTAAACCCTAAACCCTAAACCCTAAACCCTAAACCGTTTATTGGGGCTTCCCCCAGTAATCCGAAGAGTCAAAGCATGGGACCCTGGTGGCTAAACCCCTGAACTCTGTGTCATCCCTAGCAAGTTAAGGACCCGAGACCCCAAAGAAAGGAAACCCTTATAAACTCTCTAACTCTAAGCCCCGCAATCATTCAAAACCCTGAACGGCCAAACCTCGGCGGTTGAACCAAAACCCTACAACAAGTACAAAGTCTTCGGACACCGTGTACGAAGAAATGTGATCATGCGGGCCTAAACCTAGACAGATGCGAGAAGAGAGGGAGGCCACACACCCTAAGCTTAAGACCGAAAGATAAGCCTCACCCCTACAAAGTCCCAAACCTTAAGAGCCACTTTCAGTGGGCTCCGTAAACCTCGGTCTAACAAACCTCCTGTAAAAGCCCTAAACCCCTCGATCCGAAGCCCACAATGCAAACCACTTGACCAGGACTAGCTCATGGTTGGGATAGGATGAAAAATTTCCATTTATATTCCTTATTGGGTTTAAGTACCCATAAACATGTAAAATGTTACTCAACGTTGACAAAGAGGAGCGTGTTGCCGCCCGGTCACCGGATCTTCGCACCTACGCCCTGGCGAGCGACACCAAGCCGACTACAGCTTTTGTAAGGGGTCTCTAAGGGTTCCTTTGAGGGCTCCTATATGGGTTAGGTTGAAGCATGTCTCTGAAGGTTCTTTCGTAGATAGCTGTTCCTGCTTCTTTAGGGTTGTGGGGTGGATTACGAGCCTATGTTAGTATGTTGAATGTTTGGTTTAGGGGTCAGTAGGGGCGTACAGCATAAGGAGATGGTCCCTTGAAGTGGGGATCCCTGAATTTGTCATCTTACAGACTGTTCCTTCGTTGAGGGTTGTTGGAGCCTCAGGGAATTTAGTAATCTGGCTCCCCTTGGTGCTAGATTGCTGCAGTTACAAGCCACGCAAGGGGGTTTTAGGCACATGTTTCCCCGCGGAATGTCACGCGGTTAAAGGAGCCCGGTTCCCTTCGGGGTTCTTTTAGGGTTCCTTCACGGGGCAAGGGTGAGGGCTTATGAAGACAGACACAGAGCCAGTTTGCATCCACCTCAGGCGCCTATGAGGTTAGGGTTTAGGGCTTAGGGTGATGCGCCCATCACAGATTCCAGAAGCTCACAATGCATGATACGCATCACGAAGGAGATGAAGATTACACGCTGGAGCTACAGCACCTCTTACACGTCGGCACGGGCCTTGGACGGTCGTTGTTAGAGATGTTAGGATGAACTGGGGCTTCGGTGAAGAGAGGGGAAGGGAGGCGGTCCAAGAGATTTGGGAGACTTTGGTCCGGGAGAGCCAGTTTTCACCATAAGTGTTTTGTGTTTTTTTCTCCCGCAGCGGGGACGGTTGTGCAAGAAGACCTTGAACTAGGGATCCTTTTTCCTAACACGTTTCCTGCAAACCTAACCCGACACTCTGCACCTATCACATTCCCGAAACCCTGGCTGCCGAAACCTGCGACAACGTGAACTTTCGAAGCTGACCCGGCTTGAGGGTAGGGTGAGGAACGACCAACAAGCCCGTAGGGTCGTAGGGCCTCCCATTGTATAACATTCATCGATGTGTGTGTATATATATATATATATCCCAAAGGGTCCATGGACCCAAATAGTATATGCATTGGCCTTAATGGAGTCCCTACAAAGGTACATTGGGCCCAGAGTATGTACTATTTGGGTCCATGGACCCTCGGCGTGTATGTCTCTTACGCCCCGAGAGTAGCTCTCCATCTTCGTCTACCCTCAGTTCTCGAGTCTACTGCAGCCCCCAAACCCTAAGCCCTAAGCCCCGAAACCCCATATGATGCTTTAAACAAAGCCCGAAACCCCCTTTGTTTTAAACATAAAGCTGAAACCCCTGTGGTTAGTGATTTAGGCCCCTAGATTATAGTAGCCTTATAGTTGCCCTTATATAGAACCTTTTTAAGGATCCCCTTAAAGGGAAGAACCCTATGAAGGTTAAAAGAACAAGCTAATTCCGGACTCAAAGGCCTGGAACAGCCTGGTCTTGGAATTCCAGCCCGTGACCGCCGTCGCAGAGCGACAGGCCCGGCCCAGCAAAGCCCCAAAGGCCCTAAATTAGGGGCCAACAAGGCACATAAGCATAAGCATTTTATAGGGATATGCCTACCTTAATGAGCTTCATTATAAGGGGTTTTATATGGGATATCCCTATCCTAATCAGGGCCTAAAGCCCATGATACGAATAATGATATAAATCCTGCATTACCTTAAGGACCCTGAACTATGGGAATTACGGTATATTCCTTATTATGGGTCATGCAGGATTTGTATCATCAACCGTAGAACACCCTTATTTGTACCTGGTAGAGTAGGTAACCTGTGTTTACCTTTTTTGGGTAGTGTAGTCCTTATATAATCCCTATATAACCAAGAAGGTTTACCTTTAGTTCCCCATGATACTCGACAAGTAGGTATAGCAGCCTCTTTAAGCCCTAAACCCTAAACCCTAAACCCTAAGCCCTAAGCCCTAAACCCTAAGCCCGAAACCTTCACTTCAGCGCTGCCAGGCAGAGGCCGTGGGTTTCTTGCTGCTGGCACCACCCAGCTTCGTCTTCACGGCGAGATCTTGTGGCCTTGCGAGATAGGTCCTCTAGGAGCTTGTTCCTAGTAGTAGATTGGAAAGAACAGGAGCAGCAGTAGGAGGAGGAGGAAGGGGGGGGGCAGCAGTAGCAGCAGCAGTAGAAGAAGCAGCATCGCTATGTGGACACCGTCCGTAGCAGCGGAGGTGAAGACCTCGTCCTGCAACGGAACTTGATGACGGAAGACCTGTTGACGGGCCTTCCTCTCAGGTTATGGATTTGAGAGTTTCTGAATGGCTTGGGAGGTAAAGGCAATATTCTGCGTCTGCGAGCTCAAGTAATATAGGTGGCTGAGTAATTTTTACTGGTGGCGGAGCGATGAATTGATAGTATCTAGCTATAGCCCGGTGTAGTTCTACTACAGTATGCCCATGTAATTATACTCCAAAGACCTATTCTACCGAGTACCACCCCGTTTATTGGAATCGGACATATACCGCAAGGTATTGAGGGTCGAGAACGATCACTCCGGCATCGTAAGAGGGAATATTATGCAAGCGAAGATGTTGACCATAAGCGATCGGGATCCAGCGGCCTTTAGTAGACGGAATAGGTTTCATCAGGGTTCGTTCTAATGCTGGAGCCATGCTATACTATATATATATATATATATATATATAGATATATATATGTATATTTATTTATTTATATTTATGTGTTGGTTTATATGCGGTACGATAAATCGTAGAGAGCTTGGACTTATCGAAAGCTTTATTCAGCCTGCACTCCGAAGTCGTTCTGAGATCAGTGGTTTATATGCGGTACGATAAATCGTAGAGAGCTTGGACTTATCGAAAGCTTTATTCAGCCTGCACTCCGAAGTCGTTCTGAGATCAGTGGCAGCCTGGCAGGTGAGCTGAACAGCCGGCCGCTTTTCCTGGAGGAGCGGCCACGCTGTGAGGCACGATGTCTCCATCAGGCAAAGCAGATCAGTCATACCGGCCCACCGGTAGTACTAGAATCGATGACTGCGCCAGCCAAGGCAGAAACAGTTTAGCGCGGAAGGACAGGTAGGGGTTCTTTGCTGAGTCACGATTTCGTCGTGCTTCCGTAAGCCGTCAAGGGTCGGAGCCTTGCAACATCTATCCGCTAAGCTGCCTTCCGTGCACCCCAGAGCCCACCTGAGCCCCTACACCCATTGACCCTGAACCGGTCAAAGTCGCTTAGCCAGGTGGTGGTGTCGGAGTGGCTACGTGAAGGCCAGCCGGGAAAATGTGAGCTCTCCAAGAAGTGTGTTGGGCTTGGGGTCCTACATGGTTTAGGCACAACAGCAGACGCAACAGCTTCCAGCAGGCGCAACAATCATGCATGATCGTTGCCAATACTGACCGGAGTGTCGACAACGCCCTACCCAAAACATGCCACAAGGCGCTCAGACAGAGAGGGCAAAAGGAAGTGTTTTGTTATTGTTACTACGATTCTCGTTGGTGGTATTCTCGTTAGCATTCTTCTGACTATATGACTCATATGACCCTCATGATGAATACTACACACTATTGTTATTGCTGGTCGTTTTTCTGCCAGGCAGCTACTACCAGCATCAGCTGACCATCTTTCTTCCTCCGCTTGTGGGCTTCCGAGACTTTGCGGCATGTTATCCATCCGGGCTCCTTGTAAAGGTTCCTGATAAGGGCTTGATTATAAGGGCTCGTTGCCAGAGTTCCACCCTAATTCTAAACCCTAAAACCCTGAATGCTAAACCCTAAACCTTGAACCCTAAATCTGTGTTGCGGGAGACCAGGAAAGAAAAAACAAAAGAACCCCAGACCTTCCAGATTGTCTGAGGCACGGACTTGCGCTACCGTGTGGAGGTCGCGGTGCGGAAGCCTGGCTAAAGACGGAAGTGTCGAGATGCGGCCTGTTTGTTTTCCTCGCGGCGGGTTTCCGATGTAGGTTCCAAGATGTAGGGCTGTAGGGCTTGGGGTTCAAGATTTAGGGTTTAGGGTTTAGGGTCTTGGGTTCAGGGTCTAGGGTTTAGGGTGTAGGAGGATTCAGAGTGCAAGACTTGGTCGTCGCAGGTTGCATTCGCTGCATTTTTGTGGCATCTGCCTCGATGTCTCTCGCTCTCTAGCCGCCTTTCGGGTTTTAAGTGGACGCCGTGCCGGGCCAGAGACGCCTATACGAGCTTAGTCGGGGAAATTCTAGCCCCTGTCGTGCGAACAAGGGATTTCGATCCTGCTGCTTCGTTAGTGGCTGACCTCTACCCTAAGGCCCATAGTAGTTCCGTTTTGTGGTTCATATTCAGAATCATATAAGGTACTCCCAAAAAGCAACTACTTTGGGGGATCAGGCTTAGGCTCGTACTTGCAGCGGAGCTCGAGGTGCCAGAGATTCCACTGGGCGTCGGTTGGCCCGAAGTCCCAAGACTTGCGCAAGTGCACTTCGGAAGCCACTCTGACTCTCTCACTCCTCTCTCCTGGTGCTACAGCCTTTGTCTTCAAGCTCAGCTTCAGAACCCTGCTGCCCAGCCCTTACAGCCTCCCCTTTCATAGTTCCAGACCGACAAGCAGTCCTTGCATCCCCTGAACGCCTTACAAAACCTAGGAGAAGTGTAGGGCTGTTCGCAAAAATCTTGGCTTGAGGGCTTTTCATAAATGAGCTAAACTATACTACGCTATTCGATACTACACGATACTATACTGTACTATACGATACTTTACCATAAGATCACGTACGATACTGTACCCTACAGTGCGATGTCACCCTGCACAAATGTACTGTTCTAGGCTGCACTATGTAAAGATACATCACTTCTATACTATGTACTACTATGAATACTGCATACTGTATACTCTACTCTACCGTACTCTCCCATACTAGACTATAACATACTTTACTACCATACTACACACTCTATATATATATAGATATATTCTATACCATACTTTACTATATGATTACTCTGCCATATGCTATACTCATAGAAAAAGTGTGCTCAGGAATCCTCCTTTGCCCCTCGACGCGGACCTGCTGACACGGGCGCTGCGCGAGAAGACTTCTCCGAAATTCTCAACGCGCTGTGCTCGGCTGCGGGATTCGGTGGGGGTTTATAAGGTTTAGGGTTGCGGGTTTAGGGTTTGGGGTTCGAGCTTCTATACTGGGGGATCGGCGGGTGATGTACGGTTTTGCAGAGATTTGAAGGTATTGTGGTCTTACTGGCATAGACTTGTGGTTGGATGTGTTAGAGAATCGTGAAGGAGCTACATTCCTACGCTGGGGTGAAAAGCTTGAGGCTCTTGCGGAGGTAGTCCGACGTTTGTAATCCGTCCAGAGGTTTTTGCACGCCGGCATGGTCATAAGCGGAGTGGCCCAAAACTGCTCAAAGTGGCCTTGGTAGTGGTTTGGAGTTGTTGCTTTTGGGGTCCCAAGCTTTCTGAACCCTAAAACTTAACCCAAAACCCCCTAAACCCAAAAACCCAGACCGCCTACACCCTAAAGTGTCCGTCGGGAGGTTTGTGGTTCCCTGTCTTTCCCAATAATAATTACAATAATCGTACTAGTAATAATAATAAGAAGCTTTTTCAAAATAATACACAGTTTCCAAGTCGCTCCGAGGAGGGGAGTCCCTATGTCCCGAAACATTGGGCTCTCGGGGTTCGGCTTAGGGGTTGGGGTTTAGGTTTTAGGGTTTACGTTAAGGGCTTAGCTTTGAGGGTTCGGGGTTGAGGTTTTCGGGTTTTGGGTTTGACTTTAGATCTGGGTTTAGGGTTTGGGAATGAAGTCTCAACAACCTTAAATCTCAGAACCTTAGGCTAAGCCTTCGACCCCCATGCATCTCAAACGCAACAGCGACAAACTTTTACAAAGTCCCCCAACCCCGGTCGCACTAAGAGAGGAGGATGCTAAACGAACAGCTCCTTTCCAGGTCCCCCCTCCTCGCTGCGGCGCTGAACGTCTGGCGAGTCTGTACCTTTGTTTGGGCGGCCGGCGACACGGGCATAGGCGCAGCCGGGTTCTTGAAGCCGTCTACGTCTAGCGGTTTGGGCTTCATGGATGTTCATGGGCTCTTGGGTGTTAGAAACAAGGTTCCAAGCTTGGTGATAGTTTCTGTAAGGTTCCTTCGAATCTGGCGCCTTTCTACCGAAGCTCTGCAGTTCTTCACCAGTAACATCCTACATGGCAGCTTTCGGGAGTTTCAGCCGGTACCTGGGTAGCTTATAGTATAAGGCTTGTAAGGGGTTGCAGTCTGGCGGGAGGTTAAATAAGAATCGTACCTCTGGGTCTATGTACAATTCCATTCCCATATGCACCTCCCCGCCCACCCACACGTAGAATCCGAAAGGAAGCTTCCCAGCAAACACCCACCAACACCAAGAGTGCCACGCGTTCTCATGCTTTCATTTCAGTACCCTACGAGAACCCCCAAGGAGCCCTTCAGCCTAAATCCAAGACACTTTCTCGAAAGGCTGCACACCCCGTAGAATCCAACCCCCACGACGAAAAGTCTGCAGACTCTATACCCTGCAGCCTCTTATGCCCTAAACCCTCAAACCCACAACCCCACAGTCGAAAAGAACCCCCAGCAATTCTTCTGGAACTTGCCGAGCTGAAGCCTGACTTGGAGGTTCGTGCGGGGTAGGGTAGCTATATATACATAACATATATGTATATATATATATATATATATATATATATATTTTATAACCCCCATACTTGGGGGCTTACACCCCATTTATAACTACCCATGAGCCTCCGAGGGTCGGAATAAGTAGAAATGCTGTGCGCAATTGAACTATTGAACCAAGAATCTCCCAAAGACAGTGTTCTACCCTATTCACGGCGATCCCTGCATTAGGAAAGTCCTTTTTTCCAGCTCTGTGGGCTCTCTGCTGGGTTCACGTTGAGAGATTTAGATTTCAGCTACCATAATAGGGCTCTATACGGGTTCCTTTAAGGGTATAGGGAACCATCTTATTTACCATAGATCCCTTATAGCAAGAACCCTCTCTGGAGAGGCGATGTGCCCTTTGCCGTGGGTGGCGGCAAGCTTGGTGGCCGCCTGGCTCGACCCGCCTTTGGGCATGGGCCCAAAGACTTACCCGTATGTTTCCTCAGGGTTCCTTAGCTCTTTATCAAGGTTAAGATGACTCCCCCAAGCTTCTTCTGATAGTGACGGCCCCAACAATAGCCTGGCGACCCTCAGCTTTTTGGCCTTCTGCGGGCTTGAAGGGTTTCAGACGGCAGGTTGTTGAAGGTATCGGTGTTTGGGTGACGTTTTACGGGTTAAACCTCGGGGGTTTTAGGGCAGGGGCGGGAATTCTTTGAGAGACTAAGCCTGCAAGTGGAAGTTCGAGGGAGGAGGACTGCTTCTTGTTCAGTCGTAAGTCCGCCCGCGCCAGTTGATGAATCTGGATCTAAGCCTCAACTTATGTAGACGCCCGGCTATTGGATCCCCATCCCTCGATAAAGGGACATACTTTTAATGGCGATAGCGGTATCAAGGCTCTTTTACAACGAACGGGTTGCTGCATCAGGGCCCTCATGGATCACGGCCGATTGGAAAACTGGAGATCCGAATCCCGAAGCCCTCAATCGAGAAACCAGGGGGGTTGATAAAGCCTCACAGTTTGAAGGCCTGTCGCGTTGCCCAAATGCCCAAATCCCATCCCACAACGGTGGTAGTATGGTGAATCTCATTAGGATTCTGATGATTATCATGGTTGTGATTCAAAACTATCAGAATACTTATTGCATCGCATTGTTATCATTAATAAATAATAAGAAGCAGCATCAGTAGCATCAGTACCAGTCGTCTACAAGTAGTGCCCCTTGTACTTC
Source organism: Symbiodinium sp. CCMP2592 (assembly GCA_905221615.1). Taxonomy (NCBI): domain Eukaryota; class Dinophyceae; order Suessiales; family Symbiodiniaceae; genus Symbiodinium; species Symbiodinium sp. CCMP2592. The sequence goes on from CAJNDT010003824.1 coordinate 538,016, forward strand.
CCAGTTTGTGATACCTGGAATCCTGGAATCTACCCCAGATGGCCCTTACATGACTATAGTGAACCCCAGAAAGTTGGAACATAGATCTCGGATGATTCATGCTGGGATTCCCTATACTTTACTCTAAGGGAATGAGGCTAATGATGTTCCAACTTTCTGGCTTCTACTGTAGCTCCCAGGCATTTCGAAAGTCGATGAGGCTGCCTGGACAGGCTTCGATGTGTTGCTAAACACCTAAGCGCCTTGAATTGAATGAAGTCGTATGGGGGTTTAGGGTTTAGGGTTTAAGTTTAGGGTGGTTTGAAAGGTTGTCTATAAGTGCTTTATACAAGGCATCATCATGGGAATCTGCTGTCCTACAGGGCTTGGTAGATGTTTCATGTTTATTGGAGAGTTGGTGGGTTCAGGCCATGGGCTCTGGACCCCGAACCAACGGAGCCTGGGGTTATAGTGTTTACTTAAGTAAGCATGCCTTTTGGGTAATTACATGGGGACCTGAATTGGGATATTAATATTAGTGTCAAGTATCTTGCAGGCTAATCCCTAGACCCTGGGCTTCAACCCTAAGAGGTTAGGGCGAGCATTGGACTTTCGCTGTACTGCAGGCTACCGGATTGTTGAAGGCAAGTGTAAGGTCCCCTTCGGAAGGGTTGGAATCCAGTTTTGCAGGGCTTTAACGGTTTATAGGCCTCACTTGTTGGACTGTCCTGAAAGAGGGTCTGCATTGTGCAATCCGAGCTTTGAACAAACGAAGCCACAGTTTCAGGACGAGCATCAGGAGTTGCCGCAGTACATGCAAGAACCTGGCACTCCAAACCTTCCTAGACCTTCCTAGAGCCCACAACCCCGGCATTAGGGACCATACACTCTCATTTCGAGGTACAAAGATGCTCCTGCTTAAACCGCCAGATTCCTGTGGCTTTGCGTAACTTTTCTCTACCCTTCACCGAAAGCCTAAACCGTAAGCCCAAATCCTAAAGGCCCTAAAGCCTAAACAAAGCCGAGGACCCTCGCATGACCCACAGTTTCTCGATGCTTCGCCACACTGGAACGGCAGCTTCCATGGCCAACGACGTGAATCTGGAAGCAAAGAAGCACGCGATGCAGGCCCGCTGTTGCTGTGGTCATGTGAGTGTCGGAATGATTGATAACCATGTCCCTGCAGCCGCATATTTGCTATACAGTTTTTTCAACTTGCCCATAGCCCTATTCTGATTATTATTCAGGCCCCTCCAATGAGCGAAAAGTATTCTAGCATTGCGGCTGATGTCTTCGTACCTTGACGAAAAGACTTTGAAAAGACATTGTGAGCGGGCGAGGTGTGCGTGGACAGCGGCACGAGTACTAACATGGCACTCAGCAAGTGTTCTGTAAGCCCCGCCGAAACACTTCTGATTGCTTATTGTTCGTGCCTCTTTGACTGTTGTAGCATGATGGTCTTCCTTACACCAATCCTGTCTGTGTGAAGGCCGCGGACGGGCAACAACGTCCCCAACCGCAAAGGAGGACTCAGAGTGGGCAAGGAGGCTCGGCTCGGCCAGCTTTCTTCCCACTACCACTACCTCTCCAAGGATCCTCCCTGAGAGTGCCCGGCGGACAAGGACTCCTCAACGCGCAGCTCATGTGCCCCGTCTCACCTCGCCCTCCACCGACTGCCTGCTCTTGGTGGTCATGCTTGGAGATTCAGGGGTAGTTATAAGTGGGGTTCTAAGTCGGGTAACTATAATTACAACCCATATTAAGGGACTTACAACCCCACTTACAACTACCCATGAACCTCCAAGTGGGCGACGATACCCTGCAGCTGCCAGAGCCGAGACTCGGAAAAATTGACCCGAGGTGGGTATCTCGTGAAGCCCAAGGGTTCGGGTGTTTAGGGTACTATAGAGGCCTGAATAGTTACCTATACGATTGTGGGGTTCCTTCTTATATGTATAGTATAATGGGCCCCTCAGACCCTATTCTAATGATCAAGGCCCGTTTCTTATTGTTGAGCATCAAGCGACAGCTTCCGAGCTGCTGTGCGCAAGAGTGCTCATAGCTCGTAGTTGCCATGTCTGAGCCGGATGTCGCAAAAAACTCGGACGGTGCTTCAGGCTGGGGTTGGGCTTAGGAAGCTCAGGTCCATTCCCTTGGACCGCTTTGTGATGCCGGGACCGGGTGTAGATGCGCTGCAAGGTGGGGGATGTGTGAGAGTCTGAAGAATGCTTGGACCCCCGACTATGCTTCATTTGCTTGTCTGAGGGAGGATCAGGTCTCTAATGGGCATATTGCTTTGGGGACGCTTAGGGATCCATTTCATATGGCGTCTATTCCATGTTTCGTGTATCTAGGCAGTAGCAGTAAGAGCACCCGCACCATGTTGATTGCCTCTGTCATGGTCTCGTTGTCATAGCTTTCAGATTTATCAACAGGGGAACTCCGCGGATGTGGCTCAAGGTGATGATTATCACAATGATTTGTGTTTGTGCCTTATTGCGCCCAGGAGACGAAAGGGTTGGCACACTGAGGTCATGCAGCATCGACCGATCCAGAGTAGCTCGGCCGTTCATCCGATGATTTCACGCGATTTAGGATTGAGGGTTTCTCGCTCAGAATGCTTCGATGAGCTCAGCAAGGAGACTCATGCAACATCACGCAATGCCAAAGTTCACAACATCCATAAACATAGCTGTAGCAGCGCTGACCATCGGCTTAGCCGCAGCGCATGCCTACAAGCCATGGCGCTCCACCCAGACAGGGGCATAATCGGTAATAACATCCCGATATTCCCGCATAAGTCCCATCTAGTCAGAGTTCAAGTTTTAAACACATCCGGATACCCCTCATAGTTTCCCTTTTCTTCGTATTTATAGTCCAGTGTACTTCAAAGGTTGTCAAAGCTCCGGCTACGTTTGAGGGCTCCGAAATCCTCAAAAAGCCCATAATAACCCTAAACCCTTCACTCCAAACCCCAAACCCTGAAACCCTAAACCCCAGACCCTTTCGCCCTGTGCCCTTGTGCTGGGAGGGTTTAAGGGTTTGGGGCTTAGGCAAGGTTTCGGGTTTAGGGTGTTGGGAGTTTCGATTATTACGTGAACTAGGGCTTCAGGGTTTAGGGTTGACTGATTCTACTTGCCGGCTCCTCTGCCCTGTAGCAGTTGTAGGCGTCGTCAGAGAAGCAGCAATGTTGCAGAGTAAGCCTCAAGGTGTCTTACTACTCCGACCAGGACTGCAGTCACGACGACGAGGCCAACGACGGCAACCATGACGACGACGACTACTGCTACTGCTGCTGCTAACAACTGCTGCTGCTGCTGTTACCCACTCCTCCTCCTCGTCGTCCTTCACGCTACGCAGCATGCAACTGTGCATGTCCAAATGTTGAGCATCGTCATCGCTTTGCTTAAATTGTGCGCTTGTGTGCGTCTGCGGGTCGGAAACCCTAAACCCGTAAACCCTAAACCTTTAAAACCTAGACAAAAAGCTCTAATTAGCTGTCTCCCATCCACAAATTCTGTGGCTCTCAGGCGTTGCCCATGCGAGAGGACGTGGATTCACTGAAGGTTTTCCGCAACCTGCTCGAGAAGGAGTCAGACACCCTGCACCCTACATATAATAATTTAGGGGCCCAAATAAACTACTGGCAGTATTCCTTTGTAGGGTTCCTTTTGCTCCCTGTTCACGATTACGGGACCCTGCAACCCCATTCGAGTTAATGTAGGGGCCTTAATAATTAGAATAGGGTTTTGGGGGTTCCTTAATAAATTTATACTATCAAATACCCAAAACCCTCTTCTAATTATTAAGGCCCCTACATTATGCGTGAAAGGGCCCGAGATCGGCCCATTGAATCAGCCTCGAGAAATGGGGGGTTTCCGAAAATAGGGGATGATTATTTCGTACCCTAGATAGTAGGATCCTTACTATAAGGACCCCCAAAGACGGTACCCTAATTTTCGGAAACTCCCAAATCTCCGAAGACAAAACCCAGCACATCAAAATCGACTAGACAGCCACTACCAAGCTTGCCTTTGATGCCCGATCCCCATGTCAACGAATGGCAATTGGCATACCTCTATAGACTCTATGTAAGTATGTATGCATGTGCACATACAGAATATTTACCCGAGCATGGACATGGTGGTGATAGTTGTGATTGTGATACGAGAACAAAAGAAAGTTCTCAGCATATGTTAGCCGTCCAGCATTCGGCACACCAACAACCTGCAGGAACGTCTCCTTTCCACGCGATGGAACAAGCAGGCGGTTGTTTAGGGTCTCGCGGATGTTCGCCTTGAAATTCCCAGTAGATGAAGTTCTATTGACAATCAGTATCCCGACTTTCGAGCGTGGGCATTGTGCGAGTTGTGATTATGCGAAGTGCATTCCCTACTTTCCAATCTCTGTTAACCATCACTCTTGGTCTCATTCCCGCCAGCATCATGAAGATAGCTACAGTGAAGCTGGTAATGCTAAGGGTCAGGTGCGACAACACCTTGCTGATGAACCGTGCTGCTTGAGGCAATGGCAATGTTGATGTTGATGGTGATGAGGATCACGATGAAGATGAGTTGAATATGAAGATGGTGACCGTGACCATGATGAGAACGTTGATGACGATGATGATGAGAACAACGATGATGGCGATGATGATGATGATGACGATGATGATGATGATGATGATGATTTTGATGATGACGATGATGATAAGTGCGCAGGTGATGAAATCATGATGATGGTGATTATGATGGTGGTGATGGTGAGAGTGTTGAGATGACGATGAAGATGAAGATGGTGATGACGACGAGGGGAAGGACGATAGGAATGAAGACACACACCCTTAAGCTCTAACGCAGACAAGAAGATCCCCTAATCAGGCTCCCAACCTGCGAGTCAAGATGCCACTACTGCTGATGAACAAATCTTTTCATTGCCGTAAATGCTTCAATTGCAGGAAATAAGGCACTAGTTCCTTTCCATGGACCTTGCAGAACATGTCGCCCCCACCAAGCCGTAGCTAGAGGCATTGGGATTTCAGGTAGTAGTTTAGAGCCAACTGGACTAGCCTCTTGATCGTAGAACCAACTCGATGCTTAAACTTCCTAAACCACTAAAACCTCCAACGCCCTGAACCCTAGACCCGAAAGTAGTGTGGAGCCAGGTGGACTACTCGGCATGGAGAATTCCATCGCATTCTCACCACGAGAGCTTCCTAAAGCCTGGAGACGGCTGTGCCCTCAGCCTTCAACGGTTTCGGGTTTGAGGTTTGTGTTTAGGAACGTGCCGGTTTGTTATTTTGGGGTTAGAGGCTTAAGTTTCTGGTTGAGGGCTCGGGTGTGGGGTTTGGAGTTTCGGCTGTCGGGTTTGGGGTTTGGGCGTTTCAGTTCGAGGTTTCTGATTTTCCGCGGAGTTCCCAAATACAGCTGTCGTATGAAGTATCCTCAAACTCCGTTCGAAGTAGTGAGGCTCTTATTTACTTTGTGTCATAGTTGGGTAACATTTTACATGTTTCAGAGTATTTAAACCCAAGCAGGGATAGAAGTTAATAGTTTTTGACAGTATAACACCAATGGACTAGTTTAGAGGTCGAAAGTTTTGGTGCTTCAGTCTGTATGTGGAAAATATGGTGGAACTGCGAAGCCACATGTTGCCACTACTATGACGGTGAATCTTACATGATGCAACAGAGGAAGAGGAAGAGCAGCCTTCATATTCTATAAGGGTTCCTTTAAAGGGATCTATATATAAGGGATCTATAAAAGGTTTAGGGCTTAGGGTAGGAAGGAACAGGTGGAAAAATGCCAGTCATCCACACCCTCCGCTGTAAAAGCCTACACCTCCGCCCCGAGTGGAGAAGCAGCATCCCCAGGGACTGCAATATCCCTTAATTAAGGAATATACCTTAAATGATAGTAGGATCCCTAGTATGGATGTCCCTCAATTAAGGAGTATACCTTAATTCATAGTAAGATCCCTAATATGGTTTAAGGAATACTCCTGAATTAAGGCATATCGGAGTCCCTGGGTCGAAAGCTGCACCTTATGCTCAACATAAAGGAACCCCTTGAGGAGCCCTGACCTTCGACAAGCCGTTGCTTCCAGCCTTACATCCTTGAACAACGACCGCAGACTTGTAACGCAACCCCCACCCAGAGGCCCGAATACCCCTGAAATTCCTGGACCTTTAAGCCATGCACCCCTTGATTACTTAAACGTAAAGCCACAAGAACCAAAAGCCACCCACAAATTTAAGCCTCCTAACCCCCCTTAGTCAATCCCTAAAAGCCTCACGATCTGTGGCGGAGGTGTGCGCCTAACCGTCAGCCGGAGTCATCCGGAGCTAAATGGCGCCTGGCACTTGGGCCAAGCAAATCCATGTCCAGCCCCTCCCACAGGGTCCAAGTTACAGTATACTGTGGGAGCCTGATTAAGAAACCTTGGGCCTGTAATGAGGGTGCCTTATACGAATCCTACAATTTTGGTGTTATAGGGCCAGGGTTTTTAATCAGGTTCCTATGATAGTATGTATTTCGGGCGCCCAACTATCCACTAAGAGCCTACTATATTGGTACTTGGACGCTTTGGGTTTAGGGTTTCCCTAGACTGCGGGATTAAGGGTGTGTGCTTCATGTGGTGTTGGGCTTAGTGTTTTGTTATATCGGGTCCTTAAGGCTTTAGATGGTATGCAAGGGTTGTATGGTTTTCTTTCAAGCTTTTGTGGTCAGACTTCGTTGGGACTTCTGTGGGCGGAGGGACGGACTTCCATTTTCCGAATCTCATAGGAATTTGGGTGTTATATCAGAACTCCCTAAACTCTGAAACCCCAGCGCCCTGCTCTAGAAAGAGGGCATTGCAGTGAAGCTTCATGTGGGAGTTTCCGAAAATTGGGGGTACCTTCTTTTCGGGTCCTTATAACAAGGATCCTACTATTGAGGGTACTATATTCGGGTCCCCTATTATCGGAAACTCGCATGTGGGGTGGATGGCCACAGTTACATACTCCTTGCATAAGCCCAGTTCCTTGGGCGGGTCGCTTGGCAATCAGGCATGCTCCATATTATGGGAGTTTCCGAAATTAGGGGATCCGAATATAGTACCGCTAAATAGTAGGATCCTTACTATAAGGACCCCAAATAAGTAATTTTCGGAAACTCCCATATCTAGAGGCCCCAGAGTTGGAGTTGAATAGTAAAAACAAACCACTTCTGAAGCCCAGGCGCAAGTCCAAACCCTGAAGAACCCTAAACCGTGCACGATGCTAAACCTACACCTGAAGCCCACTAACCCGTAAAGCCTAAAAGATGAATGCTATGCCTTCAGCTCCAGAAACTTTAGACCCTGACCCTAAAACATAAACGCTATGCACGTTAGCCGCAAACCCCCAAACCACCGCCGCTTTCTGAGAAGGAGCTTCCTGTAAGCGGCCATGATAAGTACACCCTCAGTTTTTCTACAGATCCTATGTTCCAAAGAAGGAGAGCCCTAGGCCCTACAACCCTAAAACTCTCGAGGCCAGCGGCACCGTTCTCTGCGTCGACCGCCCAAGTGACGGTGGCTTTGTCACGGCCCAGAGCTCGGCCGCAGCTCGGTTGTCTCTCCTTAGGTGAAAGCCTAAGCCCTATAGACTAAATAATCCCTCAAGGGTTTTTTTTGAAGGGGTCTATAAGGGCAACTATAAGGGTTCTACTATAGGACGTTAATAATTACGTATACTATTTCACGGGTTCCTTACTGGGCCCCAAAACCCTATTCTAATTATTATGGCCCCTACATGAAGTCCTAAACTAAGCTCTAAGCCCTGAAAGCTGCGCAGCTTCAGTGAAAGTTGACCTTTAGGGGTTTAGGATTAGGGATGCATCGGTGTAGGGGTTCAGGGGTAAGGGCCTAGGCTTTTGGATTTAGGGTTAGTGATTTATGGTTGTGGTTCAGGGTTTAGGGCTTCGGCGGAAGGTGGCTATGTTGTCGCCGATCATCGCCAGTTGGCACATTGCTGAGATGTTGTTTATTTCAGTGCTCAAGTCAAGAGCCCGTAGAGGGGAAGCCATCACGTTTCTTGCGCTGTCTCTTTGCCATGGCAGGGGTGAAGATCCAAGTGAAGTTGGCTGGCACCACAGAGGTACCGAAAAACTTCCACCATGGCAAAGCCCAGCACAAGGCTCTTTGCAACCCATTGCACGTTTGGGGTTCTGCGTTTCGTCACCGCATCCTTGGGCGTACGGCATCGGGAACTTGTTGTGGAACGAACGGAGTGGGTACCTAGTTCTGACGTGTGGAACCAGGGCAACGAGAAGCCACGGCCGTCCGAGCGAGGTGCCCCTTTCTACCCTCAACCCAAACCTACACAATGCTAAGAAAGGGAAGGGCCTAAGACATCGCTAGGTTCTGTGAGTCAGTGGCAACCAGTGGGAAGTGTCAACGCAAGATTCGACCAGGGCCTGTTGCACCTCGGGGTTGGCCAAATCATGGCAAAAGTGGGCCAAGCCACACGAAATTGGTCCGATGAAACCAATACTTAATGTCGGATGGGTGCGGAGATCCATTCTTCGAGCGTCCCGGCATATCGTTTTTGCCTGAAGAACAAGGACCTCAAAAGTACAGCGGCAAGACAAGCAACAGCATTCGATTGGGAGTGACAGCAGCACAGACTAGGAACCGTTGCTAGAAACTCGAAAACAGGGGGGTTTAGGGTTTGTGGATTTGGGCGTGGCAGCCGCAACTGGGACAGCAGCTCCTCACAGGCATTCAAGGAATGACAACCATCATGGGCAATAGCGCTTCGCCCTGAACGTTGCAACAATCATAGCGTCAAGCCTTAAACCCCGAAGAACGCCTGAATCCGTCAACCGCTAAAACCCGATGCCGAGTGTCCTGAAACTGTGGCACGAACTCCAATGAATCCCTAATGCCCGAAGTGCAGGACGTAAACAGCCTTCCTTTTCATTCCCGGCATTTGCCGGAACCTCATGGTTTCAGCGAGCGCCTTGGTTGTACGAAGGGTTTTGAGGTCGTTCTGGGCGGAGCTTTGGAGCGGGCAAGGTAACGTATGGGCCTGAATGAAGAAATAGTAGTTCCTTTAATCTGCGAGCGTTCCTCAGCCTTCTCCACAGCACTTCTTGCCTCTTTAGTAGAACCCTAAAAGCCTCAACCCTAAGCCCTTAACCCTGGATGAACGCCACTTGTCGCCGGGTAGAAGCTGGCTGTTCCTTGGCATCACACCCCCTACGTTCGATTCCCCGACCTGCAAGGATTCGAGAACTAATGTAGGGGCCTTACTAGTTAGGATAGGTTGTTGGGCTCCGTTAGAGTATATATATATATATATATATATATAAATTAAGGAACCACAGGGAACAGTGTAAGCAAGTATTCAGGCTTCGATATTCAACCCGAAACCCTTGAAGCTGGCACTGCTCGGCCCTCCTGGTCCCAAGCTCCCGCTGCGAATCTGAGAAAACCAACCTTCGTGGTGGTGGTGGCTTCACCAAACCGAAACCCCCTAAACCAACAACCCCTAAACCCTAACCCCCCGAAACCCTAAACCAACCCTTCATAGCTTCACGCACCCTGGGCCGAGGTAGAGAGAGGCCCTGCAAAGAGAAGCAGAAGCCTAAACCCCACCTGGAGCCCAGAAATTGAAAGCTTACCAGACTCAGGAACCCTAGACAGGTTTATAATATAGAATATATATATATATATATATAGATTAGGAATCGGTTTGGAATATTTCATCCTTTCCCTTCTTGCTTAATATAGAGCAATGTTTCTGAGCTCCGAAAGAAAGCCCAGGTTTCTTTCCCAAGCTCATCGGATGGCCGCGTTCGAATGGCCGAAAGCATTGGAGGAGCGCCACCTGGAGGCCCGAAAGAGCGCATAGGAGTTTGAGGGTTAGGCAGTGTTAATACACAGGCCGGAATACTTGATAAAATGATTTGTCAGGGTTCCCTGCTATGACTCTAGTATAGTCTGCCCCCCCAAACTTGTGATATTTGTCAAAACGTTATGTTAGGATTCCACGAAGAGTATGATTCTAAGGGCTTCTAGGGTTCAGGGTGGAGGGGCTTTGGCCTTCAGAGGTTTAAGGGGTAAAAGGTTCGTTTATATTAGAGGGTTCAGGGTCATGAGTCCGTCGGACGCACTCGTGAATTCAAAAGCATGAGGGTTCAGGGTTTAGGGTTTAGGGCAAGCCTACGATTCACTACTATGGCAACTTACGCTGAGCTACAACCCTAAACCTTATGAACCCTGAGGCTGTAGGGTCATGGCCCTCAGGGCTTTAGGTCTTCCAAGGGCCCATAGTAGTTCCTTTGTGGGATTACCTTATAGGATTCTAAATATATGAACCACAAACAGGAACTGCTGTCGGACCTATGGGCAGGGTTTTTTCAGTTTAGAGTTTTAGGGTTCCTGGGTTTCAGGTGTTCGAGCCGCTTTGGGCTTCAGGTGTTTAGATTTGAGGGGGTTAATAAAGCTTCCCACGTGTAGGAAATTGGTGCTGAGGTCTAGGAGTCTAGAATCTAGTTGAGGGTTTAGTGGATTTGTTTGGTCTTCCTGGACCTTACGAAGAACTTCACATGAAGGGTCCTGATCATGAGGACCAGCCAAAACAAGGGCCTGCAATTTAAGTTTAAGAGCCCGACCGATTAGAGTTCGACCCTAGGGGCTTAGATGTTTACCAATACCATTGTGGGGTTCCGTACGATAATTATAGTATAATGGGCGAAACCCTACTCTAATTATTAAGGCCCCTTTTTTGGTTTGGTATTCCTTGGGTGTTCGGCTCATAGTATTAATTATTGAGGCCCCTATTTTGGGGGTCTTCCTTGGGTGTTCGGCTCAGGCCCAACAACTACGCCTGGTGATCGAAGACTCCGACACCTACTCCTACGAGGCTCGGTCTCAGGTGAACTCTCCTAATAGCCTCGGTCTCAGAAGGGCTTGTGGGCGTGGTTAGGGTTGAGGGTTCAGGATTATTTAGGGTGTAGGGTTTAGGATTATTTAGGGTTAGGGTTTACTTAGACAGTGAACAGGGGAACTTTAAGCTTTTCGGCCTTGTATATTAGCTCTATTTTAGAAGGTTTGAACTTTTGGGGGCCCGGTTGTTGAAGAAGAGATTTGGGGGTTTATGATTATTTAGGGTTTAGGGTTATGGCAGTAAGCATCTTCGCTTGAACTGCTTGGTCGACCAACTTCCATGAGCCGTGATCATGAGCCGTTCTGGCAAGTAAGGTTCTGCTTCCTAGGTCGCTTCGTTCGCGTTTAGCCCTCCTATCTGCGCCCGCTTGCTTACTTCGGTGTTGCTCTCGGACTTGACGTGGCAAAGCAGTTATTGTTAACGTCGAGTAGACTGCCAATCTTGCTATGACGGCGTATTTCTGAGGTTCGCGAGAGCATTTGTCGTATAAGACCTGCTCTACAACGTCAATCCCGTTCTGTGGGCCTCTATGTCATGCCCTACCTCATCGTTAAAAGAAAAATCCAACATGTGTACAATTATGCATTATAAATATATAAATATATATATATACACACACATGTATTTCTGGAATCCTGTAAAGTACCCTGAAACCTCGAACCACCCTGGAAGCCCTTCTAAAACCCCGGTCCAACCGCGTAAAACCTTAGACCCTGAGGCGCTGCTGCAGCAGGGCTTCCTGCCGAAGTTCCTTTGGGCGGAGCTTCGCTGCCGGAATTGCGCGACGGTTCGCCTCGCGACTCAGAATCCCATGTTTGTCAGGCGTGGGGGTTTCGGGCTCTGGGTTCATGGTTGAAGGTTCAGGTTGCGGTGGTCCTAGAAGCGCGACTTCTGAAGCAGGCGCAGCGGATCATGGATTATACGACCCAATCCGAGCTACTTCGACTACGTGCAAGCAGCGAAAGCGCCCAAAGATCTCAAATTTCAGCCTCAGGGCTTTCGCCTCATAGCTTGGTGGGTTCATCCGGAGTTGCAGCGGGACAGCCCATGGTTTCAGCCGGACGACATCCCTGCTTGCGAGCTAGAAGCAGATCACACCTTCGACTACCAAGCTGCCGGATCCTTAGGGCTTTCCATTGTAATACGCTAATCATGTTAGTTGAGGATACTATAGTATGGTATGGTTCTTTATCGTATACAATACTATATTCTACGACAGTATTCTGAACTTCTGTCTGTAGTTTGGCATCGCGTTTCTTCCGATAGCCATGCATGGGTACATCTGGGTTTTGTTCAGATGATGTTGAGAGGTGAGAAAGAAAGATAGCAAAGATCAGAAGTGACAGAAGTTTTGCTAGTGGTGGTCGCAGCAGCAGCAGCGGCATCAACAGTAGGAGGAGGAGGAGGATGGCGGGGAGGAGTAGTAGAAATGAACGTAGTGGTAGTGGTGCGGGTAGTAGCAGCAGCGACGGGTGGAGGATTAGGAGAGTTAGCAGAATCAGAAAGAGTTGCAGGAGGAGCAGGCCGAGATCGGGGCGGCTACGCTGGGGAAAGAGACCACGTACAGTTCATAACATAGTCACAGAAGAAGACACACAGTGCAAGCATTGGAGCTGTGTGTTTGCTTGTCGGAGGGATGCTGCCGTTGTTCCTGTGATGATCTATAGCTCGTACTCTAGCTTGCTGTTGTTGGCAGTGGTGTGTTTTATTTCAAGCTGTTTCTTCTTCCGGGTGATAGTATTGCTGTGAGTGCTCTCGATTGTGTTGTCTTGTCAACAAGTTATTGTTCTTCTCCTGTCGTGATCGTCGCCGCTCGTCTCGCCGCTGTTGGTCTTCCGTTTATCTGAAGACATTACCTTCAACCTCATTCTATTCGCCTTCAACAGCTCTTCGGGCTTCTCGTGGTCCCTCAGCGAAGAGCACAGGTCCAGCCGCTCTCCAACTTCCAGACCTCAGCGGCGACTTATCTCCGTGCATTTGCCAGGAGTTTGTTGCTGCTAATCATAGTATGAACTCCAGCTGATAGCGAAAATGCTGTCTTTACTATGGCTTCAAGGGGCTTGCGGCTTGCAGACCTATGTGTCGGGTATCTTCTAGCGAGCATTCCAGAACTACATCCCAAGGCTTGGCCTTTAAACCCAGGCCCAGACTCTGCAAATACAACCCTTGATCAGTCCTGCCCAAGGGCCCCACAGGACCTTTAAGAACGCGACGAAATCCCGTCAGATCCCTGCGAAGCATAAATCACCTGTGAAAATCTCGTAGTAAGGCCCCTCGAAAGCCTTTCTGCAAGAACCCCACAAAAGAGCATATACAAACACCCAGACCTCTATAAAGCCCTATAAAAGCCCCATGCCCGGAAGCTGCCTTTCCAGCACCCAGGTGAAGTATCATGGGTAGGTCTGATCTAAGTGGGGTTACTAGTCCCCTAATACGGGCTATAATCATAGCTACCCTACTTATAACCCCACTTAGAATTATCTTCAAGTAGGCCCTAACAACCTATACCCTTGTAGAATCCCTCTAGATCCTTTGAAGGGACCCTTAAAGGAACCCTTGTAACTACCCATGAACCTCCAAGCAGGTGAAGTATCTAATGACCTGGCGCGACCTGGGCCCGGAGCACCTTGCAGAGCTGATCCAGCTCCGTGCGGACATCTTCCACCATTTGACCGAGGTCGGCGGGTTGTTCACATAAGGGCGCAAAATGGGTTACTAGAAAGGATCTGTGAGGGCTTTAGGGGTCTAGGATTTTTAGGGGTTTGGGGTCTTTGTGTTTGGAGGTTCAGGGTTGAGAGCATTAGTGATTAGTCGTTTAAACTGCTTTAGTGTTCGGGCTCTGGGATCAGGGGATTTCAGGCGTTCGAGGTTTAAGCTCTGTGAGAGGCTTTTGGTCTTGGAGTGTTGGTTTGGGAGTTGTGAAAGCAGGGTCTGACAGGACAGGCAACGACAGGGCCTACGGCTTAAGTGATTCAGGACATCTTCATAGCAGCATAATGGCTCATGTTTTGATGACTTGTCGTGACTGTAGCTTCAGCATGATAGCAACCCGGACCCTTAAAATCTTAAGCCCTAAACCTTGAACTCTAAAGTTCTAAAGCCCAGAACCGTGAACCCCAACACAAATTCCCATAAATCGCCTAGGTGTACGGCGTGTCTGAGGAGGAGTTGAACGACTATGATCTGCAGTTCCACACGACCACAGCTATGCGGAATCCTTGTCATGGGGCCCGTCGGGGTCACTTCATGACCCTTCATTTGCAGACCCTTGGCTCCGTGATATCAGGAGCTTAAAGCTTGATCTAAAGTATCTCATTAGGCCCCATCAGGGGATCTTTGGGTTTTAGGATTAAGGAGCGTATGCAGGTTTGCTTGCCCCAGTGGGGATATGGGAACAGTAGCCAGTCAGATTCTTCTGCAGTTCTTGATGCAAGGATTGGTGTGCGACACTGTTGGACCTTGTCCTGCATGTCGCGGCACATGTCTCTGCAAGAGACCATTCGAAGGTTGGGGGCTTTTGAGAAAAAGGCTCTAAGTGCTAACCCCTGAGCAAGCCTGAACCCTGAACCCAAACCACATCCGAACAAGCAAGTGTCACTCTCGCAGACCCCAATGCTTACCGTTGGTTAGAAGGGAATGGAAGAATGGTAGTAATAGTAGTCATAATGGTGCCCCATTCCTCCATTCCCTACTAACCAAAGGTAAGACTTTGCAGAACCCCCCATCCCTCTCTGCACCCCTTTTCCTGCCAGGTTGCAGAGCCACGGCGACGTCTTCAAAGCAGGGCCACAGCTCTACTTTGAAGATCCTTGGCAGTTGCAGACTCCAGGAAAGATGCCTGGAGAAGCGGCAGCAGCGGGCTTTGGGTCTGGATCCAGAATCCACGGGGTTTGCAGGCTTTCGGGTGTGGTCATCCTTGTCGGAAGGGGAATGAAGATCCCCGGGCTGCCCTGCACGCTTCTGCTAGGAAGGATGAAGACCAGAGAGACGAAGGGATATGTAGTCAGGGAAGGACACAGGGAGACTTGCACTACAGGTGACGTCATAATTAGATAGGATTTGCGGGGGCATGTCGTACGTAATCGAGTTCCGGAGCCCGCGGAGCAGCAGATCTTATCTGTTTGTCCCGAAGGGAGAGTTTCCGAAAATAGGGGACCCTAATATAGTACCCTAAATGGTAGGATCCTTATACTTATTATAAGGACCCCAATTAAGGTACCCCTCTTTTGCGGAAACTCCGAAGTGTCAAGCTGAGGAACAGAGACCCGACCTCAAGGTCCTTCCTCCATCGGTCCTGGTCTCCGACATCCTACCGTTTCCAACTCCCCCAGGCTTCTGGGTTCTCAGGGTTTAGGGTTTAGGGTTGGTTCTTAGGGTTAGGGTTTAGGGGTTACATAAGAAACTTGGTTTAAGAAGTTTAAGATTCCTTTACCGAGATCTACAGTAGTTTATCATAAAGTGTCCTTGTTGTGGTAATTCGCACACGAACCCAGGCTTTGACTGCAAGAAGTACTTCTCGGCGATTTCATGCCAGAGTCAGGATGGGGATAGTCATGAGGATTCGGAGAGGGGCGGCCATGGCGTGGCCGAGGCGCCGGTGCGCAAAGCTTTGGTGGTCTTCGGTCCTGCAGGGGTGGGCAAGAGCACGGTCATGGAGAAGCTGAAGTCCGGGACCTTGGCGCTTCAATGTCCTGAGCTTTGCTTCCTCGGGGAGCCTTGGACAACGATCGACGGGGACCTGGTTCGCAAAGCCCAGCCTGGCTTATCACCGAAAGAAACAGCCTTAGCCAAGGAAAAGCTCCTGTCCAAGGCCATTCGCCAGGAAAGGAGTCTTTTGATCGCCACGGTCCGTCCAGAGGACTACGTGGAAAGACTGCGCGCCCAGGGCTACATTCTCCACCTCTTGCCCGTCTTCTGTTCTCAAGAGGTGGCTCTTCGCCGAGTGCGTGCCCGAGAGGCAGAGACGGGTCGCGCCTCCGAATCCGCAGGCTGCGACAAAGCCTTCCGAGAGCGGATCCACGCCTTCTTCAGACTGACGATGGCATCAGGCGCTGTTCACCAGTCTGTGATATAGGGGCTTCAATGATGAGAATAGGTTCTGGGGCCTAGTATATTATAGGTAATTACTACAGCCCCTATGTTGTGTGAACAAGGGCGGCCAGGCTCGGTGTTCTTTGTGGAGAACTGTGGAGACGTTCCTCGGCTGTGGCGGAAGCTCACGTCTGCTGTGCCCGCGGAAGCGGCGCGAGTCTGCTTTGAAGTCTTCGGCCTCGCCGGAGTTCCCACGTGCCATGCTCAGTGTTTTAGGGTTTAGGGGTTTAGGGTTTAGGGTCAGTCTGCTGTCGAGTGAGAGGGAAAGATGCTAGATAGTTCTGCTGCGGAGCCAAGGCATAACGCACGACACACACGAGTGGCATGCTTGCGTTGCATTCCACGGTTTTTGCGCTCAGGTCATGGACATCGACGTCGTTTCTGGACAAGGCGGGCTTGATGAGAAGCAGCCGCAGGGGGAGCCAGGGGAGAGCATGCAAGACCAGGCAGCTCGTCTTTCTCGTGGGCCCTCAGGGTGCTGGAAAGACCACCACCTGGCGCCAGCACCCGGAGATTCTGGCGCAAGCTGGCCTAGAAAGATATACGGTCCTCGACGGAGAGTTATTCTACGAAGCCCATGGAGGTCATCAAGTCTTGCAAGAGCTGGAGAAAGATGCGTGCACATCGCACCTGACTTTGGCGGAGGAGATGCGAACATGGAAGAGGGATGCTGCTAGTCGAGCTGGCTCTCAGGGGCTCGACATCTTGCTGCCGGTCACCGGTACAAGTCCTATGACGGACGCAGAATCCATGGCCTACTTCCAGCGGCTGGGCTACAACATCTCAGCCATCTTCCTGCTCGTGAGCCCTCAGAGCTCTAGCTCCAATGCCAAGATCCGACAAAAGCAGACCGGACGGCCAGCTATGGATTGCTTCACCTACAGCAAGACCTGCGAACTCATGGAGGAGTTGGGGAAGAAGCTCGAGGTCCTTTACATCAACAACGACCAGTTTCAGTGGGAAGTCTTGCCAATTCGTGCCGGCCAGCTTAGGCTCAAGATGTTCTCTCAGCAGTCAAGCGCATGGCGCAGCGCCTGAGGAGGCCGCAAGGTGTCTTCCTGCAGGAAGGTTAGTAAGTAGGTAGTAAGTAGACTTATAAGTGCCCTGAAAGGGACCCTAATTGGGGTTATGGCACTTGTAAGTCCTTAAAATAACCAGTTACTAAGGGGTATAGGGGGGTTCGTGGAGTTTAGGGCTTACAGTAGGGTTCAGTCCAAGGACAGCATGAGCTAGGATGTATTGCATTGTGGCTGACGTAAGCTTTGCACAAACGGAAGAAAGCGGAGATAGCCAGCCGGGCTGTGTGCTTGTCACTGCTGCTCCCTTAGCAGCGGATGTCCGAAGATGCGAGTTGGCAATGGCATCATGCTTCATCCGGGCGTGATGTCATGTCGAACCCCGCGGCCTGTACAGTGGACAACCCGACGCTGCACTTCTTTTACCTGCATGTTCGATCGCTTTATATAGCTTGTTTTCATAAAATGCCGACAGCGGTCTAGTTGTGTTTCGTCCGAACCAAAGCCTCCAAAGGATGTCGAACCCTTGGCTTGTACAATTAAAGCGAACTCGGTGATGGCTTCAGTTTTGGCTAAGCTCTACACTCTACACATCTCTACACCATCCAATGCCTTTTTCGAGTTTAGAACTTCGTATGTTGCATACTGACGAACACACGACAGATTCCAAAAGCAGCGAGCTTGGCTGTGTGCTGCTCGCTGCTGCTTTGATCGCAGAATGGCCTTTGGCGACAACCGTGTCCTACGATTTGGGTTCGCATCCTTCTTCCATGCCCTCAGATTGACGGCATTTCTGAACTTCTGTTGAATACCGAAGTCCTTAGCGTTCCGAAGTCATCTGAGGTCGAACCCTTAGTCTGTACAGTGGACACGGGACCCTCGCAGTGGGCGTTGATGTGCCCCGGAAGTGATGCTAAGGGGATGAATATAGGGGTCGGCAGAAATAGTATTTAGTAGCATCCCCTGATAGCCCCCACATTATGCGTACAGTCTAGCAAGCTCCAAAATAGATTCCTTTCGAAGTACACCGGCCGTTATACTGAACCTTTACACTAACCTGCATAGAGCCCCCTATAAAGAATCCTTACATCAAACCTACTCAAAGTTGCTGAGCACCTGATCATCAAGCTTCCGAGAGCGTTCATGTTTTCATTGCAGAAAGAGCTGCGAGGCTGGGGATGGCTGCTCTTGTGGTGGCTGTGAATATGCTCACACACAGATATATACATATATATATATATATATGAATGTATATATATATATATATATATATATCTATATACACATTCATATATATATATGTATACATATATGTATATATATACACATATGTGTATAGCTTATAGTTTTCGTTTGAAGGATAACCATACCTAGTAGTTATAGTTATGGCTATAACCAGATAGTTCTAGGTACAATATAGGTAGACAGATATGCAGATATGTCCGGCATACTGTTCTTCAGAGCTAGCGTTTGACAAGTATAGCTGCAAGCAGCTGCGTTCGTTGTTGCTTGCTCGTCGACTCCGGTGCTATCTCCTGGTCACGATCATTCAGTGGCTTGCCGGAGCTATCTCGCTATGTACAAACCGACACTGCGACTGTGATTTCTGGTGTTGACTGTTGCAATTCTTGCCACCCCGAAACCCTGAAACCTCACTGGTGTTGACTACGTACTTTTGTAATCCTGCTATGTCGGATTTGTCATTGCTTCGCTCTCAGATCCCTGCTGAAGCCATGCTCCGCGCAGCACTCGCCGCGCTGGCAACGGTCGCCACATTTTGCGCCACAGTGGCGGAGAGGCGACGGCATCTTAGGTTTATTGGGTTTTACTGGGCTTTGGCAGGGATGTGTTGGTGCTTTGCAGGATATCGTGAGGTTCGCGCTTTGGGGTTCAAGGCTTTACTGCTCAGGGAAATTAGGGCTTAGGGCCTCGGTGTTGTCATCTTTTGACTTTTCTTCGCCGTAGTTGTGGAGTGTTGGTCCGGGCCCTGCACCTAAAGCATAAGCAAAAACATAAGCCCGAAACCTAAAGCCAAAGCCCAATAATCTTGAAACTTAAGCCGCCTAAGCCCTAAATCCTCCCACCGAACCCCCCAACCCCTGCACGCATTGGATGCAGGGAGTTTGTTCTTCACATGTGTGATCTGCAAGGATCTCCCAGACCACTTTCCACTTGTGATCAGCACACCCCTGAAGGCCTAAACGCCTGAAGCCCTAACCCCCAAACCCGGAATTCTGAAATTGTCGTGGCTCCTTGCTTGCATGTCCAGGCGCCCGGTTATCATCAGCACCGACCCAGGCTGCGGGCTGAACCATGGGGCCATCATAGCGGGCAAGATAAGCAGTTTGATGTTTGAACTCACCTTGGTTAGTAGGGAATGGAGGAATGGGGTACAATTATAACTACTATTACTACCATTCGTCCATTCCCGTGAAGTGCAGGGTTGGGTTTCAGGGTTTTTTTGAGGGTTCAGGGCTTTGGGTTTGTGGCTTAGGGTTTCGGGAATCCTGTTGGCCCTTATGGCGGGCTTCTACGGTGCTGGGTATCAAGACTCAAAATTCGGTGGAGGGTTGCCTAAACCCGGTAGTGACTGCGGGTCCTGGATCAGTATAATATTATTATAGAATTAGTATAGTACTTTATGGTTGTAATGTAGCATTATTATGGTATTAATATTGTAGTAGTAGGCTTCATGCAACGACAGCCGCGGTTTTCTGAAGGGGGCTCAGGCTCCGGTGGCTTCCTGGGTGGCTTGTGGACCGGAGTGCGATACTATTTTGGGGGCTCCTTTGGTAACTAGTAGTAGTAGTAGTAGTAGTAGTAGTAGTAGTAGCAGCAGGAGTAGTAGTAGTAGTAGTAGTAGTAGTAGTAGTAGTAGCAGCAGTAGTCGCAGTCGTAGCAGTAGCAGTGGCAATAGCAGTAGCAGTAGCCACAACCAGAACGAGAAGAAATAACAGTTATTAGAACAGGAACAATATCAAGAACAGGAACACAAATAAGAACAATAACAATAACAATAAGAAGAACCGCAAGAACGACAATAACAAGAACAAGAGCAAGACCACTGACGATAACAAGAACAACAGCAGCAACAACGACGGCACCAGCAGCAGCAGCAGCAGTAGCAGCACAGGCAGCAACAGCATGACCAATAACAAGGCGAGCAAGAGGAAGAATGGTAAGATGAACAGTGGGTCTTGTACAGGGTGTAAAGCTATCCTATGGGTGTTGTTTGGAAGTCACCTCTTTAGACCTGACTTGCAGGAAAACGGCTACCTTTGGGCTGGGGTGTGCTGTTCAACCAAGTACAGTAGAAGCTCAAAAGTTGGAAACCCAATAGCCTAAATCCTCAAGAGTAATATATAGGGAATCCCAGCACTATTTAGCCTTAATCCGGTTTCCAACTTTACGGGGTTTGCTGTATAGGAGCCTGAAGCCTTGCCTTCGAGCAGGAATCGACGACTCCATTGCGCTGCTGTTGGCCTTGGCATCGCCAGAGCTCGACGTCCGGGCGGTGTGAGACTTGCCACAAGTTGCCCAAAGGGTCCAAGTATCATTATGGTGTATACTTAGACCCCCAACATACCCTATAAGTATGTGCCATAATGATACTTGCCACAAGATGCGGGGTTTCTGACCTTTTGATGGGGGGGGGGTGATCTGACTGTGCGTGATTCTTCAAAGTTTGAAGCAGCAGCTAGTATTAAACTATTCGGGTCCCTGTTTACGATTTAGGGTGCTTTTCTTTCGGGGTTTAGGGGTGCTCGTTGTCCATGAGGATGCTCTTGTCGGGCGGGTGTCACATGTGAGTTAGAAGGAGGCAGAAATCCTTCCCTCAGACCTGATAAATACGTATTTACAAGTACTTGGCATGTATAGATAGTACGGAGTTTGAAGGTGTGCCTCGTTTTTCTCCTGAAGGAGCAGGAGCAGGGTGGATGCTGGACAGTTGTGTGGTCTCCTATGTTTGCTTAATCCCGGATGTGCCGCTTCGGGTTGGGGGCTTTGTTGGTACGTGGCTTGGGCGTGGTGCAGAATCGTAAACAACAGGGGTATAGGTGGTGTTCTCTAATTTAGGGGCCTGAATAATTACCAACGCCTTTTTTTTTGAAGGGGGGGGCTCCTTAAAACAAATATAGTAAAATGGGCCCCCAAAGCCTATTATAATTATTCAGGCCCCGATAGTATTCTTTCTTTCACGGTTTTCCTCTTACAGCTTGCGGATCCTACATACTCTTTGAGGTCTCCATTAAGGTCTTCTGGTTTTCAAGCTTTGTGTTGGTGACGGATTTAAAGGTACCTCTTCGTCTAAATTGCGGTCGTCGAGCGACTGAACCTAGAAGAGATGCACACGAATCCGTCCTGCTTATCACGGGTGGATTTCGTACAAAACGGGCTGATTAGAATCTAGAGGTAGACGTGTCATTGCTGCAGGAAAGGTTCGGGGTTCATAAAACCCTAAACCCTAAACCCTAAACCCCTAAACCCTAAACCCTAAACTCACCAGATCAAATCATATCAAATCCGAAGCCCCCAATACCCAAACCTCAGAAGCCTTGGCTCCTTCAAGGCCTAGCAGATTGGATCTGAACCCTAAACCATCCTAAACCCTAAGCCCTACTAAACCCTATACTACAAGCCCTATACTGCACTATATACCCTGAGCACATTAAGCCCTAAGGTATAAATTTCGGCTCGCTTCACAATACCTCGCAGCTGGTACCTTGATTGGACATCAGCTTTCCGTTTCAGCGTTTAGGGTTCGGGGTTGCTAGATCTTTGCAGGCCTTTACGGGTGCTAGGTATTTGGGTAACTTTTCTCGTAATTACACAGTGATAAAGGGCGTTTGTCGGAATCAGCTCAAATGACCGGAATTGTGGAAGCAGCTCCTACCGGAATTGGGAAGGCGGTACATGTAAACCCAAGCCTCAATGTGCCGAACACACGGGCTTGTCAGGGTAGCTTATTATAGGAACTATAGGGGGAATGTTGTTGGAAAGCCTCTACTATTCATGCTACCCTACACCCCTAACCCGAAATGTCTAAACACTCCGTGGCAGCTCGAGACTTCCATGTTGTTGCTTCTCCTCTGGCCCTTCCTAGCCGGAAATTCCAAACAACTGAAGCCCGAAGAACTGTTCGGGCGTACTGTTTCGGAGTCTACGCTTTACAGCTGGGAGTTTGGGATGGGTGCTCATGTCCGGTTGACTTGGGGCTGTTTTTTTTTGGGTTTAGGGTACTGCAGAGGTGGGATTCCTTTTCAGAACTGGGCCACGGGGAAACAGCCCTTAAACCCGAAACCCAGACCCCAAATCCCTAACCCCCAACCCAAGAATAGCACGGTTGATGATATAAATCCTGCATTACCCATAATAAGGAATATGCCATAATTCCCACGGTTTAGGGCCCTTATCAACTGTAGGACCACGCAAGACCCAACAGAGTAGCAGCAAGCTTTCAGCCCGGAAGCACAGTATCACCCAAGAGACGACTCCCCGCAAGCCCTAGACAAAAGCTTTAGGGTTTACCTGGACCCCAAAAGTATGTAGAATAGCCTTTTATGGGTATTGGGCCAGTGTTTTACCTACTCTGGGGGGTTTAGGTAGGGCCTAGCAACAGTTTTCCTTCGTAGCTAAGGAAATCCTGCAGCGAAATTGTCGACAGCTTTGTTCCGAAGATCTCTCCGTAAAGAGGCATTATAGCAGAGATCCTACACCAGACCCTCTTTGCACGCAAACCAGCCGTTGCTGTTCTGACAGCATCTCAACATTTTTGTCCACCAGCTTCGCCATCTGCGCCTGAGTTCAGTGCTTAGAGCCCCGCACCAACAGCCACCAGCACCCCGAAAAGGCACAGAACGCCTTGGACGTCCTGTCGTTTGCCGGCCGCGAGGACATCCCTGTCTTTCTTGGGGCGACGAGCCTTGGACACATTACAGTACCCCAAACCCTCAGAATCCCGATACCCTAAACCTTAATCCCTCAACCCCAAACAGACCCCAAAACACTAGGCCGACCCAAATCGGAAGGACTCCAGGCAAAGGGGCTCGTTCAAGCAATGCTTTGGGGAGCCCCGGAAAGTTAAAGAGCACATGGGCAAGACAGGGTTGCTACTATCAGGGGGATCTATAATATATGATAGGGCTTCATTAGCGTGACTTAAACTAAGTTCCTAGGGGCTCGGAAGTCAACGTTTCCGCAGAGCCACGAGATCTGACAGTTCTGACGGTCTAAGCGCGAGGATTTATCGGTATTGTAATTTACATAAGTTTCAAAAAGACGCCTTCGCAGTAATTGTATGTTTTGGAGGGCAGGGGGTGGCGTGTCGTAAGTGTAGAGGGTCTGTAGAAAGGAACCCTTGGCACTCATTCAGACCTATGTGTAACCCGAAGGGTCCATGTGCCCGAATAGTATATACTTTGGGCCCAATGTACCTCATTAAGGCCAATGTATATACTAGTTGGGTACATGGACCCTTAGGGTAAGCAGAACCCGACAGATCTCCGGCAACCCAAAGCACCGAAAACATCTCGACCCCTCTCAGGGTTTGTTGTTTTCGGGTTCGGGTCCAGAGCTTTGGGATTGTAGGATTTTAGGATTTACGATGGTTTACAGCTAGAAGGCCTAGGTTTGTTGAGCCATAAGGGTCTAGGGTTTGAGTCTGTAGGACTTTGCGGATTCTAGGCTTTAGGATTTCAGGGCTGCTTTGGTTTTGGGGTTCAGGGCTTCTAAGGATGTAATAATTTCGTGGTTTCGGGCTCGAGGGTTTAATTTAGGACTTCCAGGGTTCCCCCAAGCCCTGACACCCGAAACTCGAGACTCTAAACCCGAAGCTCTAAACCTTAAACAGAAAGCCCCACCTAAGCCCTAGGAGCCCTAAACGGTATAGGGTTTAGGGTTTAGGGGTTTAGGGTTAAAACCCTATAAGAGCCAGGAGCCCTATAGTAGGATTCATATTATAAGGAACCCCAATAACGGCCCAAGGTTTCTTAATCAGGTTCCTGCATTATGAGCCCTAAGCCCTATAAGAGCCAGGGACCCTTTGTCCCAGCCCTTCCATGACCTCGGTGGGCCGAAGTTCCACGGCACTGATGGGCTCGGAGGCCGGCTCCAAAGGGTATTTTTTTTGCGGGGTTCTTGGGCTTTAGGGGTTTTAGAGCTTAGGGTTTAGGGGTTTAGGGTCCAGGGTTTAGGGGTTTAGGATTTAGGATTTAGGGTTTAGGGCCCTGGGCTTTAGGGTTGTAGGGTTTTTGGGCTTTAGGGTTGTACAGTTTGGGAACTTTTGGGGCTTTGCGGTTTAGGGTGTTAGGGTTTTAGGGGTTTGGGGGGGCTTTAAGGTCTTAAGGGATTAAGTATTAAGGTATCAGGGTTTCAGGGTTTAGGGCTCTAGGGTTTTCGGATTTCGGGTTTGGTGTCTTAGGGCTTTGTCCGAAGTGTGGGCGGGCCCAGGGTCTACGGTTGAGGGGTTTAGCAAACAAAACTACTGTTGATGATATAAATCCTGCATTACCTTAAGGACCCCAAGCTATGGGAATTATGGTAATGTCCTTATGATGGATAATGCAGGATTTATATCATCAACCGTATCCTTGTTGACGAGGGGAGGCTTTTTTAACTGTGGGTCAGGGTTTAGGGGTTGATGGTTTGATCTTTTTCGGGTGTAAGGTTCTTCTTTCTTTTTGGATGGGAGGCGGTGGAAGCCAGCAGGATGTCATAACGATTCAGCTTGCGGGTTTGCCTTGACATCCCCTTAAGTGCTTACCGATGATGAGTTCTGGGAATCTCCAATACCGTAAAGGTTCTCTGGCCTTGCCGGGATGCCGGGATCTGCTTTGGGGGGACCCCATGAAGGAAAGCTTTTCGGGCAGAGTTCTTGGTTTTGGACAAGCATAACTAGCACTAATACTGCGACTGTTCCTAGTAATTACCGTTGCTATGACAGTCAATATTGCTACTGCTCTCACCATTCCCGCTGCCATTGCCATTGCTAACCTATTTCCCTCACGATGAGCCTTGCCGTTACCACTGTTCTAAGGATGGCTCGCACTGGTACTGAAGTAGTACTACTTTGCATGTTTCTGCTACATCGATTGCCATCACAAGTGCAATAGCTATTGCTGATACCATTACTAGTACTAGTATACTACCACAATTATACTAGTGAGATGGATAAGATTGGTTCAATGTACGCTAGCCCTAGACCCTAAAGGCCTACAAAAGCCTGATACCTTACACACCCTAAAGCTGAAAGGCTTTAAAAGCTCTGTGCCCCGATCTTCTGGCAAGGCGTCCGGCTGCCCCCTTCCCGGGCACGCGTCAACACCTCTCTGAGCGCGGCTGAGTTCATCGCACATGCTTGTGCGGCGCTGAGGGACGGTTCTGGGTTTCGGGCTCAAGTGTTTTGTTTGTTGCTGCATGTTTACAGCTCCCTTTCCCAGCATGGATCAAACATGACACGAGGGAGGTCAAGGAAAGCGGCTGAGAGAGCACTGCCTTCGGGACGCAACCCTTCACAAGACAGCCTTTGCGCAATTTCGCTGCCTACAGACATGGTGTGTTTGGCAACATGAGCACAGGAATCCTAAACCCCAAACCTCGGCGTCGAGACCCCAAACTCTAACCGTCGGGCTATTTCGTCCTGTTGGCGTATCCTTTGCTGCCAGCCCACGGTGGCACTCGAAAGGATTTCCTCTCATTCCGAGAATCCCCTGCTCCAGTTGTCCGAAAGCTGGGGAAAGGCAGTCAGACCAGAGACTTCGCAGGCTTTACATAGAGTCCGCTTTCCTCATCGTAGTTTTGGCGGCCACCATCGCCACAACCGCACCAACAACACCAGCAGCGATACAGGCATGCCACACAGTACGTAGGAAGATGCTCCTCATACATTGTTGTGGATCACAGTAGCAAGAACAACGACGATAGCAGCAGCAATTGGATAGGGTACTGCTCACACCTAGTAAGAGTTGAATAGTGTTCTTCATACTTTAGCTATATAATCCGTCTTATTATCCGTTTCATGGATTGCTACAGTAATGCTAGAAGCCCGAAATGTACCAGCATAGTTGCGGGTTGTTATGTTAACTATAATATAAAAAGGAGGCCGAAACGCTGCTCAAAATATGAAAGCCCCTGCACTAATCCCCTATGTTATAGGACCCTTACAATCACGCTTATTATAGCAACGCTTTGAAGGAAGGAACCTTGTAAACCCTAGGACCCGAAACCCCTAATCCCCCAAATCCTGAACCCTAAACCCACACTACCCCAGCAAGGCCGCAGTTGGCATCCCGCTCCGCTGCTGGTGTCCCTAGCGCCTCTCACGAACGTGGCCTTGTCCCTGTACCTTGGTCGCTGAGTTTAAAGGCTTTAGGGTTTAGTAGGGTTTAGGGTCTGTGAGGTTTAGGGTTAAGGTTTCCTAAAGTTTAGGATTGAGGGTTTATAGGGTCTAGGGCATGCAGGCATTACATAGGTGCGTACCAGGGTAATCTCAGGAATTTGACGGCGTGACTGTGTTGAGATCGGTGATGGCGTTGGCGAGGAGATAGAGGAGGAGGCTCGTGAAGGTGATACTTTCGATACTATATGCCACCACGACGACGCGTCCTCCTCCTCCTCCTCCTACGACTGCGACGACGACCACTACTTCCACAACGATGTCGACGACGGTGGTAGCAGTTTCGATTGTTCTATGATTACTGATACTGCCATCACGAAGATGAAGATGACGATGACCACAATGTTCCGGTGTGTTGAGAAGTGCCGAAATGTGGGCAGCCCTCAACAGCCATAGGTTCTGTGCATCCAGCCCCAAACCCCGAACGGTTCCAATGCTTTGAACTCCAAAAATCTCAGCCGCAGTAAAGCCAGTTTTAATCTGAGGTCCTCAAATCCAAAACTCCAAAGATCTAAATCCCTCAACCCCATAACTAAGCCGGAAAATCTAAACCCTAAGCCCCTAAAGCGCCCCTAAACCCTATACCCTTCTAGAAGCCCTATAGATCCCTTTAAAGGAACCCTAAAGGCCCCCCAAAAGAACCCTGCATCCTTGAAGGGGCCTTGAGCCGAATCTGCCGGAACTCTGTCCCGCAGCCCGGCAGAGGCTTTTGAGGGGCTTTCGGCAAGGGTAGCCTTGAAGGGCCTTTGAGGGTTCAAAGAGGGTTTAGGGATTAGGGGATGGTGAACGGGGGAATTTTAAACTTTTGGGCTCTTATATAATAGCTCTATCGTGGAAAGTTTGAACTTTTTGGCCCGGTTGTTGAAGAAGAGAGGGTATAACCATGAGGGTTCAAAGAGGGGTTAGGGTTGAGGGCTTTAGGGCTTCGGCTTTTTGGGTTCCGTAGGATTTCGGATGTTCTGAATGTAGCTATTCACAGGGTTTTCGGGTTCAGGGTTTTGGGTTTCCGTATGCTATGCGGGTTATTTGGCCATGCATCTCTCCACATCTCCCTCCACAATCGCGAGCAGAGCTTCTCACACAACAGTTTTTGGGTTTAGGACTTGCGGGAAGCTGCTGTACCTTTCGTGCGGCTCTCCTGACCTCCGCGGGGCCTTACTCCAAACCCCAAGCGACTGAATAGAAAACGGACGGCATGCTCATCTTCGAGTTTGTGGCGAAGCCGGATCGTTTCGGTGCCGCAGGCACTGACAGACGCGATTTCATACTATAACTACATCTAAAGTCTAAGCACACAAATTCAGGAACCCTGACGAAGTTGACATAGACTTACTGAGACTTTTACAGCAACTATGCTCTTGGAGACACCTCTGGAAGCCGTAGATGCAACTGGTGGAAGCTGAAAATCGAGAGCGCTATCTACACCGCTCCATCATGCACCCAGACCCTAAATCGAACCTAAGTTTCAGTTCGAAGCCTTACTGCCTCCAGCCTAGTAACGCTGACACAGACCAGTAAATAGTATTGAAACGTGTTCCAAGCAACTTTGTTCTAACAGCTCTCCATACTGTTGATGATACAAATCCTGCCTTACCTTAAGGGCCCTAAACTATGGGAATTATGGTATACTCCTGATTATGGGTAAACTCAGGATTTATATCATCAACCGTAGTTCCCTGGCAGTTTTAGGAGTTTCCGAAAATAGGGGACCCTAGTATAGTGCCCTAAATAATAGAATCCTTATTAAAAGGACCCCAAAATAAGGTACCCCTAATTTTCGGAAACTCCCCCATGGTTCCCTGGCAGCTTGAAGGACTGCTCGAGTAAGCTCCAACCCAGACCATGCAATATAACCCGATAAAACGCCCAGAGGAATCTATACTTGGCGTTCTTCTGGTTGGCTCTTTAGACTTTAACTTTTTGGGTTTCTGTATGAACTACAATAAGGAGGCCAAAAGTTTAACTTTAGGAGGGGTTCAGAAGTCAGCCAAGTATAAGATCTTAGACAACTCGACTAAAGCCTTTGTGGAAGCCCTGAGACCCTAAACCCCGAACCTTCGAACCCCCAAACCTTGAAGCCCCAAACCCTACACCATAACTCCCAACCCTAAGATCCTAAAGCCCAAACCCTGAAGCCCTAAACCCTACACCCTGAGAGAGACCTAGGATCTTTACTTGATGGGTGGCACGGTGATCGAGCCTGGAAACGTCGGCCCAATGTCCGAGGCTCTTTAGTTAGAGTCGGTTAGGAATTTTAGATTCTTTTTCGGGACGGTTCTATAGTGGGTTACGACGGGTCTACACCATACTGAGTAGCGATGGTTAGAGTGTGAGAGTAGGAATACTGCGGCTTCGGGTTTAGGTGTTAGGGTGTAGGGTGGTTAGTTGGAGTTAGGGCTTCTGTCTCAGAGTGTTGAGGGCGTGGGATGTCTTAGGGTCTATAGACTTAGAGGGTTACTGGCAGCGATCGTTTGTCGGTAGTGCTTATACGTTCAAGATTGCAAAATTCGATCAGACGAGTTATCAATAGTTCTGAGTAGTAAGCAGCAAGTAGAAGGATTCGTGTAGCACATGCAACAAACAAACTCTACCGCCTAAAACTGAAGAACCCTGAAACCCCTGAAGCCTAAACTCCTAAATCCCTACGCCAATAGATTCCTGAACCCATAAAAACCTTAAGCCGGTACTTCCATCAGTGAGTCCAACACTTCGTAGGCGAACATCGCCAACGATCCGGAGGCCTTGTCAAGTTCAGCGGGTTTAGGGGTTCAGGGTTTGGCAACTAGGGTTTAGGGTTTAAGGGCTTCGGTGCAGGTTGTTGGAGTGCAAGAATATCATGAGGAGCCTCAGGTGCTACAGGGGAACATGCATGTCTTGTTCATGGCGATGGTGATCTGCCGGTGATTCTTGGTATGATGTTGCTGATCAAGGTGATGATGATAATGATGGTGATGTTACAATTGGCGTTCACGATGATGGTGATGATGACGGTGGTGTTGTTGCAGTTGCTGCTAATGTTGGCAGGCGTAGTAGCAAGCATCGTCACGATGGTGTGTTTCAAGTTTGCCTTCTTTGTGATACACTACATGTCAGTAGCAGCAAAAATCAGCAACTCAACGGACATAGAGCGGCCGTCTATTCAGGCATGCGTGTTTCAAATCCTTGCTGCGAACCCCTACACCGTCGCTTCAAGGCCCTAGGGACCATGGTGAAGCCCCTCCCAGGCAGCTGCGCGCGTGTTCGCCGCCGGTTTCGATACGAAGGCAACTGAATCCTAGCGCCGAAACCAAAACCCTAAACCACAGAAGCCTTGGCTCCTTCAAGGCCTAGCAGATTGGATCTGAACCCTAAACCATCCTAAACCCTAAACCCTATAAACCCTAAAAGCCCTAAACCCTAAACCCTAAACCCTGGAACTCGGCAAGCCCCAAAACCCAGAGTCTCCCTTCAAACAGTGAAGAAGTCAATACCCCAAAAATCCGGGCCTAAAACCCCGAAGAGACGAACTTCAGTGCCTTGCAAGGGTGAAGCTACTTAAAGGATCATGGGACTTAGTAACTAGGGTTATTTTTATCAAGGGTAACTATGCCCATAATTACTTATAACCCCAATTAAGGTACTTATAACCTTACTTACTACGTCCCTTGATTCTCTAAGTAGGCTTCAGGCCCGTACGGCTTGGAACAAGTCTTTGGGTTTGGGGTTTTGGGGCTCACTAAATATTCATTATTTAGTTGTAGCCGGAACAACCTATCTCTCGCAGAAGCGGGGGTTGGAAGCAACATATTCGGCCCAGAAGGGTGCCAAATGAGCTTGGAAAGGATTTCCCTGACTGCGCGGTGGGAGCCTTACACCCCCGAACCCGCCCCAAGACCACTCAATCCTAAACCATTGCAGAACACTTCGGACGGAATCTTCCTGGAACCCTACAGCATGAATCCTTCAACCCCAAATTCTCACAACAAGCCCTCTTTGTTCTGAAGGGGTCCCAGGGTTCTAGGGTATCAGCGACTGAGGGAGCCCAGGACCGGTAAATGCCCTGAAGCCCGAAGCCCGAAGCCCTGCAATCTTTAATCCCTGACCCCAAGACACCCTCTACTCGAAGTTAACCCAGCACTTAAAGCCCTGGCACCCTACACGCCAGAGTTGCAGAAAACCCTACGAAGGAGAACCCCTAAAGGTTGAAAGCCTGACAACAAATTACGAAAAACAGACGCTAGGAAAAAGGCCTTAACCCCGAAACGCTTCGGAGGTCGCATCCTTGGACGTCACAAGACCATCCTGGCGGCTCGTCTTGAAAAAGTGCCGAGGAAGCGAATCGTTGGCCGAAGATGCTTGGAGCTTCGGGCCTTGGGTCTTGTGTGAGCAAGCGGAGCGACGTGTGAGTAAAGAGGGCCGAACCGTCAGAAGAGCGAACCGTTCGAAAGGAACTAGGGATCTGAGTAAAGAGTAGTGAGCCGTCCGAAAGGGGTGAGCCAACCGAAGAAAGAGCGAACTGTTCGAAAGGAACTAGAGAATCTGAGCAAAGATGAGCGAACCGTCCGAAAAGGGACTAGACTAGCCAACCTAAGAAGAGCGAACAGCTCGAAAGGAACGAGAGAAACTGAGTAAAGAGGAGCGATTTCGGGACTAGCCAACCGACTCTCGAAAGGAACTAGAGAATCTGAGTAAAGAGGAGCGAACCGTCCGAAAGGGACTAGTCAATCTGAGAAAGAAGAGCGAGCCGCTCGAAAGCAATTAGAGAATCCTCTGGAAAAGGACTAGAGAATGTGGTTGAGGCGGGGCGCACCGTTCGAAAGGGACTAGTCAACCTGAGAAAGAAGAGCGAACCACTCGAATCAGAAAATCCAGGGGTGTAATCGCTCTCATGGGACTCCAGAATCTGACAAAGAGGATGAAAAGAATTCGGGAGTCTGAGACGGAGGAACGAGCCTTTGGAAAAGGACGAGGGACAACAGCATTGAACAGCTCGAATGGGATGAGCATCCACTTTGCGAGCACTCGTGTTAGGGAACCCTCATAGACGCCTTTCAAGCAGCCTTCAAAGAACCCTAGACTGCGTGACATTAAGGCCCCTGTATTGCTGACGTCAGGCTGTCCCCGGACTTCTTGAGCAAAGTGCGGGACCTCCCGAATCCAGCAGGCCTTCGCAGCTGCTCATTTTTCGGGGGTAGGAGATTGTTTGAGCTGTAAAACTTAAGAGTTCTATAAGGGTCCCTACAAGAGATACTGTGGCGGGGGGGGGCGGGGCATTTCTGGTTTCGGGTATAGGGCTAGGGTTGAGTACGAGTTTTAAGGTTTGGGTTTTCGGGGTCTCAGGATGCTAGTTGTCGGCTTCCTGACTGCCAAGGCCGCGCGCCGTAATTTCAGAAGTTGAAATTTAAGGGGTCATTCCATGACAGATCCCGCTATTCATTTTGGGTTCTTTGTTTTCTGCAATTCCCGCGTCGATCGAAGACAAATGGAGCACGCCACAGCTGGCCCCGTGAAGATGTTTAGGGTTTAGAATCTTGCATCCAGAGACCTTAATAGCCGCCCGAAACTCCCCCAACCTTTCTGGAACCTTTAGTAGACTCCTTATACAGCTTTTTTTGGCTGTTAGGATTATATGTGGGTTGTAGTCCCCCAACAAATCAAAGCTAAAAAGAACCCGCTTTACTATTAGCCCTTAGCCTCAAATTAACCCTAAACCCATACTTTGTCCCTTCTCACAGGTCCTTTTATCTGGGAGATCACACGCTTCTATGAGCGCGCCTACGAGACGGTCGGCTACGAGGGGGGCATGCCGTTGCACCCAGGGCGGCGTTTAGGGGATTTAGGGCGTTCGGGTTCTAGGTTTCGGTTTTGTTTCGGGCGTTTGAACTTATGGTTTTCGGGTCCGTAGGCTTGACCCTGAGCTTGGCATCGTAGAACTCATCCCAATTTCGCTGCCCTCATCCGGGATTCCCTGTGATTTTCTTTCGTATTCTTGGTTCAATCTTCTGGGCAGGAAGTTCAGGATTCTACTGCTCATCTCATCCAAACAGAGTTATATAGGCTTTTGGTTTATGGCCAACATTGAACAACCTGAGCCCGAAACCTTCGAGGCCGAATATTTCGTTGGGTTGGTGCATGACTCAACCTCCGCCGGGTCTCTGGCTGAAGGCACGATCCAACCGCCGTCTTGCTGCATCTGAAGCCCGAGCCGCCCGGCTAATTGCTGAGACGAATAAGCAGAGACACTGTGCTTAGTAGCTGAGTGGATACACTTTACACTTTTGGGGATAATATTTCCCACTATAAAGCCAAAGGTGTACACTTTTGGGGGGCTTATGAACTCAGCAACTTCGTGTATGATCACAGCATGCAGGACATTTGCATTTTCAGGTGCAGCAAACAAATCTGACAATGTCTGGGCCTGGAAACGTAACGGGATGCATACAGCGAGATGTAAAGGTGTATAGCGCGGCATATGTTGTTTCAACTGTGTTTTGTACATAGGCAACAAGTTAGGTTAAACTTGCCAAGCAATATACATTGAAGCACAAATATATATATATATATATATATATATATATATATGCACATGTGTGTGTATGTATGTGTGTGTATATATGTACAATAACCCCGTTCCCAGCAGCATAGCTTGGTGGTGCTGGTAGTGCTGCTGGTCGCGGATGTGTTTGTTTGCTTGGTCCTGACTTTGCAACAATGGCCACAAGCAGTTGCAAAGAAGTACGGGCACAAAGACCATTAGCTCCCCTCCTCCTCCTCCTCCAACTACTACTACTACTACTACTACTACTACTACTACTACTACTACTACTACTACTACTACTACTACTACTACTACTACTACTACTACTACTACTACTACTACTACTACTACTACTACTACTACTACTACTACTACTGCTACTACTGCTACTACTGCTACTACTGCTACTACTGCTACTACTGCTACTACTGCTACTACTGCTGCTGCTGCTACTGCTACTGCTACTACTACTACTACTACTACTACTACTGCTACTACTACTACTCCTACTCCTGCTCCTACTCCTACTGCCACTGCTACTACTATTACTACTACGACGACGACGACGACGACTACTACTACTACTACGACGACTACTAGTTGCTGCGACGTCAACTACTACGACTAGTACTACGGCTATGACGGCCACGACGACCACAGCGACTAGTACTTCTCTTGCCACTACTACAACTTCTACTGCTGCCGCCACTGCTATTGCTACAACACCACCGACAACAAACACGACGACGACTACTGGCACAGACGGCCTCGGCAGTCCTGCACAGCCGCAATCAAATTTTATGGTAGGCGAAGCAGATAGAGAAGCAGAACCTCAACCCTCAAACCCCAGATCCTGCACCCTAAGACGGACCAACAAGAAGCAAAAGGAGGAGCAGAGAAGGACATCCGGTGGACATCTATGCCCCGAGGAGAGCCAACCAGACAACCTTGACATGCCATAGACTCCGTCCGTCGAGAAATCCTAAACAACACACCCTATAAGCCTGAAACCTTCCAGCTTTAGAACCTGAATCCCACTGGCCCGAAAGCCTAGCCGTGCTATCAGCGAAGGTTTTATCAGCTTCACCGCTGGCCAGTCACTGTGGACACAAGCCCGTTTC
Source organism: Symbiodinium sp. CCMP2592 (assembly GCA_905221615.1). Classification (NCBI taxonomy): domain Eukaryota; class Dinophyceae; order Suessiales; family Symbiodiniaceae; genus Symbiodinium; species Symbiodinium sp. CCMP2592. Next base: position 572,049 of record CAJNDT010003824.1, read on the forward strand.
CAAGCGCTCCTTGACGGCCCGAAGACTATTTACCATTTGGGTGGTTGTCAATATTAGGGTCCGTTTTTGGGTCCTGAGTCCTTATTATAATACGGCACCGAATATTTAGGGTACCCAAAAAGGGACCATAATTTTGACAACCACCCATTTGTGGTTCTCGAAAGGAGGGTCCCTTTTAGGGCCCTTTTTGTACGAGTGTTTCTTTTTGCTGGGTTTCACAAAGGGAGCCGAATGTAGAGACCTGCCTATATAAGGTTTCTTGGGGTTTAAGCGAGGTGTTAGGGCTTTAGTGGCTTGGAGGTTTTTGGAATATAGGTGCGGATAGGAATTAAGGCTTGGGGCTTTGGGGCTGAGAGCTTTGCAAAGATGTGTTCTCACGCAAGGTCGTTTTTGCACATGGGGTCCCTTAGTCCTAGACTTTCCACCTTAAACACAACACTACGCCCTAAGCGCGATCAGAGTTCCACATGGGTGGTTGTCAAAATTAGGGTCCCTTTTGGATCCCTAATATACTACGGCACCTAATATTTAGGGTACCCAAAAAGGGACCATAATTTTGACAGCCACCCACATAAGGGTCCCTTATCTTCGACGTTGCCGCATCTGAAGCCTCGGAGCCCATCCCAGGGGGGTCCATGTACCCAAATAGGGATCCTAGGGTTCCTTTAATTTAAGGGTTACTATAGGGGTTCTGTAGGGGTTTAGGGTTTAAGGGTCCATGTACTTAAAATAGTATATGGGAGTTTCCGAAAATAGGGGACCCTAATGTAGCACCCTAAATAGTAGGATCCTTAGTATAAGGACCCCAAATGAGCCCCTAATTTTCGGAAACTCCCATATACATTGATTGGCCTTAATGTAGTCCCTATATAGGTACATTGGGCCCAACGTCTATACTATTTGGGTACATGGACCCATAGGGCATGATGCTTCATGGTCCTACAAGGAATCTCCTGTCAAGTTTCATACCCTGTGACGCCCCTGGCCCTAAACCTTACCCTCAGCTTCTATTTTGGTAGACATCGTTGCGAATCTTTATTTGACGGAAACCTTGCACAGATTTTACCATAAAGGCTCAAACTCTTCTCAACAGGCGCCAAGCAATCCTGAGATCCCTAAACCCAAGGTCTCGCGAGGAGTTTTGCTGGTGGACCGCCGGGGTGGACCGAAAAGTCCCCCGCCACCGGCCAGCGACAAGGCACAAGAGAGCTTTCGTATCTAAACCGGCTGGCTTTTGGTTTCAAGATCCTGGTGTTTCACAGTTTGATGTATTATCCGGTTGTTGAAGAGGGTGTTAAGAAACCCAGTTTCAATCCTGTCCTCGATCCCGCCTCGTCCAGTGCCGACATCGAACAATTCGGCCGGACATCGAATTTCTGAAATGTACCTTTAGTTGTCCTGGCTGCATTTGTGATGGCTGGGAGCAATAACCCTGGTTAAGAGCAAAGGGCTCGGATGCTGTGTATTAAGAGCCTCTAACTCCCAAGCCTAGGGTCCCTGTATTGTCTGAACCTGAAAGCTTAGTGTCAACAAGCCTCTTACTACGACCCCACTAGTCAGGTAAAGTGCTCTTCAATCCTCTTGAACAGGCCGAGGGCCCGGTATAGGCGCTGGTATCCAGGCAGGCATAAAAGGGCCCGAAAATGATTGAAAACGGCGCATCAAGCCCTACCTGACTCAATTTCTGAAAGCCTTCAAGCCCTAAGCCCTATTGCCTTCAACCCTCAAGCCCCTACCCCTAGAGCCCTAAACCCTCAGCACGAGAGGTCCACTTCCCCATGCACGTGGATGCCGCGGCAGTTCACGAGTTCCTCCTCGCACGTATTGGCTCGCTTCCGAACGGAGAAATCTCCTCTGCGTGAATCGAAAATGATCGCTTCAAGTGGAGAGTGTTTGCGGTTCAGAGACGGTTTTAGGGTTTAAAGGGGTTTGGAATTTAGGGTTTTGTGGTTTGGGGTGCAAGTCTCGGCAAGACTTGCTTTTCTAGCTGACTCTCTCAGCACAGTATACAGTCGGAAGCTTTCGATCGCAGTCGTAAGCCAATGGATTCTCGTCTGGTCTGTTCAAAACTTGCAACTTGGACTTCACCCAATGCTCATTTTCGTACCTTTGGTTAGTAGGGAATGGAGGAATGGGGTACAATTACAACTACCATTACTACTATTCTTCCATTCCCTGCTAACCAAAGGTAAGTTATGGGATTATTAAGGCCCCGATATTAGAGCACCCCTATAGTTACCCTTATTGACCCCTTTTTTAGGCCCCTTCCATTCCCTACTAACCAAAGGTAAGTCGTCGAATGCCAGCATAAGATCCCCCAAGCGGTAATGCAGCACCACGATGCCACCACGGACGAGGCGACCACAAGAAAACCACTAAGAAAGGGGCCTTAGCAATTACCTTTTTTGTACTGGTGGTTCCTTATTCTAATTGTAGTATCATGGGCCCCAAATCCTATTCTAATTATTAAGGCCTCTACATTACGACACCACGGCCGAAATTCTTTCCCCCATCTGCCCGCGGAGTGAGAGGCACGACTGCCATGCGATTCAGGACTATGTCGCAAACCGTTCCATACCTGTACTGGGATTCCGAGGCAGTGCCAAAGAGCACGGCCAAAATGCTTTCACCGAGGCTCTCACGCTCACAGTGACCAGCTTGAACCCCACAGTGTCTGCCGCACGAACAAAGCTTAAAGCGTCAAGCCTTCCTAGATACTTCAGGGAAGCCATTCACCCGAATGCTTAGAGGAGGCGTGAAACCAAGCCAACAAGGTGCCCTGCCGTTCCCGAAGCTTTCCTGATCTTGGGATTACATTGCTGTGTCGAGGGGCTGTTGTGCTTGCTATGACGGTTTGTAAGTGGTTTTGGGCTTGTATTTTTGTTCGCGTGTGGTCAATGCTTTTGCTGACGGTCTTGAAGAGTCAATGAGGTCTGAATGTTTACTGTTATCTGTCCGCTTCCAGCCCTATATGTATATGTATGTATATATATATACACATGCATGTAATTGGATTACACCGGTTAGGCTGTACTACAAAACCCTATTCTGATGACGAAGGCCTCGATAGTCTGGCATTAGCATATGCGAAGATGAGGTCCGGATGTCTCCTGCTCCGCGCTGAGATTCGGGCTCCGGAGTTCCGAGAGGGGCTTTCAAGAGGAAGCAAAGCCCTTCGAAGGAACTTGGATTTAGGGCACTGGGGGGTTGAGGATTTTGATTTCGGCGAGTGTGAGGGGTTAGGGCTTAGGCGGTTCTGGGTTTAGGGTGGTGTAGGCATGTGTGATGTGCTTTTTCATTTGCGTTCTGCTTGCATTAGCTCTTAGGCAGGCTTGAACCTGAACCCACCCCTCCTCTGAACAGCAGGGGCTTGCATAGTGACGGGGAAAGGGCCTATATAACCATCTTCTAAGTAGGGTTTAGCGTTGAGGATAGGGCCTCGGCCTTTAAACTTAAACTTAGACTGCAAACGCCAAGGATTGAACCGTGCTTTGGACTTTGTTCTCTCTTGCGTCCGAAGGGCTTATTCTTCTTGTTGCGTCGCAGGTTGTGGGATTCAGAGTGGTATTTAGGGGCCCTAGTTAGTAGAATGGTTGTTGGATCTGATTGTTCTCAATTTGTGGAACTGTATGGTGATATCTAACCCGGGTCTTACAGTTTGGCTTCACCTTGTGTACGGCCCCCACTCAGTAATAGTTGCATAATATTCATAATATAGCTATATTAGGACCTTTATAGTAGCTTTGTTATAGACTCTTACTGTATGGGGGCAGTACCTAAGCTTCACCTCTATCCCTGAAGTCCAAAGCACCGAAGTCTGGGACATGCGCGTGTCGTAGGCGGAGTTGTCGTTCCAGTGTAGCCGCTACCAAGGCCTTCCTCGGAGCGGCTGCCCATGATATACCATGATGGTCTTACGACTTTTTCTAAACTAAGTATAGCATGCTACACCAACGTTACTATACTATGTTAATGCTAACGCTCATGGTGATGCTATACCAATACGAATACCAATACTAGTACTAATGCTACTACGAGTACACATATGAATGCTAGTACGAATACTAATACTAATTCTGATCACTAATACTATAATCCTACTGCTATTGCTCATGCTCATGCTAATCGTAATGCTACTGCTAAGACTAATCCCAATACCAATACTACTGCTGATACTTTCTACCTTTACCAGTTTACTAGTATTTACTAGCACTTGTGCTAATTCAAGTTTAATCGATACTGTACTATACTGGCGAGTATCCCGTAAACCGCCCAGAATGCGAAACTAGCAGCAACAACCAGGCCAGCGGCAGCATGAAGAAGCTTAAGGTGGGCCGGTAGCCGTTACCGCGCCTGTGGGCTTTTAGAGGCTTACCCTACCGATAAGGCCCTGTAGAAGCCATCACCTTTGGAACGGTTAAGTGTGGGTCGGGTGTCTATGCGGGGGAAGAGCCGTCGGAGGTCGATTTGCCTTAGGGTTTATGCTTCAGAGTTCAGGTTGTGGGATGTTTTGGGCTTTCAAGGTTTGTCCTGAAGCGAGTCCCGAAACCACCCATGTTAGAAAGTTTTCCCAAGCCCCAACAGACGGTTCGATCATAGCCCACCCCCCTGCCCCAAACCCTGCAGCCCTTTTGGTCCCCAAACCCGTATCTACGAGCCAACACACCAGCAAACCCCAAACCCGAAACCACAAGCCCCGCAATCCTACGTAAGACCCCACACCCCGAGCCCTCACACCAATAAGCCCCAAGCCTATCAACATGCTCACAACACGCATACGGCGTCCATTAACATCCTTCAGCCCTATGCCAGGCCCTATGCCTAAACCTAGCTATCGACCCCAAGCGACCTGGAGAATTGGGGCCTAAGCAGGTACGGCCTTCGCTGCTTCTTCCAGGCCGCAAACTGTGGAGTGTCTTGAGCAGCTTTGGGTTGAGGCCTTGAGGTGGCGGTTTAGGGTTAGGGGGGTATGTACTTTAAGGTTTGGGCTGGGTTTAGCGCCCGGGGTGCATGTACCACTCCGGGGGGCCTACTTATAACGATTACTGGTATGCCGGTGATTCCACACACGCAACATCCATCATACCGAACCTAACTCTCACCCCCCCCCCCATCATTGGGTCTAGCTTTTTTTCGGGCCGAGTTCAGTTTTTCGTTCAAGGCTTTGCCCGGTCGGTGGGTGCCCAAAAAGGCTCACATGGGGGGGGGGGGGCCTTTAAACGATTCTTACAGTGGGAGCTCAGGGTGAGACTCGCTGACGGGTAGTTCGTTGAATCCAGAATTTTGTATCTTAAGAACCTTCTCTTGAAATGGTTTCTGAAGGTTTGTTCAAGGGCTTCAAAGTTGATTTCTGCGTTTGGGGTTTAGGACTTGAAGCAACAACACAGGGACTGAATACATGGGTTATGACTCGCGATGTGTTCCAGAATATGTATAGGGATTGCAATTATTCAACCCTAAACCTCCCTCTTTTGGGCACCTGACTGGGAGCTTTATGTGAGGTGTAAGGTTCAGGGCTTAAGGGTTCGAGGGTTTAGGGTTCAGGGCTGTAAGGGTTCAGGATTTAGGGAGGCCTGCTTTCCTTCACCTGAGCATGTCCCAAACCCAATCTGAACTCGTCTTCTCCTGATATCCGTCAGCAAATCAGGTACCGTCATGCCCAACAAAGTTTGTTCTGACTACAAGATGAAGGGAGGGGTGGTTATCAGGGAGCCTGCAGCAGGCAGCACAAGTGTGGTAGGGTGTGCTATAGGTGCCCAAATACTTGGTACAGACCCTACAATGCACAACATGTGGGGTTTGTACATGCATGCATGCATGAATACGTACATACATACATATGAACACACATATACCTGTACATATGCATTTACATAGGGGCGTTAATTGAATTATCTTTGGGCGCGTTTTCCACGGGTCGAAGCGGTTGGCAATTTCAAGTTTGAGGGCTCCCGGTTCCCGGGCTACGGCCAAGTAGAGATGATAGTCAAAGAGAGACTCCAAAGCCCGTGTTCCAATGATTCAGGGCCGCTACATCAGCAACATATCTGGAGTTTGTTCCTGGATGGTGACGGCACAGGCACACAGCGAAATCGAGCCCGGGCGCACAGGGAAGCCAAAGCTTACAAAGTCGTTGCTGCCGCGGGATAGCAACGTTGGCTTTTCAGGCAATGGGAAACATCAACATACAACAACCTAGACATTGGAATCCATACTTGTCAAAGCTCCATTCAGGAGGAGCCCTAACACATACTAGAAGCCCCCATGTAACAGACTTTGCCACTGTCATGTCGCTAGCCGGAGGCAGGAGCACCAACGGCCGCTCGCAAGATTAGCGCTTGTCCCTGGCTTGGGTTTAGGACTTCGGAAGGGCTATGGAGATTCCTGGTTGAGGGCTCTCTACTTTGTCATGCGCCGCAGTGAAGGGCTTGAGCGTTTTCAGAGATTTCGATCCTCAACCCCCAACCCCTTAACCCTACCTAGAGCCCCCAAAACGAGGTAGAACAATGGCCCAAAACCTATAAAAGGCTATTATTCTACATACTTTTGGGGTCCAGGTACCCTCAAAGCCCCTTTACGTTTCAGGGCTTCTGTGTTTGTGCACAAGCCCTTTGCCTTGACAGCCTCACCGACCTGACGGCTAAAGCAGGTCCCTAAATTAAATGAGCCTGTAACCTAAACCCAAAGCCCTGAACCCTAAATTTGAAGGGTCTCAGGGTTGTTTGAGGTCGCAGGTTTTACCATGATTCCGCAGTGTCTTTCTGAGGGGGGCGAGACATGTCGCAAGCTGAGACCCAAAAGGTGTAGGGTTTAGGGTTCAGGGTTTAGGGTTTGGTGTCAGGCTGATTGCCATGTAGGGTCTAGTGTGGAAATGTTGTGGTTGCAAATGGACAGCAAAATATAGTATTACTAAGTATCCAGGCCCCTTTTGCTGAGGAGTGCAGCAGACTAGCAGCAGAAAGAGATTTCCAGAGACCAGCGGCTATGGAATTGCTCCACAAACCTTCACTACGGCAATATTTAAGACCCTTGACGTAAAATGTAGAACCCTAGAATTCCTAGAAGTAGCCCTTGCAGAACCCGTATCAAAAAGACCGAGTAAAGGCCCGGACCCTGCCACATCTTCGGGCGAAGCCTCCAAGACAAATTTTCCGCGCATAGGTCCACTTCCCAGTTTCGAGGCCAGCGCGTGCATGGCTCAGCTATGGAGGGCTTATATAACGTGCGAAACACCAGGAGTGCTAAGAGAGTCGCGAAGGAGACACAGAGTGTTCGTATCCGTGGGACGGCCGGCCCAGCAAACGCAGACCAAATAAACGCGGTTCCCTCGCGGGTTTAGTAGATTAGCGCCCAGCAATGCCGCAACGCAGTTTCATTCGGCCTCTTTCTGTGAGGCCCGATCGTGAAGGTTTAGATTGGAGCCGTACTTGAGTGCCAGGAGGATCTACGCTGAAGTTTGACAAGTCATGTTCTGCAGGTTGTAAATGCTAAGTGAGAATTGCAGGGCCAAAAGCGCCAAAAGGATCTTGCACTGAAGGCTTCGGGCGGGTCGAGTGCATGGGGCTTGAGGGTTTAGGGCTCACATGAGTCCTTAGGCTTCTTATTTGGCGTTTGTATCAGTTCTTTGGCTTCTTATCATTTGGGGTTTATACTAGTTCTTAGGCTTCGTATCATCTTGGGTTTATACCAGTTCTTAGGCTTCGTAGGGTTTAGAGTTTATGGTCTACGTCGAGGGAGACGCTACGCCTCAGATCAGGTCGAATGCCACGGAGTCCATGATGCGGAGAACGTGGCACTAGCCGCCAGGCAAAGGAGCGTCCAGCTTCTCGAATCATGTGAGACCTGAAGAACAAAGCAGTAAAACCCAGACCCTAAGGCCTTGAGACGTCGATGCCGTTTGATTGTCAACTGCAGAGGCCAGTGCAAGAGCGAAGCTCGGGGCCTTTGCGTGGATTTGCCTCAGGGTATGGGGCTTAGGATTTGTGGCATCCAAAACTGGATGGTGACAACGAGCATTGCTGGGTTCTCGTTGCAAAGTTAGCATGCGATTGTATGACGATGAGATGGATTGTTCGTGGGTTTAAACGAGCTCGAATTACTATAGCCTACAGTTCGGTTCGGGTTCTGTACGGGATGTGTTGTTCAGAGCTTCATCTAAGTCGCCAGAATGCGGCAAGCATATTATTCACTACATAGCCGGAGTCGGTCAGGTAGCTTCAGTAAAGTAGGTTTTCCTTGCTAGGCCTTCGTTCCCGAACGAGAACCCAGATTGGCTGGCAAGAAGACAGATCGCAAGACACAAAAAACACAACTGACCCCGGTGCGGTAAGTTGCAGTCAGCTCACTCTGATCAAGAGGGGCACTCCGCGCCACAACACATTCCGTGGATCCCCGACAGAGCTTGGGATGGGGGACCATGTTGAAAGGACTGGCAGCTGTGATGCAGCTATTACGTCATGAGGCCACCATTAGATGTGCAGCCTGTGGTCATGAGGCTGTTATCTGTTCGGCGCCCATTCAGCGCATGACATGATGAAAGATCACAAGGCAGCCATTCCCATACCACAGCACTACGTTGCTTAGTCGATGTGATAACAGAAGTTGCTGGGGCAGACCGATGTACTGTTGAGAAGTTGGTGCGCATGTTTTGCAGATCTGAGTGCGAGCATTGCAACCCAACGGACCCAACATATTACGCTGCGTTTTGCAGTATCTCACACTGGGTTCATTAGCTCATAAGATGTCGTAGATTTGCCTTACGGTATGTTATATGCAAATCTGACATATCATGTAATAATAAGTTACATTCTATGATATGCCAAAAGCTGGACTGGTCGGAGTCGACTTGAAGGCTGCAGGTGTGCAGTTCCATGGGCCCGCCGATGCAAAGCCGACGACTCCGAGGCCAAGAGATAAGGGCGACGTCTCTTTGGGGTTGGGGGTTCAGGGTTTGGGGATTAGGGGCGTCGACGAGTGACACGATTATCGTTTGACCGGTTGGTCATGGAGGCTGCTAGTAGCAATGTTAGATTTATGACGGCCGCAAGCATGCCAAAGGCACACCATGAGCTACAATATGCACCGCTCTGATACATAAACCCTGCCCCAAAGCGTGTTTTTGGGAAAACTGCTGTTCTGCCTGCGGTGACCCCTTGAGCGTTGGGCTATTGATACTGATAGGATTCACGCGGACACGTGCACGTTCGACGATCCTGTATGGTATGTATGTACATTCCTTGTTCCTGTGTCACAAGTACATAGGTTCGTCGTACATTTCAATACGTTGTGTTTGCGTGACAGGGCTGGAGGTGAGCGTTCTTGTTTGCTCATTCTCTCTACTGATAAGATCCACGGCTTCTAGGGTCGTAGCGTGTAGCATTTCCGACAGCCGGTGTGGGTTGCACTTTGAACCCAGGGCTGGCTAGAGCTTCAAGTCAAAATCATTCATGCACAGAGCCAGGGCTTGCCAGCAGCTGTCAGGGTATCGTACCGAATGATCCCTTTTGGGTTTAGGGTACCCTAAACCCAAAATGCCCACGAAGGCACTGAGACCAAAGGCTCGACTATTCTACGGGTTTGAATAATTCGCCGCAGCATCCCCTTGTAGTCCCTACGTGCCCCGATATGAATTCGACCCCAAACCATGTTCTGATTCACAGTATGAAGACACTGTTGCGCAATGCCTCCCACCCCGGAGAAACCACCGTTGTGTTTGATGATTCTGATCCTCTACCTAGACCTTGTAAACCTTCAAGCCTCAAGCACCCTTAACCCTAAATCTCCAAGCGTGGCGACGGAGGGTCTGCAAGCCCCCAGGGTTTTGCTTTTTTTTGGTTAAGTGGCATTAAAAAGGGTTTAGGGCCTAGGCGCCATTAGCACCCCAAGCCATGAAGCCCACAATGATCCTGGACACCCGACCTGGAGCATCAAAGCCTCGAAGTCTTCAAACCGGGGTTTTTTGGTTCACAGACCTGCAATTGAACGAAAGGCTGCAGCGTTGAGCGAAGAACGCGGGCGGTGATGCCCAGTTGGGTTACTAGCCTAGAGCCTCACTGTCTGCCTTGCTGATTCGCTGTGCCTGTGCCAGCTGCTCCTGGGTCTGGAAAGGTTTGCGGCAAGTTTGAATACCATTGTTCAGTTATGCGTCCTTATGACTAGGCTCCTATTATTTTCTATTACCTGGTGGGACCCATAGTCTTGCCGGGTTTTCTGCCCCAAGGTGTGCAGAGCTTGGCCTGGGATTCACAGCAGACAAGCCTCGCCTCAAGCTCAACTTTTGCAATGTCAGCTTTTGCATAGAATGGTGTGGATAAAGAAGCCTGGAAAACCGGTAAGTGCAATTATTCCCTAGTCTTGCATGCCATATTCTTGGTCTCATGTACTCCAAAACCATAAGGCCCAAAACGGACACGCATTGTTGCATGGTAGAGGAATCATCCAAGGCAGGCTATGCAACCTTGGGTGATTTCATGTTGTGGTTCGTCGCTTGGCAATCACGGTCATGTGTGCAAGCCTTCGACCACCCTCCGGCGACATGATTTGTGCTGTGCTCAAGACATCGTAGAAAGAGATGGTCTTTATCTAAGAGGAGTTGAATGTCAGAGTACAACGAAGCCGGTGCAGTGTGCCCAGCCTAGCCACACAGTCTAGAGTCTAGATTCTAGGATTCAGGCAAGTTGTTATCTTGGTTGCTCTTGCTGAATTCCCACCATCATTGGTTCCACATCCTCCGGGGCGCCTGAGCCCTTGCTTTTTGCGGTCATCAGCGCCATGGGTCCCGAAGAGGAGCTCTCCATACGTCGAGCCGTCCAAGAGGCCTCTGCATCCTGGGCATCTGAGCTGCAGGAAGTCCTGAAGCAGGCCGCTCGATGGCACTGTAGAAAAATTGTTCATGTCCCCTTATAAACCGTTATTGCGCCGCACAACAGTACCTCCGAATGCTTTTGGGGGCCCTGGCATTGCTGCTCAGGCCGTTGGCGATGCCTTGCGCGAAGCTTTGCCGACGGAGCTGCGCAAGGCCCTGTCGCCAGAGCTGGCCACGCTGAGGGAGGGGTTGCGGACCCAGATCTCTTCTTCGGGTTCGCCTCCCTCGCCTTCAGGCACACAGAAAATGGGGTCCGGGTCCAAACTCAAGGCAGTCAGCATGGAAAATGTCCAGAGCATCACAAGCTTGCGTCGCCGCAGCTCCATGCTTCATTCCGCCAAGCTCGTCCTCGCCATGCAGCCGAAGGGACAAGGGATGCCGAAGGTACGGACAGGATCCTTGTCGAATGTCGACAGCCTAGACGTGGAGCAGACTCGGTCCATACCGGTGCGACATTCAAAGACAGAATCGATCACGAGGGCCAAGTTGGAGAGTATTCTTGGGGGACGTTTGAAGTCGACTGAAGACACGACAGCAGAGCCATTGCCGGCCCCCCACTCCCACTCTCCAAGTCCTGTGCCCATGGAGCCCACTCTCCAAGAAGCACCTATTCTGGAGCAAGTCAGCGAAGAATACGTGCGGATCGAGCATCGAAGCGGAAGCGGACTTGATATGAGCGAAAGGTCCCGAGAGGACGACCCAGTAGTAGAGTAGGGGACCTTTAACCTTTTTTGGGTAGTAAAGTCCATATCTAATCCCTATATAGCCAAGAAAGGTTAACCTTTAGTTCCCCATGATACCCGACAAGAAGGACGAAGAGGAGGAGGAGGAGGAGAGCGTAGACAGCTTGGCGATGGCACCAGGCCAACCTGGGACACTGCGGAAGCAGAGTATGTCGATCCTTCCAGATTTTCAGGACACGCCTCGGTTGCAGGAGCATGGCACGCCACGGAAAAACTGGAGGCAGACTCTCCGAAACTCGGCCCTTCAGAAGTAATTACCCGTTGCATGTTTATGTTGAGGAGTATTGCAGGCAGCATCATGTGGGCAAAGCGGTCATGACCCTTACTATTAGGGGCGCTTGGGAAAGCCTAAACTCCAACCCTCGACCCCTAAACACCCTAAACCCAAGAAGCCCTATACCCCAGACCTATACAACCCCAAGCTCTACCTAGACCCCCAACTACCCGCTACTATACCCCAAATACCCACTACTAAGGACCACAAAGGCTCTATTAAAGGGCCCTTCGGGGGCCCGGTAGATGGGGAACCTATAGTACCCTTACAGAAGCCTAGGAACCCCTACAGTACCCTGTAGGAACCCCTAGAGCCACCGAGGAAATCTCATCCTCCCCTTCAAGGCGCGTGCCCCGGATCCGCCTCCTCGCGAGGCTAGCAAAGTGAGGGGGCTTCTCCTGAAGAAGCAGGACGATGGGTGGCACTTTGGAAAGCTGTGTGCGGGTTTTTAGGGTTTAGGGTATACGGTACGATAGGTGGCACTTTAGAAAGCTGTTTCGGGTTGAGGTTTTCAGGGTTTAGGGTACGGTAGGTGGAACTTTGGGACAGCTGTTGGTAGATTTTTTGCGTTTGGTCCTTTATTCGGTGCATCTTTCATACAATCTCTAAAAGGGCCCTGAGAGCAATAGCGGGGCCGGAACAACTAATTATGGTATTCCCTTATTGTCTCTAGTTTAGTATACTTATTCTATCAGCGGGGATCCCCAAGAAGGTGAACGACCAAACCAGAAGCATGCCAGTCTGATCAAATCACGACCACTGTCAAATTTGAACGGGCTCGAGTTGCATGCATCGGACAACACAGGTCGCAAGTAGGTCACGCGAGCCGCAGGACCGTGGTGGTCCCGAAGCGCGTGAATGTGCTTTTTCCCAGAAAAAAACATAACAACACAAGTTATCGAAGAAAACAGGGTGTCGGGAGATCCTTTGGCACTATCGGTTTGTGTTGAGAAGCCGTTGTTTAATTTTAATGTTTTCAATGCATCTTCGCAGAAGACATGAACGCTTGTGACAGCACAAACATGCCGGCGCAATATGTTGTGGGAAGCAGCAAATTCCGTAAACACTGGTGTTTTGATATGTTTGCGATAGTCCCGAATGCTCGTGGCAGCACGTCCTGTTCCAGACACATCCAACATTCTCATGAAGTATGTTGTGCAAATAGGCAAGGATGCTGTAAGCCGGTGGTTTAGGTAGGTTCACAAGAAAGATTGTGAGCACGTATCTTGTCCGAGAAACGTCAAACATCCTTGTTGCATTATGTAGTGCAGAGGGCTCATGTTTTACGGCATGGGCGCAATGGGAACGGACGTTATCACCCCCCCTCCCGCTCCACTCCCAAAACAACCTGCCGCGAATCCCGAAACCCGAAACGAGCAGTTTAGCACCAGGGTCCTGGGGTGCGCGTAACCAACTAGTTACCATTTGTGTTTTCAGCATTTGCGTCATATTTCATGTTACCACCGTGGGCGAGCACTGCGACCAGCGACGACAACGACCGGGACCAAGAGACCACTACGAGACGAGCAAGACACCAGCCAGTGACCACACGCCACCAGGAGACCACGAAGAAAGAGAGCACCAGACTGCCAGGAGACAACCAGGATACCACCAAGAGACCACCGGGAGACCAGCAAGGAAAACAGGGTTCCCTTAAGGGTTCCTTTTAAAGGGGTCTATAAGAATTACTATAAGGGTAGTTGTCAAAATTAAGGTCCCTTTTTGGGTCCCCTAAAAAATACAGCCGGACTCAAAATACAGAACGGGTATTATATTAGGGACCCAAACAAGGACCCTAACTTGGACAACCACCCTATAGTATAAGGGGCATAATGGGAATTCAAAAAATGGGGAGGAGACCCACCGGGAGAACGGGAAGATGGCTACCAAAACGCTTTTTAGGCTTTGGGGTTTCGGTCCAAAGGACGTGGGTTTAGGGTTTAGGGTGTGCATCAGAACCTCGCCGCGAAAGCTTTTCCTCTACTGGCGGGATTCAGAATCATTGAAGGCACAGCGGAATCGCTGTCCCCCAAGTACCAGCGGCTCCAGCACCAGCGCGAAAGTCTTTCCTTCCCCGAATATTGACGCACATTGGAACCGCGAGTTCCCTAGCTTGTGGGATCCAGAACAAGGTCAAGAATAGGTCCATGTAAGATTATTCAATCCATTCGCAATCGATCGGGCTCGCCGCGGCAAATACACCGTAGTGTGTCCGTAGAATACGCCCCAAAACCCTTTCTCAATCAAAGAAAATAGCACATGCAGGGCCTTTCATATTGACAGCATTCCTGTTTTTGATTGGCCAGCAATAGACGTGAACCGTAGTGGCTGTAATTGACTCACCCCCATGTGCGTGGATGTGCTACACTCTCCAGAAACCCCTTGTACAGAACGCCTGGCTAAAGGAGGCTCAAAGAGTACCTAAACCCTAAACCCTAAGCCCTAAACCCTAAACTCTAAACCCCTAAACCCTAAACCCCTAAACACTAAACCGCTCAGGATGTGGAGATGAAGGGAAGGCCCGGACGACGTGTTGAAGTCGTCCTCAAGGAGGCGGATGTCGTACAAGTCCGGCATCTGGGCACATAAAGAACTTGAAGCTAAAAACAGTATCCAGCGCAAAGTAGACCGCAACAACGGGTGGTTTGGTTAAGGTGCAGAAGGGCTGAAGGAGTACAGGGACGTCTTTTGTGACATGCCCTGACTTGCCTGAAAGTGCCGATGCACAGCAGCGTTTCCAGCCCCTTGGGTGAGTGTCTGGGGTATGCCTGCAGAGGGAGGTAGTCATATAGCGGCCTAAAAATTGGGGGCGGCGGGGGGGGGGGGGGGGGGGGGGAGGGGGCATCCTTATTAGATTTATGGTACAAATGGTCTAATGGGCCCCAAAACCCTATCCTAATTATTAAGGCCCCTATAGGTTTTGGGGCTTAGGGCGTTGAGGAGCTTGAGGGTCCAGGATATTTCGGGTAGGGTTCGGTAAGGTTTAGGGTGTTATGAGTTTAAGTCATAAAGGTTCTTAGCAGAGTTTGTAAGGGTTCTTAAGTTGAGTCATCATAACCGGGCGAAAGCAAAATATCATCTCTTAACAGTTTAACAAGATCTCAAGGCACAAACGGTTCCCATTCTCTCAGTGGTCCTGGCCCTTCGCGGATCCGGGGGGTCGGCCGAGACAGTACTGGGAAATCTTCGCCTGCACGTTGCTCTTGTTGCAGCTTCTGTATCTCGGCTCTTCTGCAGGATGTATGGAGTTTCGGAATGTTTCGGATTAGAGGTTGCGAGTTTGCGGGCATACGTTATAAGATTTCGGGTCCAGGGTTAGGGGTTGAAAAGGTTTGGGCTTGCGGGTCTTGAGCTCTTTTTTAGAGTTAACTGACATGTTCCATCTTGTTGCATGTAACGACGACTGACACGTTCCTTTCCGCGGTAGGAAAACGGCCCCCCCAGGTACCTGTGCTTCCAGGCAGGCTTCATTACCACTGAAGACTACCGAGCCGAAGGGTACTGGGAGCTGAAGTTGGCCTTGCTTGCTGTGGACATCTTTTGGGTCATCGATCTGGGGATCAACTTTACCACCGGCTACCGAGATGTCACGCATGTGCTCCACAGCAGTGCCCGCTCCAACGTAAGGCGCTACCTCCGGCACCCCGGCGAGATGTGAATTCAGGGTTATACTGGGGTCCTGGCGAGTGCACACAGGTGCCGAGACACTAGAAGCAGAAACCTCGACCCCAAGCCCGTTTAAAACCTGATCAAATCCTGTTGAACAGAACCCTGATAAACTCTTACAACTTTGTTTCACGTGGACTCCAGAGCCCGAAGCCGGAATGCAGATGCAATACTTCTCAATTCTATTCCTGAATCGTCCTGCGGTACAGAACACCGAAAGCCCCAGTCTGATTGTTGAGGCGCCCTACGTAAAGCCTAAACCTTAAACAGTAGGCGAAACCACTCTAAACCCTAAAGCCTTCAACTCGAAAGACAGCCAGAGACCTTAAACCTCAAACCCCCAAACTCGATAATCCCCAAAAGCCCTAAAACTCTTGAGATTTAAACCATCCTAAATCATAAATCCTGATTAGGGCTGGCTTCGTCTTGGACCTGCTAGCCACCCTGCCCTCGCTTTGCCAACATGTGCTCCCGGGCTTGAGGTTTAGGGTTTTGGATCGTTTATAGTTTAGGGTGTGGGGTTTCTAAAGTAACACGCAACTGAGAGTACCACAATGGGGGTTTTGAAGAGTTTGAGGGTCTTACCACAAATACCGTTCTCTCATAGTGATTCGAAGATCTCAGCTGCCAGTGTTATGTAAGGGTATAGGGTCGAAAAGCCAAACCCCTAAAACTGTGAGGAACAGAACTCTAAGTTCTACCAGGCCACTGGTTTGCAGGAACTGAACCGCACGAATTTCCAGAAGAAGGCTTTTTGGCTAGTTCTGAGGACCGTAACTCTAGGACCCTACATCTCTCCATGATCAGAGTTGCGAATCGAGGGCCTATAATAACTACCAATACAATTTTGGGGGTTCCTTATTATACTTAGAGTACAATGGGCCCCAAAACCCTATTCTAGCTAGTAAGGCCCTAATATTAGAATGCTTCGAGCTGATCTTCAAGTCTTATGAAGGTTCTCCGCAGGTCTCAAACGAAGAGGCTCCCGGGCTTTTGGCTCGAAAAAGCGACAAGTCTTGTTGAATCAGTTAGAAAAGGGTTTGGGGGCCCATCATACTCTAAGTATCACGAGGAACTCCAAAAAGTAGTATTGTTTCATCACCCCTTGTCAAGTTCTTTTCTCATTCGTCTCAATTTGTCTTCTGTGCCTCTCTTTGTCGTCTCCATTTAGTCAATTTGTGCGCTCCATTGTCTCTATGTGTCTCCGCTTGCCTGTATGCCAGTCAGTTCGTTGTCTTGACCACCCGCAGTCTATCATTCGCTTGCTAATGGTTCACAGCCCCAACCGGTGTACCCCAATCCCAATCCCATCACAGCTCGAGACTCCTTAGTCTCAAATGCAAAGGCCGAAGAGTCTAAAGCCCCTGGAACCACGGCGGGCCTTTTCAAACCTCAGGGCTTTAACAACTTCATTGCTGCTTAGGTTAAAAGACATGCATCTGCGCAGACTTGTTTGTCAAACCGGGCCCGGTACAATCTTATTGAACCTGTTTACATGTCATTAGGCCTGATTAGATCTTGGTTGCAGTTTAAGCATGCTGTGCGCCGCCGCCGAGCAATCTTTCTTGCAACCTGGAAGACATGACTACAAGTGTGGCATGACCCGGAACATCTTACTATTAAGTCGAGCCTTATTGCAGCTCAGAAGACATGATTATAGAACTGCGGCAGGACAGCGGAACAATTTCATTAAATCTCATCGGATGACCGGAAAAGTCTCACTTATTCAACCTTTAGGGGCAAGCGGTGGCCGACTCCCCGTTCCCCCCCTGAAGAAGTTTAAAGCATGTTCAAGTCGTTTTTGGGACTCAGCAAGCGTTTCAAAATCCTTCGCCGTCTTTTCGGCTTACAAAAGTCTTTTGAAGTTCCTTAAAGACTGCGAAAGCTTGTAAAGCATCGTTCAAGAGATTTTTAAGGGCGACTTTATAGTTCGAAAGTCTGTGTGTTGCGGGTTTGCGTCTTGACTTTGGCATCTTCAAGCCGCGCACTTGCCTTTGTCTGTAAGGTGTTGTTCTATCAGGTGTTGTCCCAACTTAGCATTGTTTGTCAAAGTTTGTGTTTATGTGCTTGTATTTGATAAGTTTTCAAACTTTGGTGTCGAAAGGCAAGTGGTTTGAAAGCTTTTGCA
Source organism: Symbiodinium sp. CCMP2592 (assembly GCA_905221615.1). NCBI lineage: Eukaryota > Dinophyceae > Suessiales > Symbiodiniaceae > Symbiodinium > Symbiodinium sp. CCMP2592. Next base: position 589,724 of record CAJNDT010003824.1, read on the forward strand.
CACCCCCTAGTGAATGGAGGGAACTCCACTTCAAGTCTAGCACAACAAGCGTTTTGGCATTTCCTGAAAGAGTATAGCTTGAAGTCTTGCCGCTGTAACGCCTTTTCAAGGATTGTTAAATTGCTTGATTGAGCTCTGAACGTTGGGTCTTAGCTTGTCTGTATGCTGCAGGGTTTCAAGGGTTGACATGAAGTCTTGCAAGAAAAAGGATGCTTGTAGGGTTGTTACAGAGCTCATTTTCACTCGGGACCAGATCTCAGGCTCCTGGTCATCGACCCGCATACTTACGGCTTCTGGCCGCTCAGGTGCCTTGGGCAGAAGTGAGCCAGTAAAGCGGCGAAGATACTTTGCAGTGCACATCCTTGCACATACATGCATGCGTACGTGCACACACACAGAGTGATATACACACATTTGTGTATGCCAAAAGTCGCTACAGGTAGGGCTTGCTCGCGTGCATGCATCCATACATAGACATGCTTGCATACATACATACATACATACATACATACATACATACATACATACATACATACAAATATGCATGCATGCATGCATACATACATATACATCCACATGTATGTATACATATTAAATATGTGCATAACAGCACGCATTCACCCTCCGTCCCAGTCGGATGTGGAACCACCGGCGAACAGTTCTGAGTTCAAGCATGGCGTGTATTATACTAGAGTCAAAAGAAGGAACCCCCGAAAGAGTATAGGTAATTATACCATAACAAAGACTTCGGCTCGAACCAAACGCCCGATGGGAACATCTGGGAAGCGATCTCCAAAACATCCAGCACTTGAGGGTGTAAGCTTTCCCAGAAATTTCTGGACTTGTTGCCACTGGGCTGGCCAGTCTATTTTGGAGGTTTTCCACTTTGGGATTCGGAGCTACTCGAAAACTCTTTTCTCATGATTAAGGCCTCTGCGTTGTTGGACGTGTTTTCCGTGCTTTCGCCACATTCCTCTTGGTCCATGTGTAGTAGAATAATGTTCCACTTAAAGGGGTCGATAAGGGATCTATAGTAGGGATAGGTTCTATAGCATAGGGGCCTGCATCATGAGCTTCCAGTCTCCATGACTCCTTCCAGGATCTGAAGCTTCGACGAAGAAGATTGTACCCTAAACCCTAAACATGGATAGTTATCAAAATTGGTGCCGTATTAGAATAGGGACCTCCCAAGAAGGGACCCTAATTTTGACAACCACCCACATGTCAAGCTCCAAGGATCCCACCAGCTCAACAATCTAAGCGCACTGAAAAGCCCTGAACCCCTAAACCCCTAAACCCTAAACCCCTAAACCCTAAACCCCTAAACCCTAAACCCTAAACCTTAAACCCTAAACCCTAAAACCCCCAACAAAAAGCCCTGAACCGTAACACCTTGACCCTGAAACCTGGCGCCCTAGGCCATGAGCCTCAAACCCTTTTTTAGGGAGTTTCCGAAAAGTAGGGGTGGCCCCTCTTTAGGCTCCTTATAATAAGGGTCCTGCTTCTTAAGGTGCTATATTAGGGTCCCCTATTTTCAGAAACTCCCGTATGAGCCTGGGATTAGAAAGCCGAACCCCTGAGCCTTGAAGACACCCCCCAGGATGATGGGCTTATCTCCTCTGCTGCGCAGCTTCCGTGTCCGGGGGGCCTATGCCTTACTCAAGCGGCTGGAAGCCAACATGAGCCTTGCCTGGACTACGAAAGAAAAATAGGTCCTAAATAGGTGCTGGGCCATTGGAATCAGCCATTCTTGAACCTACTTCTGGGGGCCTAGGTTGAGCCAAAGTTTAGAAGCGAAATCAGGGTTATATTCTTCCGTCTATACCCTAAGTCTTGCACCCCTCATGCCCCAAACCCGAAACCGTAAACTTCGAGTAAGTCCTGCAGTCTACGGCCTGAAATCCTGGACCTTAACTCGCATTGTCATCAGCAATGGAAACGAGGCTCAGACTTGGGCAAGATCAGGGTTAGGAGTAAGGTTCAGGTGTTCCAATAGGTCTCTCGCTGGGTCCACATGGATGCTAATACACGGTTTATGGGTGTTGTCTTGGAGTCTCCCGCATACGGCTGAATGGTAAAGCCCAACACGAAAGATGAGGAGCCTTAGAGCCTTACGGCGACTTCTAAACCGTGCTGGTAGCACTTACTGGGTTGCCTAAGCTAGAGAGCAACAGGCGCAGCAGCAAGAGTAAACCCTCAACTTACACTCTAAACACCTAAACACTTACAATCCCTCCGGGCCCGCATTCAGGGTTAACCTCTAGGGGTTTCTGGGCTTGCCCCGAAACGGGAAACCTAAACACCCTTGCGTTTGTTTTTAGGCGTCTCCAAAAGTTGGCTCGACATTAGGTCTCGGGGCCCCGGCATCATGGCTTCACAGGTAGTTTAGGGTTCTAGGGTTCGGGTTAGAGCTGAGGGTTTCGGGTTTAGGGAACGTCTTTTCACTTTGCGAGGCATTGCTACGTTTATGGGTCTGTCAAGGTTTTGGAGTCTTTGGAAAGGTCTGTTGAAGGTCTTAGAGGTTTTTATGTTGAGTTATTTAAGTTAAACGGCACCGCATGTTGTGGACCTCCGGATAAGGCTCTCTTGTTTATCGGCGTACCACAACTACTGCAAGTGCCTTCTATAAAGGGCCTCTGAATACGGTACCCAAATCTCAAGTGACCCCGATTCCACTTCTTGCGGCTTTGATCAGATACCCTTAACATAGCCATTATATACGCATTACATAGCCCATTATAGGGTAGCTGGGTCCCTATTAAGGGTCCCTCCTTTTAGTTTACCGAGCCTTGGGGGCCGAAGAAAGCGAAGTCTCCCCAAAAATGAGGACAAGACTTGTGTTTTAAAGGGCCAACCAAAGGACCTCATATAAATTATACATTCATTTTTAATTTCTCCTTTAAGGAACACAACGACAATACCCCAGACATGCTTTTCTCTTCAGGAAGTCCTCGGTGGTGTCTTCTGCATGGTGGCTCTTCCAGCTATTCATGCTTCCGCTCGTCTTCTCGCACCTCTCTGCTTGTGCCTTGCAACCTCTTCGGGGTTTGCAGGATTTGCCAGGGCTTCAGAGACTTTCTGTAAGTTCCTGGCATCGGTTGCATAGGGGCCTGAACAATGAGACTTGGTTGTTGGCAGTTACGCCACTACACCGATAGGCCGACTACTTTAGCCAATCCGGATTTATGTAGGAGCAGATGTACGCGCGGCTGGGATAAGAAGGGAAAAGGCCTTCCAGCAGAGCGGTCATGAGGTGGAAAGCATGATATTGAGGTCCGAAGAAAAAGTAATAAGATCTCCTTTTCTTCGTCCTGGTTGACTACTTTTCACCACAGTGAACCTGAAACCGCTCTCATAATTCAGGTCCCTACTCCTTGGACCCTAAACCCTAGGGAACCCTACTGTAGACCAGGCCCGTGCTTGTCTCCCACTGCCTTCCAGCGCTCCTCTGAACCCCTAAGCTGTCGGCATTCTGTGAAGCAGCAGGAGAGATAGAAGAGAAAGCTGCTGAAGTGTCTAGAATTTTGGGGTCCAGGGGCAGCTGCATCTCATGTCACGGAACCACTGCAGAAGACACCCATGACCCATGCCAACCCTGACCCCCTGGCTGGCCTACAGCCCAAAGCTCCATTAACCCCCACACACCCGAACTCCTTTCTGATGATCTCAAAGATCCCTTGTCTAAATTGCAGTGGGGGCAGCTGTACAGACACCTCTACACAGCCGCAGGTCAACACCAAAAGCCCTAATCATTGAAACCCGAGAATCCGCGACCGGAAGCCCAAGCACCCGCATTTTCGGGGTTTGGAGATTTTAAAAGGAACCCCTAAAGTAGCCCTTACAGCGTCAAGGCTCATGGGACTTAGTAAACAAGGGGATAAGCAGGTTAGGGATAGCCCCACTTAGGGAACTTCTAACCCCAATTATAACCTACTTACTATTCCTTGAAGTAGTGGAGGTGCCTTATGGTCCCTATTTCCCATGGTCCTTGAAGTAGTGGAGGTGCCTTATGGTCCCTGGGCCACAGCAATTTGGAAGCCGATGCGGAGACTTCTTCCTGGATCAAACTGGGCCTGGACATCTCCAATGCGCCTCGGTGCAGTCCTTTCAGGGGCTCCTTTAAGGGCTCCTTTAAGGGTTCCTTTAAGGGCTCCTTTAAGGGTTCCGTTAAGGCATTGAGGGCTCCTTTATAGGACTTTTTATATGAAAGGGTTCTTTTAAAGGGCTCCTTTTGGCGCAGAGGGCATCCTGTGTACACCCTAAGCAATGACATAAGCCCTAAGCCCAACTCCGTCGACGGGCATTCGCCTTCACAGCCTACAAAAACCTTGGCCAAGCCTTGACAAAGCAGTCAACCTTAAACCTTCAGAATATAGTAACCTGATTAAGAAACCCTGGCCCTATAACCCCCAATATAATAGGATTCATATAAGGAACCCCCTAATGAAGGCCCAAAGTTTCTTAATCAGGGTCCTACATTACCCGAAATCTCTGAAACCCTAAAGCCCTAGCCTCGAATCTCAAGGAACCCGGGGCGCTGCAAGCCGTTCCTTTAGGCCAGCGGGTTTCAGGGAGATCGTGCTGCTCAGGGGCTTAGGGACGAAGGCTAGATAGAGCTGCGGGTTGTGAAGTACTGCTTTTTCCAGGCGCATGCGCAGTGTCCGTCATCCGATGTAGGAGGGGCTCGGAGAATTAGACCTTGGTCCCTTCAGGGAAGCGCTACAACACGGCCATGTACTTTGCGATCACGGTGATGTCTACTGTCGGGTTGGGAGACATCAACATGAGCCTCTCCAACGAGAGAGCCCTGCTGTGCGTCGTCATGGCTACCACCAGCTTGGTCGTAGGTGTCGCAGTGAATGGAGTCGCGACGATCGTGTCCAAGCTCAGCGAAAGAACAGCAGCGAACATGGAACAGCTGGCACAGGTCTCGAAGTTCTTGAAGGTCTACAGAGTTCCCAGGGAGCTGCAGTCACGGGTTCATGATTACTTACTGCAAGTCTTTGAGAATCGAGAGCGCGAAGAGACCAAGTCCATGCTTATGGGTTGGCTGAAGAAGTCGGAAGTCCTTCGGACGAAAGTGAACTTGGCTTTAACAGGAACTTGCCTGGTCCAGCACCGCTGGCTGAAGCTGCTTCCTCCTGAAGTCCTGGCAAACGTTTGTGACCTCTGTGACACAGAGTTTCACCCTCCTCAGCAAGAGCTCATTGCCGAAGGTGCTATGGTGAAGAGCTGTTTTTACATCCGAAGTGGCTTGGTGCAAACCCGCAACCGAGTGGGGGGGCAGGCCTGGGCAGCCACATCCACCGATGATACCGAGGACGCTGGTGTACTTAGTTCAGGGTACTTGTAGATGTGCCCCTGACACTTCTGAATCGGAGCCTAAATTGCGCAGGAGAGCGATGAGATCCAGAAGGAGATCGAGGCGGCTGACGCAACAAGTCCGGATGCGAGGCTGCAGGGTGGGGCATTTATTGGAGAGTTTCGGCTCTTCTTGGGGGCCAGCCGAAGCTTCAAGACGGTAACCTGCATCTCCTTTTGCGAGCTCATCTCCATCGACGTGTCAAAGTTCGAGTCCTTGATGAGCGAAGCGATGCCCGAGCTCTTTGACATACTTGTGATCTATGAGGCAATCGACCAAGATTGTCCCAAGGCCATGCTCCACTGCCTGGACCAGAACGGCATTTCTCCGGAGATGCCGCTGCTCTTCGGTGAGGGTGTCCTTCACCACTGCGCAAAGGTGAACGCCGCGGCTTGCGTGGAGCATCTCATGGAGGACCTTAGCCAAGACGCAGCCGACGCAGCCCAGGTCCGGGATCAAGATGGCAGGACGGCAGCACAGCTGGCTGCAGCCCTGAAGCACAAGAAGGCCTTTTGGGCACTGATCCAGGGCAGTGGGAGCACCAGTGTCACAGATGTCGATGTGCTACCCAGAGAGGCACGAACCGCCCGTGCCAAGAACAGCCAAGCAATTGCGCTGGCGCCCTCGGCATGGACGGATCGAGACGAGGAGCCTTACACGATGGCAAGGGTCCAAGAGCTCTTTGCTGCCTGCAACCGCAATGGCCTCGCTGCTTCTACCGGAGAGAGCTCCAAGGATATGGAGGACTTGGTGGAAGAGCTGAACACCTGCCAGAGTGATCTTCTGGTCATGAATGTCCGGGGAGGGATGCTGCGGCGGGTGAGGTTAGTGAGGCTTCGCTTGCTGGCCGTCATCGACGACAACGTACGTGCATTGGTGGAGCTCAATTCAGACGCTTGGCTGAAGGCACGGGATCAAAAGTTAGGGAAGCTCCCATACCGACACATGCGCAAGCGCGAGACGGAGGAGGAAGCTACGAAGAAGCTGATGCAAGAGCTGGGCATCTCGATGTATTTATTCGAAGAGGAGCTCATAGTGCCGATCGCGAAAGCATGCTATGCCGAGACTAGGACGTCCATGTCGTATCCAGGCTTGGAGACTGAATCCAGCCGGCACTTTGGGATGCTGTCTCATGTACACCATGGTCTTACCGAGATAAGTATCTATTCATAGCTACTTCAGGGGCCTGCCTACAAATCCTAAAACCTGGACCTCCTCAAACCTTATGACAAACCCTACACCAGGAATATATTGTCTACGAGTCGACGTGGAAGGTCCGAGCACAGGCCTTACACCGGACAGAGGAGATCGGTCTGCCGCAGCCGGGTCCTTTTAAAGGAGCTTAATGTGAGTCATTCTTGAAGATTGTAACGAAGCTGTCCCTCAACGTATTCATAAGGGAATCAACGAGGAAATCATATGCTATACATCATGCCTAGAACGGCAACTCGAATCAAACTGAGTTCCTCAAGAACCCAGGCACGGCCGCCCCTTCCAGAAGGAGTTCTGCACGGATGCCTTCCGCGTGGTCACCAGGCAGCTCTTCTGGCCAGTAATGGTCAACTTCGCTCTCCACGAACCTTGTTGGTGTTCAGCGGCTGTAGCATGTTTGAGTTGAGACTGTTTGAGAAAGAGCCTAAGTTACGGCTTCTGTGTTATATTTGCCTCTCATGAGCAGCCTCAGGAAAAGCATGACGACAGGCAGGGTGGAGAGAACAGCTGGGCAGTGAAGGGGCTCTTTGGAAAACATGCGCTGGGAGCAGCTTCTTCACCAATCATGTAGTTTAGTATGATGTATGAAGTCTATGAATGTAACGGGGGCCGGCGTGTTGGGCACGGTACAACAGTTACGCCATTTGCTGCTTAAGTCCGTCCAAAGGATGTGGCAGAGAAGCCTATACGCCCCAGACAGCGCAATACTCCTCAGTTGAGGTAGATACCCCTAGTTCATGAGGAGGAGCCTTCGATAGTTTTGCACATGCTCCTTAACAAAGAGGTATTGGGCTCTCTGGGTCTTGTCTTTAACGCAAGCGATTGCTGGCATCCGTTTAGCTTAAAAGCCCGACCGCCTTTGGCCTGGGTGATCTTGCAAGTCCGATAGAACGTGATAGAACTTAAAGGAGTGTTCAGAGCGAGTAGCTTTTCATTTTGCTTAACGGGCTTCTTTTCGCAGCTAAAGCAGTGTGCAATCGCGACCGCTTTTTGCCCATGTTTTTGTTACCTATAGTCTCCTTTACCTGTAATTAGCTTTGCTAGGCTAACCAATTTTGTCACAGTATCCTGGCCATAAAATTGGTTAGCGACAACAGGAACTACATTGGAGACAAAAGAGCACCCTCATAGTAGCCCTTTAAAGGAACCCTTATAGAACCCTCATAGTAACATTGGAGACAACAGGAAAACGTCCCAGACTTCTGCCCTAGGCCCTTTATAGAACCCTTATAGATCCCTTTAAGGAACCCTTTAAGGAACCCTTTAAAGGAGACACAAGGTCTACGTCCCAGACTTCTGGTTTCCGTTGAAGATCTTGCTCAGCTAGGGTCTGAAGCTTCGAGGATCCGGGTGAGAGTGAACACCTTTCACAGATTAGGGGCCCCTTTAAAGGGATCTATAGGGCTTCTACAAGGGTATAGGGTTTAGGGCCTACTTGGAGGTTCAGGGGTAGCTATAAGTGGGGTTATAAGTAGGGTTACTAATACTATAACCCATATTAAGGGACTTATAACCCCACTTATAACTACCCATGAACTTCCAAGTAGGGTTCAGGGTTTGGGTTGAGGAGCTCATGGGCTACTTTGGTTATGACCGGGATTTAGAGGTTTACGGACTGGAGGGTTTCCAGGGGTTTGAGGGATGAGGGTGATCTCACAGCGCGGAGCCTCCTGGGAATTCCCGAGGCTGTAAGGCGCCATCCCGGGTCCAAAAGCCCCAAAAGGGGGACTGGAGTTTCAGAAGCTGAGCAAGCATCGGTATAGCAGCCCTACTGTCGATGATATAAAAATCCTGCAGTACTTTAAGGACCCTAAACTATGGTAATTATGCGTATATTCTGTATTATGGGGAATGCAGGATTTATATCATCAACCCTAAGACCACGTGAAGACCATTCCTGGCGTGCGGCCAAAAACAGCAAGACCTGGTTGACCGCCGCCGAGGGTTGCTGTGCTCATGGAGGCAAGCTTGAGCCGATCTTGTATAGTTCCACTAGTACCCGAAAGGTTATGGCCTGCTTCGAACCAGGGAACTCGCCAACTGATTCTTCGTCAGCCGGAACACTTACCTTGATAGTAAGTTAAAACTCGATATGAACCGTTTTACCACATGTGCTAGTGACTCAATATTTAAGTAGCTGGGCCATTTTCAAGGTCTAAGCCGACTGATGATTATTGGGAGACCTTGAGCTCAGTGTGAACCCCAACCCTAAGCCCTAAACCCTAAACCCCAAACCCTAAACCCTGAGCCCTAAACCCTAACCGCTGCTGTTGAGGGGGACGTCTAGACTTGCTGCTGTGCCTTGAGCCAAATCTCGGGTGTCGTTTCCCAGCCCTAAACCCCAAGGCGTAAATCCTAAACTCTCCTAAAGTATATAGTACGCATGAATGTTTGTATGTATGCATATGTGTACATACATATATACACACACACATCAACATATGGATGTATGCGTGGATGTAGGTAAGCATGCATGTATATATGCATGCAGGTAGGTAGGTATGTAGATATGTAGGTAGGTAGGTATGTGGGTTTGTACCGTAGGTATGCAGGTTGGCATATAGGTCTTTACGTGTGTATGTATGCATGCATGTATGTATGTATGTATGTATGTATGTATGTAGAAGCCTGAAGCTATGCCTTACAGTTTCTGGTCCCTGAAAACCCTATCCCCATCTTCAAGGCCGTGTATGAAGCACTCAAGCCGTCCACCCTTAACCATAAATCCCAAAAAGCCCCAAGCCCCAAAATCGCAATGCCCCATAAAACTCCTAAGGCCCTAAAGCCAGCCCAAAACCCCCATGAATCCCTATAGAACCATGGCAATACACCCTTGAAGAAGCCCTAGCTTATTGGCTTCCCAAGCCCCTGCAGCGCTTAAAAGCTCGCCCTAGACCCGAAACTTGCCCTAAACCCCAATCGCTGGGTGGGGTGGGTGGGTGGGTGGGTGGGTGTGCTCTGCCCGGATTAGCCCCCCTGCAACACAGTCTTAGAACATTCAACCCGAACCGTAGATACTTGAAGGTTTCCGACAACACCGACAACTCTGTTAAATCTCAACCCTAAACCCCTCAGCCCTAAATCCTGAACCCTCATCACCACCCCCGACTCATCAGGCACACGCTTTCCAGAGGCCGTCCCTGGCATGGAGGCTTTCCGGTATGGCAAGAAAAAGCCCCGGCCCCTTCGAAGCCGAGGCTTCCTCTCAGGGCTCTATGTCTTTAATATACATATACTGTAAGGGTCATATGAAGGCTTCCTCAAGGGTCACCATACCATAAGATCTTCCCGATTTCAGAGGGTTTTCGGGCAAAGTTTAGTAGTTAAGTGTTTGGAGCCCTAAACCCTAGTGATCCTGACCCGGGCCAGCTAGCCGGCATCACCGAAGGGCCCCAGAGACCCTGCAAAGTGATCCTTTTGGGGAGTTTCCGAAATTTGGGGTACCTTATTTTGGGATCCTTATAATAAGGATCAACCAGATTAGGGTCCATATTTTGGCAAACTCCTCAACCCTCAGCCTTGAATGCCCAGCGGCCGCGAAGTGTTCGCATGCGCATCCGTTGTTTGCCAGCTTTGGGCTCTAATTGCAAGTCCGTGTAAGTTTGTCAACTCCAAGCCTCAACTGCGCGATGCTGGCCGCGGGCTGAGTTTTCCGGTGTAGTTCCCCGGACGTGGATGCTTCAGGAGCAATGTATATATATATATATATATATATATAGTACGACGTGATTTAGGTGTCCACTACAGGACGAAGTGATGAAAAACAACGTCATAATCCAACACCCTGACGCCTGGCCTGGAGCCTCTACACGATTTCAGATGTGATCAAAATCTCGTGAAAACAAGGTGGCTCGACTGGTCGCACTGGCCACGATCGCCATCGTGGATGGCACGCGGGCTGGGCTCCCGGACAGGGTTGCGGCTGCTGCACTGCCAGGGTTGTGAGCTGTCAGCAGGGGAAGAGGGGTGCCTGCAGGATGGGATTTCTGTGATGCAGTCAAGTTCCCTGTTCCATGATGGTGATTTGCAGGCCTACTGAAAGCCCGAAGCAACACACTACGTACTTTCCTCAACCCTGTGCCCAAAAGCCTAAAGCCCTGGCTTGGATTTGCCCCAGGTGTCCGTTCAGGGGAACCTGGCCGCGGCCAAGGAGCAGGACCTGGAGGGAGCCCGTTTCGCGAGATGGGAAAGTTGCAGAGGGCTCTCTCGGTAAAGATGCTGTTTTTGAGCATATATTACACATCAAGAAACAGATTAGCAGTGCAGCCAGAAGAATGCGCCTTGTGTGCATCAGCCGGCGCTGTGAATAAGACGAAAGCGTGTTTTGGTAACAGTAGCCTCCCATCAGGCATTCCGGCTAGGTGTTTGTTCCTCATGTCAAGAAGTTGCTGCTGACGCCCAGTTTGGAACTTTGTGGCCCAGTTCTGCGGAGAAGATTCGGTCTTGCTGCATCACGCCCAACACGTTATTGCATGGGCGGGGGGTGGTCAGTTGCTTGAGTCTGGAAGCTTCAGCTGAATTCCTCTCCTCACCCGAGCCGCCAAACGTGTGGGATCCGAACAGGCTTCTCATGGTTTTTGAGTTTAAGACATGTGAAGACCACTTCAACGGATCCATTCTGGTTTTGGCGGTTCCGTGACGGCTCGCCGCTTGGAAGTTTGCAGGAGAACCCGCTCACATGTTTTCTACCACTAGACTCCAACAGACCTTCCGAAGACCCGCAAAAGCGTGATGGGGTCGTTGTGGGCCCAAGATCATATTTCGACAGCCTGTGTGGTGGAACTAACGTCCCCTGAAAGAGTAGATCCAACACGCATCTACATCAGCCCTCACTCAGCGGGAGATGCCGCCACAAAGCCTTCTTAGGTCAGAACCATGTCTGGAACCAAAAGCACCATGAATCAACAGGACGCGACAAAGGAACCCCTCGCGGAGACGAGCGTGCCTACCACCACCACCAGCACGAGGGGGCAGCCTCCAGCCATTTCTTTGGAAGACGCCATTCTAGGCGACGTGGCGTCTCTCAAGCAGCACTTCCAGGCTCGGTTGCTTTCGCAGTATAAGGCGAGTGGTGTTTTTTTCGGCAGGGCCGTGCGGCCTTGCTGTGTTTGGAGAACTTCCACATATAGTGCAGTGGGGCAAAGTGAGAGCGCCAAGTATGGGAGTTCCCTGCCGAGGCTGGTTCCGATTTGAGTGCAAAAATTGGGGGGCGCGGCTCCTACACGGGATGGACCGCAGCGCAAATTGCCGCGGAATTCGGCCACGTGGCGGTGCTGAAGTTCCTCCACGAGGCTTGAGGGAGTTTAAGGCTCCACCGCTCATGACCCACCGCACCGCCCTGCCCAGGCCGGCGTCGACCTCAACGCCAAGACCCGTGCTGGAATGACACCGGCCCTCATCGCAGCCCGGAGTTGGAACAAGACAGCGACCGCAAAGGTGCTGGAAGCTCTGGCCGAGGCTGAGGGGGCTGAAGGGGCTTTTTTGGAGGGTCCCTTTTGGGTTGGGAGACGGAAAAGAGGGGGTTCCCTGGCTGAGCGAGGCTGGAGCCGACCTAGAGACGCCCACCCCAGATGGAGACACTCCGGCCCACTATGCCGCAAGAGACGACAACGTGGCCGCGCTGCGTGTCCTCATCCAGGCGGGGCCCGGGAAAGGGGGTGTGCTCCTCGACCTCTCATCTCCGTTCCGGGATGCTATGCTCGGCTCATGTTTGTGCGGCGCCAGCCCCGCTCAGGCCGGTGTCGACCTCAACGCCAAGGACAAGTGGGGAGACACGCCGGCCCACAACGCTGCCGAGAGAGACCATCCAGAGGTGCTGGAAGCTCTGGCCGAGGCTGAGGGGGCTTTTTTGCAGGGTCCTTTTTGAGGGCTTGGGAGACGGCAAAGAAGGGTTCCCAAACTAAGCGAGGCTGGAGCCGACCTAGAGACGGCGAACAAAGATGGACTGACTCCGGCCCACAGAGCCGCTTTCCGCGGCCTCGTGGCCGCGCTGCACGTCCTCATCAAGGCGTGGTGCGGGGAAGGGGCCGTGCGCTCCTCGACCTCTCATGACCCGAGTTTTGATAGCTGGTGTGTGGGGGGTGGGGGTGGCGCCGCTCTGCTCAGGCCGGTGTCGACCTCAACACCAAGGACCAGTGGGGAGACACGCCGGCCGACAAAGCTGCCAGAGCGAATCATCAAGAGGCTCTGAAGACCATCCTCGAGGTCAGGGAGGGAACCCCTAAACTCCCTGAACCTCAAAGCGAATTTATGGGGAAAAAGTTTGTTGTGTAACTTTCATTTCAACTCACTGAACCCGTGACCCTGAGCCTTACAGCCCTAGACCTCTGAACCTTAAGCCTTGAACCATTTGCACCTGAACCCTGAAGCCTGAAACCTCAACCCTAAACCTCTGTGAGGCCGGGGGCAAACGCAACAAACACTTTTGAGGCCGGGCGCACGCTGAGTGGATGTATTTAGAACCATCATGTGTGCTACTATGAATACTGTTATAGATGATTGCTACTTGTTCTTGTAGTATAGTTTCGTGTCTGTCATTGTTATTGCTATTTCAACGAATTGCTGTTGTTTTTGTGTATTAATATTGTGAGACGCTGTACCGTTACAGCCTTACACCCCAAACCCTAAGAGCCCTTTTCCTCGAATGTCCCAAAAAAATCTCATCTCCACCGCCTTTACAGAACCTTTTACTCTAAGGAACCAATTCTCATTTTGAAGACCCTATGTTAAAGTTGTAGTTGTGGTGTTGGAGGTTGAGCCCTCGAGAGGCTTGCACCAGAGCCAGATCCAGGAGGGAGAGGGAGAGAGGGTTTTGGGGTTCAGGGTGAGCGGTTTGGAGTGTAGGGGTTAAGGGTTTTACGGTGCCGGGTTTAGGATTCAGGGTTTGGGGTGGTGACGTGCAAAAAGGCGTCGTTGTTGCGAGTCCTGGAGGTTTCGGGGAAGAGTACGCGTGCTTCGGGTAGCGAGGCTGTTTGTTGGCGTTACATTCAGGGCTCCGTGTTTTTTCGCCGGGTCGGGAGCTCACCAGGTGGTGGCATTGGAGGCTTGAACACTGCAGTATCCCTTGATTAAGGAATGCACCCGACCTCGAAAGGTATTATGATTGAGATCAGGTCTATTCCGCAACGCAGGGGTATGGGGCTTTTTTGGGACATGGTTTTGGAGTCTTCAGGAGCGTTCGGATGGGGCTTGCGATTCAATTCGGATTCAAGGCAGGGCTTTATAAGGATTTTAAGGGTCGCATGGTTTAGGGTTCTCCAGACTTTTTTTCGGGTTGGTGTGTTGTGTCTGTTTCTTTGTGCTATAGTAATAGCTTTGCCAGGATTGCCCAGTTGTTTTTGGTGGCCGCCTGCGTATCCCCCCTCTGCAAGACCTGTCTCTAAATCTAACAAATTGAACGATAGGTTTTGGTGCGCGTCAGGGCACCCGAAGTGGGGCTCGCATTGGGGAAGCTGTCTTGCGAGCCCCTTCTGGCCTCCAATGACACTGACAACTCGTTAACCCTCGACCCTACCATCGGGGCCCAAATAATAACCAATACTATTTTGGGGGGTTCCTTACTATGGCTGTAGTATAATATACCCCAGAACCCCGTTCTAATTATTAGGCCCGTATATTAACCCTCAACCCTGAACCCTTTAGCCTAAATCCCCAACCCTCCTCACAACCACAAGCCCGTCAGGCACATGCTTACCAGCGACCGTCGTCGCATGGAGGCTTTCCGCTATGGCGAGCGCGCGGTTCAAAGTTGTGCATATTCAGGACTCTTATGAATCGGTGTTCCGGTTCTTTCCGGTTCCGACTTCCTACATTAGAGACTCCGATGCGCACCGAAATTACACAAACTTCCGATGGCTTTATGGCACAGGGATGTTCCTTTTTTGAAGCGGTGTCGAGAGTCCCCTCTCATGAATGCTTGCGGCTTAGGATTTAGGGTATTTGGGCTTTAGGATGTGCATGTGGGTTGACGTGGGCTTATAAAGGTAGGGGGCTGAGGTTTAGAATTTGGGGGAGGACGAGGCCATGTGAGAAACAAGAAGGCACCACAGAAGGTAAATTGCCTTGTAACCCTGAACCCCAAACCCAATAAAAATCCCTAAAGTGCAGCGCATGTCGGTCTGCGCCGTGACGGCTTCCGAGTCCGGGTCACCTGGGGGATCGTCTGGAATTCTGGCCTTGTCGGAGGCACACGTTCATTGATGCCGAGAATGCCTCAGCCCAGCCCCTCGTCAATCTTGTAGCCCCCATGCGTTCTCTTGATGTCGAGCCGCAAACGCGACAAAATCGGGCAATGTAAACCCCTGAACCCAAGGTGGGCGGGCTGGTTTGGCTTGGCCGCGCAGGCTTTTGCGGATGGCAGCCGAGCTGGGTTCTCGGCACTGGGGGCCTCAAGTGCTTTGGACACGGGTGCGTTTCTCTGGAGCTTAACTGGTAGGATCCTGGAGTTGGAAGTGAATTGTAAAGAGCCGTTGGGGTCACCGCTGGCGTTAGGGCAGAAACGGACTCGGCATGCCGGGAGCCCCAAGTTGCAGCGACATAAAGCAGCAGGGGCTCGAGCTGGGATTTAGCCCGGGAGGCTGAGCTGCACAGGAACAGAGTTCGCCAACGCACAGTCCTTCGAACCGATCTTGAACACCTTTCCTGACTCTCCCTTGACCTCATTCCCTCCACCTTACGTGCTCCCAGGTTTATTGGCCCAGGAACTCGGTCGCGGCCACGGCACTGCGCATTCATGGGCGGAGCCTATCTGAGTAGAGCCAGAGCTTGACCCAGGCGCCCCAGGTTGGAAATCTGTAACCGCAAGCCTACTCTATATTATAAACTGTAACCGCAAGGTTTTCCAACCCGCACAAGTCGTCCTCTTAAGTCGCTGTCGGCGGTTGCTTCGAAGTTTCCTTAACACCATCCGTGAATCCCTGGCTCCTTTGGGTTTTTATTAAGTGCGATTTGATTTTTTCCGGGTACTCAGAAAAGCCTCGCGGGAAAAAGAATGTGCCAGTCCCGGCATCGAAGTCACGGGAAGAAGAGGCCCCAGGGACCCGACAAAGTAAAACGATCCTTTCGGGGCCTCAACCCTAAGCCTTGAATGCCCGGCGGCCGTGAAGTGTTGGCGGCATGCGTATCCGTTGTCTGCCAGCTTTGGGCTCCAATTGCAAGTTTGTGTAAGTTTGTCAACTCCAAACTTCAACTACGTGATGCTGGCCACGGGCTGAGTTTTCCGGTGTAGTTCGTGGATGCTTCAGTCTTGAATCTTCGGTTGGAAATGTCGCTTTATAGCACCATGTGACTTAGGGTGTCCGCTCCAGGACGGAATGACGCCTGGGCTGCAGCCTCTACAGGAAATCAGGTGTAATCAAAATCTGGTATACATAAGGTAGCTCGATGCCCTAAACTGGCCCTAAACCCTGAACCCCTCATCCCAAGCCGATCTCCAGGATGTAAGATGTAATCAAAATCTGGGAATCCGGTGTAAGGTGACTCGGCTGGTCGCGCTGGCCATGATCGCTAGTGTGAGTGGTACACGGGCTGGGCTCCCGGCGCAGGGTTGCAGCTGCTTCCTGCATTCGAGAGCTCCATGTTCCATGATTGTGATTCGCGGGCCAAGCCTGTTGAAAGCCTGAAGCAACACATTACGTACTTGCCTTAACCCTGTGCCCAAAAGCCGAAAAAGGCCCACGTTCCTCAGTCCTGGCTTGGATTTGCCCCAGGTGTCCGTTCAGGGGAACCTGGCCGCGACCAAGGAGCAGAATCCGGAGGAAGCCACTTTCGCGAGATGGGAAAGTTGCAGGGCTCTCTCGGTAAAGATGCTGTCGGGTGTTCAGCTGCCGAAAACCGTGCGAATCCTGCTGGTGTCAGGAGCATCCGGTCTCGCAGTTCCTTGAGGAGTATCTGAAACGAAACCAGGCCGGGCAGTCACAGCCGCGCTCGAGACTCGCGCGCGCGTGCGCGCGCGTCGCGGTGCCTGGCCAGGCTATAGCCTCGCTGCAGGTCCGAGTCCGAGGGCAAGTCCAGTTGCAGTGACTATCATACTCTGGGTCATCATCTTACCTTTGGTTAGTAGGGAATGGAGGAATGGGGTACAATTATAACTACTATTACTACCATTCTTCCATTCCCTACTAACCAAAGGTAAGTCATAGGGCCGTAGGGGCAAGAACCGCTCCTATACATGGCCTCCCGGTTGAAGGGGCATGCTATTTTTTTGCGTGGGTTGACGAGGGTTTTTCGGTTGCAGTTCGCCAGGCGGTTGGTTGGCTTGGGGCTGAACCGGTGCTGCAGGAGAAAGAAGTCTCGACTCCCCGTTAGGAGAGGCCTCAAGGGCAAAGCAACACTTCGCGGGTTCCCTTGCCGGAACAGCAGGAGGAGCAGCTTGCGAAAACAAAGGAGTTCTTGGAGACCTTGCTGCAGGCACGTGGAGCGTTTTGAGTTTGCGGATCGAAAAGATCTGTAAGGTCATGGGCGCTGAAACCCCGCATGTCTGAGGACACAGTGGGAAAAGATTCAAGCCCGAAACCGACGAATTCTTGTAGCAACAATTGCCCTGGCCAGCTGTGCAGCCAGCAGCATGCTGTCATTGCAGTATGGGGCTCTGTGACCCAGTTCTTCGGTGAAGATCTAGCCTTGCTGCATTACGCATTCCCTTTCTATTTCTGCTACACCAGTCGCATGTCTGCGGTAGAGAAGAAGCAGCCTGACAACCGATTCAACAGTTTGCATAGTCCGTGAGACATGCACAAGCCACTCCAACTGCTCTGCATGGGAAATTTTCAGGACAATCGCTTAAGGCCTGCAAGGGAGGTGATGCGGTCGTTGTGGGCCCAAGATCATGTTCGCCGAACCCGGTGGAACTAAAGTCCCCACAAGAGCAGATCAAATGAGCTTCCCTTTTCCTGTTTCACGAAGCCCTCGCCCATCTCCAAAGCCGGCAGGAAGGCTTCGTAGGTCCAGGTCTGGAGCCCACAGAACCATGAACAGGACGAAAAGACGGAGGCGAGCACCCCTCCGACCACTACCACGAAGCGGCAGCTTCCAGACATTTCCTTGGAATTGGCCGCCCGGAACGGCGACGTTGCGGCGCTCGCAGCATGGCATCAGGCCCGGCTTTATGATTTCTTCTGAAGGGCTGTGAGGGTGCCGTGAAAGGCGCGGCCAAGGCTGATAGATCCATGCCGAGGCCGGCGCCGATTTGAGTGCCGAGCTGGACTCGGACTCTGGCTTGCGTGGATGGAACCGGCGCACTATGCCGCTCGCGAAGGCCACGCGGCGGCGCTGAAGTTCCTCCAGGAGGCCGGACACTGCAGGGCTGCAGCTTCCTAATTTGGCTTGCGTTGCAGCACAGCTAATTTGGCTTGCGTTGCAGCACAGCTGAGGCCCAATGCCGTCGCTAAACCCGATAAAGGCTACTGCACATGCTTCACCTTGGCCTCCAAGGACCCGAACGCATTTAGGAGCTTTTGCAGCTTTGCTGGTGTTCCTGGCCCCAGCCCCCGAAGCGAAATCGAGCTGCGACCAGCACCAAATGCGTTTCCCGAGGCCTCCAAAACGCACTTGGCCCGGGTTTCAATTCAAACCTGAGCTCCATGCCGTCCCTACACCCGACATTCGTGCTGCAAATGCTTTAGTTCAAAGGAGCCCCAAATGCAAATTTCTAGGCTTGGAAAATGCATGTAAGAGCTGCTTCAGCTTTGCCTGTGTTCCTAGCCCTATACTCCGAACCGAACCCGAGCTGCCTAAGCCTCCGACCAACACCAAATGCATTTCCCCAGGCCTCCTGAACGCATTCGGCGTTTCAGCAGATCTAGATCTAAGGCTCCATGCCGTCCCTAACCCCAAAAATCTTACTGCGGATGCTTTACTTTGGTCTCCAAGACCCCGAATGTGCATGAACCAAGAACGCATTTCAGAGATTCTTCAGCTTTGCCGTCCCTACACCCGAAAACTTAGCCACCCATAAACCGCTCGAATCTTGTTCAATTCCCCCATCTACAGCTCTGTCAGCTTTTCTGGCCCCTTCATGTGGGCCCAACGACAGCCATTCCGCTGTTGGGGTTACTCAACGGGACTACAGCAGAAGTCCCAAAGTTGGAAACTCATTGGCCTCCATGATGAGTCGTAATATATGTGGAATCCCAGCACTTTTTGTCCTTAGTCTGGTGTGCACTTTTGTGGGGTTGACAAAATTTCCCGAAGACTCTGAAATGACGGGAGCGAGGCTGGAGCCGATCTGCAGAAGGTGGACGACAACAAACGTACCCCGGTCCACATGGCCGCATACAAGGGCAAGGTGGCCGCGGTGCGCGTCCTGATCGAGGTCGGGCTTGAACCCGTTCCTTCACGGTTGCCGCGCTCTTCTCCTCACGCTTGTGCGGCGCCGTGCCTGCTTCGCAGGCTGGTGTCAACCTCAATGTCAAAGATATTGATGGAGATACACCGGCCGACGACGCAAAGCAGCATGAAGAGGCACTGAAGCTGATCCTGGAGGTACGGCGAAGAGGGGGGTTTTCACGTGCTGAAACCATCCATTTCAATGCGCAGCCCTAAACCCAAAGTGGCGCCCCGGCCAGGCTGGGGGCAAACGAAGCAAGTGAGGCCGCCCCGGCGATTGCGGGCAGCTTGGAGAAACCGCCCTTAGAAGGTTTCAGGGTCTGCTTCATGTTAGGATTGTAAATCTCAGGGCCTTTGGGGTGCTTCGGGCTTTATGGTTCCAAAAGTTTAGGACTGTTACGGCTCTTAGGGTGCTGGGGGTCCGGAGAGGAACCATCTTTGAAGGCTTATTGTCTCATTGTTGAGATCGTCAAGATAATCCTCATCAGTTGTGCACAAGACCGGAATGGCAGAGAGAGAGAGAGAGAGAGAGACAGAGAGAGAGAGTAGAGAGAGAGAGAGCGGGAGGGACGGAGAGATAAGGCGAGAAAGTCCACCACTTGTGCTTAGCTTGTCCATAGAGTGCAAAATCTAATTCATATGCCAGTTAAGGGAAGATTGTGCTAGTGATGAAACCCTGAACCCTGAACCCCTTACACCCCAAAAGCACCCACCCCAAAGAGTCGGGATCGGAGAGTCTGAACCGTCGAGAGAAGGTTTCTGAGTTTTGTTGTCTGGAACGTGTCCGAGACTTCTCCGAGGTCGCATCGCAGCTGTGAGGAAGATTCGGCGTCCCAGTTGCAGGAAGGATCGTGCGCTCTCTTTAGGGGTGGCTTTAGGATGTGCAGATAGTGGGTTAAGGTTTAGGATTTGCGGAGGAGGAGGCTGTCAGAGAAGCAAGAAGACACCACAAAAGGTAATTTGCCTTGTAACCATTGAGCCCGAAACCCAATAATAATCCCTAAAGTGCAGCGCATGTCGGTCTGCGCCGCGGTAAGTTTGGCGGCTTCCGAGTCCGGGTCACCGGAGGGATCGAGGCTTTTGGGGTGGGCTCTGGCTCTGGAATTCTGGCTTTGTCGGATGGCACAACTTACGATATAGTTATGTCTTTCACAGATCCAGGAAGTGTATTTGCTCACGAATGCTCCCATGTCCGTTGCTGCCCGCAGAAGCCTCGGGAAGGGGCATGTGCACAATTCACCAGTGGTGCCGCCCTAAATCCTGAAGCCCTAAACCCAGAACCCGAAACCCCTATAACCCTAAATGTTGAACCCTAAACCCCTTGAACCCCATACCAACCCTAACCCCTAAACCCTGAACCCCTGTGAGGCCGGGGGCAAGCGAAACAAACGTTGAGGCCGGACCCACGCTCACTGGATATAAACATCAGGAGTACCACTTCTTCATTGTAAATGCTCTAACCATGAAGGCTCCTATATTATTATAGGTATAGATTATACAGGTCGGTGGTCTCTTTACTTCGGGTGTCTGTTGTAAGGGGCTGTATACAGGGATCCTTACTACAATATTTGAGCGCTGGAGTACGACTATGAATAGTTTTACTGCTTTTGCTATTACTATCAGTGTTGCCAGTGTTTTTATTGCCGTTCTTATAGTTCATATTCGTGTTATTGTTGTGTTTTGGACCCCTACGTTAAAGTTGTTGTTGCTATTGTTGTTGTTGTGGTGTTGGAGGTTGAGCCCTCGAGAGACTTGCATCAGAGCCAGATCTAGGAGGGAGAGGGTTTTGCGGGGTTTAAGGGTTTAGTCAGGGTGCTGGGTTTAGGGTTGAGGGTTTAGGGTGGTGGTATGTTTGAAAGCATCGTTGTTGCGAGTTGCGAGTTGTAGAGGTTCCCGGGGGATTTTTGTTTGCATGCTTCGGGTTCGGGTTGCGAGGCTGTTTGTCGGAGTTAGGCTCAGGGCTCCGTTTTTTTAAAGGGTCGGAAGCTCACAAGGTGGCATTGGGAGGCTTGAACGCTGCAGTATCCGTTAGTTAAGGAATACGCCTCGAAAGGTATTGTGATTCAGATCGGGCCTCTTGCGCAATTCAGGGGTATGGGGCTTTGCGGGGAAAGGCCTTTGGTCTTTGGGGTCTTCAGGAGCCTTCAGATGGGGCTTGCGACTGAATTCGGATTCAAGACAGGGTTTTAGAGGGATTTACCGGGTGACATGGTGTAGGGTTCTCCAAGCTTTTCTTCTTCGGGTTGGCGTTGTGTTTTTGCTTTCTTTGTCTTATAGCTTTGCCAGGATTGTCCAAGTGCTTTTGATGGCTTGCTGCATTACACCCCAAACTCAATCTTAGACCACTCAACCCGAACCCAAAAAAAGTTGAACGACAGATTTTGGTGCTTGTCAGGGCACCGGAAGTAGGGCTCATGTTGCTTGGGGATTCCCAACCCAACCGTGTTCCGAGCCCCTTCTGGCCCCCGACAACACCGACAACCTTTTCACCCTCAACCCTACACCCCTTAGCCTAAATCCTCAACCCTTATCACCACCCCCTTACCAGAGACCGTCCTTGCATGGAGGCCTTCCGCTGTGGCGATCGCGCAGTTCAAGTTTGAGCGTTTCCCTCGATTCCTCCGGGTCACAAAAGCCTCGAGGAAAAAGAAGCCTCGGCTCAGTCCTTCGAAGAGCGGAGGTTTCTTCTAAAGGCTCGATGTCTATAATATACTGTAAGTTTGAAAGGCTCTTCAAGGATCACCATAATAATGAGGTCTTCCCGGAGGGTCTTAGGGTTTAGGGAAGTTTAGGGTTTAGGGTAAAGTTTAGCAGTTTGATCCTGACCCGTGCATCGCCGAAGGGCTCGAGAAATCCTGCAAAGTGCTCCTTCTGGGGCATCAAAATTAGAATAGGATTCTGGGGACCATTACACCATAAATATAGCACGAAACCCCCGAAATAGTACTAGTAATTGTTTTTCCCCTCAGCCTTGAACGCCCAGCGGCCGTGAGGTGTTCGCATTCGCATCCGTTGTTTGCCAGCTTTGGGCTCGTATTGCAATTTTGTGCAAGTTTGTCAACTCCAAGCTTCAAGTACGCGATGCTGGCCGCGGGCTCAGTTTTCCGGTGTAGTTCCTCGGGCGTGGATGCTTCAGGAACACCTTCTGAGAGCCTTCGTTGCAAATCTTCGGCTGGAAACGATTGAATGTATAGCACAATGTGGTTTAGGGTGTCCACGTCAGGACGGAATGACGAAACTATGGAAGCTACCCCTTCATCCCAAGCCGACATCGAGGATGTCAGATGTAATCAAAAGCTGGTGTAAGGTGACTCACCTGGTCGCGCTGGCCACGATCGCCATTGTGGATGGCACGCGGGCTGGGCTCCTGGCACAGGGTTGCAGCTGCTGCACTGGTGGGATTTTGAGCTGTCAGCCACGGAAGAGGGGTGGATTTTGAATGGTGCCTTGAGACGATGCAAAGTCAAGTTCCCTGTTCCATGACGGTGACTTGCAGGCCAAGCCTACTGAAAGCCTGAAGCAACACACTACGTACTTGCCTCAACCCTGTGCCCAAAAGCCTCAAGCCCAAATCCCAGCTTCAAGCCGACACGCTACCTGCCGCAGTCCTGGTTTCCATTTTCTCTAGGCCATTCAGGGGAGTCTGGCCGCGGCCAAGGAGCAGGACCTGGAGGGAGCCCCTTTCGCGAGATGGGAATATTGGAAAATTGCAGAGGGCTCTCTCTCTCTCTCTCTCTCTCTCTCTCTCTCTCTCTGTAAGCATGTTATCGGATTTTGAGAAAGGGCGAATCCTGCTGGTGCCAGGAGCATCCGGTGTCGCAGATCCTCGAGGAGTATCTGAAGCGAAACCAGGCCGGGCACTCACAGCCGCGCTCGAGACTCGCGGGCTTCGCGGTGCCTGATCAGGCTCGGCGGAACGAACGGATCTTGTCGTTTTTGGCCTCGCTGCCGCTGCAGGTCCGAGGGCAAGTCCAGTTGCAGTGACTACGATGCCAGACTATTCTAGATCATCATGGGGGAAAAGATGCCGTCTGGCCAGCTTGGGGCTGGGCGTGTGCAGGTCTGCAGAGTCCATAAAAAGCAGTGTCGACGCTCCACTAGGAGGGCTTTCGCGTCAAGCACAAAAACTGACAGAGCAGAGCTTGGCGGGTTCTTTTGCCGGAACAGCAGGAGGAGCAGCTGGCGAAAACGAAGGAGTTCTTGCAGACGTTGCTGCAGGCACGCGGAGTGGTTTGAGTGTGTAAGTCCAAGAGCTCTGCAAGGTGGCAAAGGGCTGAATGCCCGCAAGTCTCAGGGCACACGGTTGGAAATGACTCAGGCCCGAGATGCCGACGAATTGAGCATTACATCTAGAAAGAAATTTAGAAGTGGCTCACGGTGCAGCCAACAGAGTGCGCCTTGTGTGCATCAGTTTACGCTGTGAATACGACGACAGCGTGTGTTGCTTGGAGGTCCCACAGGTAACTGTCGCCTCGCATCCAGCATTCCGGCTAGGGCGGTTTTTTCCTCATGTCAAGAAGTTACTGCTAACGCCCACTTTGGGAATTCGTGACCCAGTTCTTCGGAGAAGATTCGTCCTTGCTGCATCACGCCCAACATTTTATTGCATGGGTGGGTTTATGTGCTGGTGGGTGGTCTGTTGCTTGTAAGGGAGAAGCACCGAATGTGTGTGGGATACGAGCAGGCTTCTCATCCGTTCTGGTTTCGGCGGTTCCGTGACGGCTGGCCACCTGGGAAGTTAGGGGGAAACCCGTTTGCACTGTTTCGAGCACTAGACTCCAACAGACCGTCCGAAGACCTGCAAAGAGCGTGATGCGGTAGTTGTGGGGTTGGGCGGCGTATGTGGTGGTGGAACTAGCGTCCCCTGAAAGAGTAGATCCAACACGCATCTACATCATGTCTTTGGCCGAATGCCTTCACTCATCTCCCGCTGCCGGCACAAAGCCTTCTTAGGTCAGAACCAGGTCTGGAACCAAACGCACCATGAACAGGACGAGGAGGCGTCCATCACCACCACCACGACGAGGGCGCAGCCTCCGGCCATCTCCTTGAAAGACGCTGCGCAAAATGGCGACGTGGCGGCCCTCGCGCAGTACCTCAAGGCCCAGCTTTTGAGGTTGCTCTCGCAGCCGGCAAGTGGTGATTTGATTGGGCGGAGGGGGCTGCGAGGGCAGGAAGTCCTTCGCTGATATCCGGAGTTCTGTAGATGTGGTAGGCGAGGCCAAAGGGGGAGAGCTCTCCTTGCCGAGGCCGGGACCGACTTGAATGCCAGATTGGAAAGGGACGGAGGCTACGGGGGATTCACCGTGGCGCACTTTGCCGCGAAGCACGGCCGCGCGGCAGCGCTGAAGTTCCTCCAGGAGGCGCCTTTTGGAGTTGTTCGGGCGCCGTCGTTAAGCCGCCTCCGTAGACTTTTCTCCCTGAGGCGGGGGCCAACCTGAACGCAAGAACCAATCTTGGCGAGACACCGGCCTACCTTGCAGCCAGATCGCGGAGCGCAGAGGCGTTGGAAGCTCTGGCCGAGGCAGTGGGGGCAGGGGGGCGCAGCCGGGGGACTGTTTTGGAGGGTCCTTTTAAAGGGGGCTTGGGAGAAATTGCAAAGAGGGGCTTTTGCGCTCCACGCTGAGCGAGGCTGGAGCCGACCTAGAGACGCCCGACGGAACTGGATATACCCCGGCCCACCTTGCCGCAAGAAACGGCGACCTGGCCGGGCTGCGTGTCCTCATCAAGGCGGGGCCCGGGGAAAATTTTCGGGGAAGGGGGTGTGCTCCTCGACCTCTCATGACCCGAGTCTTGATGGCTGGTGTGTTTCTTCGGGGGGGGGCCGCTCTGCTCAGGCCCGTGTCGACCTCAACGCCAAGGAAAAC
The DNA here is from genome assembly GCA_905221615.1 of Symbiodinium sp. CCMP2592. Classification (NCBI taxonomy): domain Eukaryota; class Dinophyceae; order Suessiales; family Symbiodiniaceae; genus Symbiodinium; species Symbiodinium sp. CCMP2592. The sequence continues at coordinate 614,489 of CAJNDT010003824.1, forward strand.
TTCGGACGCACGCCGGCTTACTTCGCTGAAAAGTACGAAAGGTTGTACGAAGGGACAAAGGGGGGAAACACGCCGGCCGACGTCGCTGCTGCGCGAAAGTATCAAGAGGCGCTGAAGATGATCCTCCAGGTCAGGGCAGGAACCCTTAAACTCCCTAAACCTGAAAGCGAAGTTATGGTTTAATTGAGGGTTTGTTGTGTAACTTGAACCCGTGACCCTGAACCCTAAAACCCTAGACCTCTAAACCTTAAACCCTGAACCTGAACTCTAAACCTTGATACCTCAACCCTAAACCCCTGTGAGGCCGGGGGCAAAGTCAACAAACTTTTTTGAGGCCGGGGGGGCACGCTGAGTGGGTATGTAGAAACATCACGTGTGCCACTACGATTAGTGTTTACTTGCTGTCGTTTTATCATACTTTTGCTAGTATTATCATTACTATGACTTATTAGTATCAGATAGTATTACTATTATTGTCAACTATTGTTGCTTGTTGTTTTGACATTATGAAGTCCCGAACCACTACAACCCTATCCTCCCAAACCCTAAGAGCCCTTGTCCTCCAAGGTACTGACAGAAAACTCATCTAGAACCGCCTCCCTGAAGGCACCCCTAAGTTGAAGGACTGGACCCTAAGCGCCAGTCGGAATGGGGGGTTGGAATGCCCAGTAAAAAAAAAGTCCCCACATAATATGGTTTAGATCAGGTCTATTCCGCAATTCAGGGGTAGGGGTCTTTTTGGGGAAAGGGTCTTGCGGTCCAGTTCGGATTCTAGACAGGGCTTTACAAGGATTTACAGGGTCACATGGTTTAGGGTTCTCCAGGCTTTTCTTCGGGTTGGCGTTGTGTTGTTCCTTTCTTTGTGCTATAGCTTCGCCAGGATTGTCCAATTGTTTTTGGTGGCTTGCTGCGTGGCCCCCTGCAAGACCTGTCTTTAAGTCCTACACCCAAAACCCAATTTTAGAACACTCAACCCGCATCTTAAATATTGAACGTTCTGGCGCGGGTCAGGGCACCCCCGGTGTTGGGGATTCCCAACCCAACCGTTTTCCGAGCCCTTTCTGGCTTCCAACAACACCTACAAGCTTTTAACACTCAACCCTAATCACCACCCCAAGCCCATCAGGCACACGCTTACCAGAGGCCGTCCTCGCATACAGGCTTTCCGCTCCGGCAATCGCGCGGTTCAAGTTCGAGCGTTTTCAGAGCCGTTGCGATGCATGGGTGTTCCCGATGGCATCGGGATTTAGATCCCTGCATAGTCCATGTGCAGCGAGAGTATAGTATACACCGAAGATTTTGCTCTGAATATTAAGGTTCCTACTATGCCAGAGGAATGTTCCTTCTTTGAAGGGGTTTGGGGAGATTTATGAGGTGCTCATGGATGCTTGTGGTTTAGTGTTTAGGGTTTGGGCTTCATAGAGGATGTGGATGAGGGTTGACGTGGGCCTGTGGCTTCGGGCTCAAAGGAGTCCCAAATGCGAGGCCTGTGAAGAGAGAAAGAGAGAGAGAGTCAAGTTTTAGGATTTGGGGGGAGGGAGCGCGCGAGAGAAAGAAGGAGGGAGCGAGAGAAACAAGAAGGGCACCACAAGAGGTCAATTGCCCTAAACCCTGAACCCTAATTTTTTAGGGTGCAACGCACACCCCCTCGTCAATCTTGAAGCCCCCATGTCCGGGCACACAAGATCACAGCACGTGGTCTGCTTTCCGTTGTCGCTTGTCAGTTCGGCCCCTCCGCCCTCCCTCGGACCAGGCTGCTGCTGGCGTCCGCCGGAGGAGTCTCGAAAGCCTGGATTTGCTCGACTTGAAAGCCTCAGGCCAAAAGCCGGAATCGTGCGGGTTTTTCAGGGTTCAGGGTTTTGAAGTTTTGTTGGCTTGGGGCATCTTGGGGCGTTTTGAAGGTTCCGGCGTGCTGGTGGCAATCCCATTCTGATGTGTCGTCATTTCGGCTATGTGACTGTGACGCAAGCCCTAATCTGGAATCACACCAGCCTCAGTTTTGCTCTGATGGCAAAACTTACGACTTAAGTATGTCCTTCAATCATCCAGGAAGTGTGTGATGCCTCGCCTTAAGCAGGCATACTTCAAGGTTCATGGGTAGCTATTAGTGGGGTTATGATTATGAGTCCCCTAATATGGGTTATAATTACAGTTACCCCACTTATAATTGCCCTTGAACCTCTAAGTAGCAGGGCTTCGGGCACAGCAGGTTAGGCCCTTCGGGAATGTGTGGGACGAGCAAATCGCGTCGGGTCAAGAACATCGAACCGCCGTGTAGCCATGTGCACCCACTGCTCCTGCACAGCTCTGGGCTCGAATTGTGTTATATCATGTTTGTCTGTCGACTCCAAGCCTTAGCTGCGCAATGCATGCCGCGGGCTGAGATCCGGTTAGCGGCTAACGGGTGATCTTCCCTGAAGGATCTGGGCGGCGGGGGATGGATTAAAGCGAAAGTACGTCTACAACGACATCCTTGCAGCTTAGGATTTAGGTGTGCTCGCACTTCTCTCTCCGGCTTTTGGACCTGTTCTGTGGAGGCTCCAACCATCCGCGTGGGGTTGGCAGGCATGCTGTTGTCAGGGTTCTGCAGAGCTCCTACACTGGTTCTGCGGCCGTTGGCCGTTTCAGGAGCGAGCAGCACAAAACGACACACGGCTCCTGTATTCGAATGACGAAGCCAACGATCGTATCGGGCCGCAAACACGACAAAATCTGACAATGTAAACCCTAAACCCAAGGTGGCCGGGCTGGTTTTGCTACTGGCCCTTGCGGATGGCAGCCAAGCTGGGTTCTCGGCACTGGGCTTCAAGTGCTTTGGACGGGTATCCTTGTCTGCCGCTGACAGAGCTGAACTGGTAGGATCTGGGATTCAGGATTGAATTTGTAAGGAGCCGTTGGGGTCACCACAAGCGTTACATAAAGCTGCAGGGGCTCGAGGTGTCTGGGACTTAGCCTGGGAAGCTGGGCTTTCGGCCGAAGCCCACTGCAGTCCTCAAACCGGTCTTGAACACCTGTCCCCGTTTTCTGACCCTTCCGAACTTCATTCCCCGAGCCTTACGTGCTCCCAGGTTTATACGCCAGGGAACTCGGCCACGGCCGCGGCACTGAGCATTCAAGGGACTCGCGTTGTGTCTGAACTGTAGAGCCAGAGCTAGAGCTTGACCAGGCCCGGCGGAAGGCTCGACTCGCCGAGATTGAAAAGTCCTTGTCTTCCATGGCTTCGCTCCAGGCCCGAGGGGTTTATGCAAGTCTGGTACAAGTAACGTCTTCCCACTGCATTAGATACTGCAGTAGCCGGCACGTGCAGCTTTTATCGAGCCAGCTGCTTAACACCGGGACTGAATGGGACGTCTAGAGAGTCGATATAAGGCTCTGAGGAGGGCCACCACCGAAAGCTTTGCGGATTTTTTCTGCAGGCGCAGCAGGAGGAGCAGCTCGCCAAGACGGCGGAGTAGCTCGCCCAAACGAGAACGCTCTTGCTGGAGGCAGGTGGGAGTGCTCCGAAGCGCGCTTCGAGCAGCTTGTGCCCCACCGACTCCCCCCATTGTCAGCGGTCTCACCCCAACAGACGAATCTTGAACCTTACGCGTATCATGAGCATGCGACCAAAGAGCGCATATCATCACGAATCGGCAACATGCCAGAAGCATGTCCGGCGAAGCAGCATGCCACACGGCCGTTCATGACGCTTGGGCTTCCAGCTAACCCGGAGGCTCGTTTACGGCCTTATTTCCCTATACAAACCAGAACAGCGCGAAATCAACAACTACCAATACATACCAGTACTGTTTTCGGGGTTCCTTATTATGAGAACGGTATAACATATCATCAAGCCCTGTTCTAATTCTTCAGGCTCCTATGTTGTTCTGTTTGATGGCGTCCCGCGGACTTCCGAACAAGCTAGAAGGGACACCCAAAGCATCGGAAACGCACACACGCAAAGAACTGTCAACCCCAATGTGCTCGTCGCGGGCCGGAGATCATCGTGGGGAAACTGGGTGCCCAGCAAAATTTCAAAAACACCCGCCAACAGTGTGTATCGGCCACCGAAGACATGCAAAACATGCAATGCGCTCGTTGTGGGCCCAAGATCAGAACCCGGCCGACGTGGTGAAGCTGAGGTCCCCTGAAAGAGTATAGATCCAGCAGGCGTGATCAATCCAAGCTGCCGCCTTCTGCCGAACTGTTCGTGGCTTCTCTTGCTGGAAGCCCTCACCCATTTCCCACAGCCGGCATGAAGGCTTGGGAGACTTCGTGAGGGAGCACCAAGATCATAGTTCCGACCGCCCTGTGTGGTGGAACTAACGTCCTCTGAATGAGTAATTAAATCCAACACGCATCTACATCATGTCTTTGGCCGAAAACGCGCACTCATCTTCCGCTGCCGGCACAAAGCCTTCTTAGGTCAGAACCGGGTCTGGAACCAAAAGCACCATCAACAGGACGAGGATGCGGAAGCGACTGAGAAACCCATCGTGGAGACGAGCGTGCCGCCTACAACGACCACCACATCCATCACCACCACGAGGGGGCGGCCTCCGGCCATTTCTTTGAAAGAGGCTGCCAAGCGAGGCGACGTGGCGGCCCTCGCGCAGCACCTCCAGGCCCGGTTGCTCTCGCAGTAGAAGGGCGAGTGGTGATTCTTTCGGGAGAGTGTGAGAGCTCCCTGCCGAGGCTGGTTCCGATTTGAATGCCGAACTGGACTATGACGGATATAAATTGGGATGGACCGCGGCGCACTTCGCCGCGTATAACGGCCACGCGGCGGCGCTGAAGTTCCTCCACCAGGCGCATTTTGGAGTTTAAGGCGCCGTAGAAGCCGTAAGCCGCCTCCGACTTTTCCCTGTGAGGCGGGCGCCAACCTGAGCGCGACAACCATCTATGCAAACACGCCGGCCTTCTTTTCAGCCCGGGAGGGGAAGGCAGAGGCGCTGGAGGCACTGGCCAAGGCCGGGGCTGCAGCTTTGCAGAGTCTTTCTATAAGAGGACCCATCCCCTTCAAATCATGGACGAGACTCGGAGAGGCTTTTCCCCAACGTCGTCAAACCGTCAAACCCTCTGAAAGTGCCAAGAAGGAGGTTCCTTTTCGGTTTCCACTCTGAGGCTGGGGCCGACCTAGAGACGCCCGACAATCATGGACGGACCCCTGCGCACGCTGCCGCTTCCGACGGCCGCGTGGACGCGCTGCGGGTCCTCCTCCAGGCGCACGAGGGCAGGAAGTCCTTCGCTGATATCCGGAGTTCTGTAGATGTCGTAGGCGAGGCCAAAGGGGGAGAGCTCTCCTTGCCGAGGCCGGGACCGACTTGAATGCCAGATTGGAAAGGGACGGAGGCTACGGGGGATTCACCGTGGCGCACTTTGCCGCGAAGCACGGCCGCGCGGCGGCGCTGAAGTTCCTCCAGGAGGCGCCTTTTGGAGTTCTTCGGGCGCCGTCGAAGCCGCCTCCGTCGACTTTCTCCCTGTGTGAGGCGGGCGCCAACCTGAACGCGACAGAACCGTGTTCCGAGCCCCTTCTGGCTCCCGACAACACCGACAACCTTTTCACCCTCAGCCCTACACTCCTTAAGCCTAAATCCTCAACCCATATCACCACCCCCTTACCAGAGACCGTCCTTGCATGAAGGCTTTGCGCTGTGCGATAGCGCGGTTCAAGTTTGAGCGTTTCCCTCGGGTCACAAAAGCCTCGCGGAAAAAGAAGCCTCGGCTCAGTCCTTCGAAGAGCGGAGGTTTCTTCTTAAGGCTCTATTGCAATAATACACTGTAAGTTTGAAGGCTTCTTCAAAGGTCACCGTGATTTCTTCCCCGGTTCAGAGGGTTTTTAGGCTAAGGTTTAGTACTAGGTGGCAATTTGGGAAACTTTTAATTTCCCTTATGGTTCCTATAGAGGTACCTATTCATAAATACTTTTCAGAGCCCCAAAACCACATCCCAGAGTCGTTTGGCGCTTTGTGGTTGGGGGCCTCGGAGATTTTGACTCGCTGCCAGCGTCGGCGTCGCCGAAAGGCCCCAGAGATCCTGCAAAGGAGTTTCCGAAAATTCGGGGTACCTTATTTTGGGGTCCTATTCAGGGTACCATATTAGGGTCCCTATTTACGGTACCTTATTTTGGGGTCCTTATAACAAGGATCTACCATATTAGGGTCCCGATTTTGGCTTCTACTCCTCAACCCTCAGCCTTGAACGCCCAGCGGCCGTGAGGTGTTCGCATTCGCATCCGTTGTTTGCCAGCTTTGGGCTCGTATTGCAATTTTGTGCAAGTTTGTCAACTCCAAGCTTCAAGTACGCGATGCTGGCCGCGGGCTCAGTTTTCCGGTGTAGTTCCTCGGGCGTGGATGCTTCAGGAGCGCCTTCTGAGACCCGTCGCTGCCTAGAATCTTCGGCTGGAAACATTTGAATGTATAGCACAATGTGGTTTAGGGTGTCCACGTCAGGACGGAATGACGAAACTATGGAAGCTACCCCTTCATCCCAATCCGATCTGTAGGATGTGAGATGTAATAAACAGCTGGTGTAAGGTGACTCATCTGGTCGCGCTGGCCACGATCGCCATTGTGGATGGCACGGTGGGCTCCCGGCACAGGGTTGCAGCTGCTGCACTGGTGGGATTCTGAACTTTCAGCCACGGAAGAGGGGTGCCTGCGCGGGATGGGAGTTCGAATGGTGCACATGCCTTGAGACGATGCAAAGTCAAGTTCCCGGTTCCATGACGGTAACTTGCAGGCCAAGCCTACAGAAAGCCTGAAGCAACACACTACGTACTTGCCTCAACCCTGTGCCCAAAAGCCTAAAGCTCAAATCACAGCTTCAAGCCGACACGCTACCTTCCAAAGTCCTGGTTTCGATTTTCTCTAGGTGTCCATTCAGGGGAGCCTGGCCGCGGCCAAGGAGCAGGACCTGGAGGGAGCCCCTTTCGCGAGATAGGAATATTGGAAAATTGCAGAGGGCTCTCTCTCTCTCTCTCTCTCTATCTCTCTCTCTTTCCCCCTATATCTCTCTCTCTCTCTCTCTGTTAAATGACACGAGCCCAATGTGCACCCGAATGTTCCTGATGCAGTAGAGAATGCTACGATGCCGAATGGCATTGGCTCAAGACTGGATCAAGGCTTGACTGCACAAAGGAATGTTTGCATCTGTGTGACTGGGGAAAATGATTGATCTTGGGTGTCCCGCTAGGACTGATTTGTACTGTTGATTCTTTCATGGTAGGTATCATGGAGAGTTGGAGAAATGGGAAGATTGGTCGTGGCAGCTGAAGCGATATGTAGGATTGTACAAGCCACTGGCAAAACTGTTAATGGACGATGTGGAAGGATCAAATGTTGCCATCACTGACGATCTGTGTGAAGCGTTCAATGTTCAGCAGAATCGAACTCAGAATGATCAGCTTTCACTGTTCTCGAGACAACTGGCGTATATGCTAGCGCAAATTACTGATGGCGCTGCGCGAGCGATTGTGCGCAATGAAGATACTGAGAATGGATTTGAGATCTGGAGACGATTGTATAGTCAGTTCTCACTGGCGGAAAGAGCGCGTTCTACGAATCTCCTGAATGAGATTATTGGCTTCAGGTTGAGAAATGACCACCTGGAGAGTGATCTGAGTGAGTTTATCATATTGAAGAACAGACTGGGAAACCGCTTGACAATGACCTGCTTGTCACATTGCTAATGCAGAAGACTGTTGGTCCTTTGCAGCAGCATTTGAGGTTGAATGTCAGGAATATCAACACGTTCAAAGAAGCACTGGAAATTATCTACAGTTGAATCAAGAGCAGACACCTGCCTGTCCCGAGTGGCAGGACTGACCATGGAGGTCAAGCTGATATGGATGTAGGAGCAATGAAAGGAAAGAAAGGAATGAAAGGCAAAGGTTACAAAGGAGGAAAAGGAATGTACCAAAGGAAAGGAAAAGGATGCAAGGGCAAAGGAATGCTCAAAGGATACAAAGGGAAAAGGAAAGAGCAAAGGAAAAGGAAAAGGTATGAAAAGAATGAAAGGAAAAGGAAAACGACAAGGATGCTTTCTGTGTGGCGACACGAGCCACTGGAGTAGAGAATGCCCGAAAGGAAAAGGAAAAATGGCAGCAGTGACGGAAGATGAACAAGGAAATGGAACAGAATGGAGTGATGATTGGAATCAGTGGAGTCCGGATGATTGGTCGGATGATGACTGGTCCTGGGAAGAACAGGATTGGAATGGTGAGTGGATTGGTTCTGTCGATGGTCCGGTGACTGGTCTTGTGGTTTGAGGACGAATGGAGTTCTTGAGGACTGGTCCTGGAACACTCAGGAATGGTGGTGCATTGAGTTCCGGAGTTCCTCCAATGCCGAACCAGAATGTGCCAAACTTGAGGAAGTTGCCTGAGAATGGTCCGATTGGTTTCGACGACAGCTTGATTGAGTTTCACATGCAAGCTGGACTGGTCGACAAGTCTTGGATATTGTTCGACAGTGGAGCTTGTGCGAATTGTTGTCCAGAATGGTTCGCACAGGATTACCCGACGCTTCCGTTGAATAAGAGTGCACCCTCACTGCGAAGCTTGTCTGGAAAGACACTGGATGTGCAAGGCAGGAAGATTGTGCAACTTGACGGTGGTAATGGTCACTCGTTGAGCGTGCATTTTTATGTGTGCACTGGCATACCGTTTCCACTGGTTGGTGTTGCGCGACTGTTGTTGCAAGACTTCTGGACTGTAGTGGCGAAAGACTACATGGGGTTGATTGACCCGACTGGCAATCCTGTTCCGATTGTGCGACAAGGGACACTGGTGTATTTGACACCGACTGTGATTCCCTACAGTGTTGCAAATGCGGCAAGACTGGCAGCAACTTGCTTGCCGGAGGTTATGTCGGGGATGGAGAAAGATCTTGGTGCCTTTTAGAACTGCGTGGAGTGTCGGACGTGCATGATTGTTCGATTGACCACCTTTGTCAGATTGGTGCCTTGATTGCTTCCGCTCAAGGAATGAGATCCTCCGAAGGTGGAAGACGGGACACCTGGGAGGTGAATGAAACTGAGCTGAAGTTGATTCGTCATGTGAAAGTCTGGCGACATGAAATGTTGGACCCTCGGATCAAACTGGCAAATCGAATGCCGGTACCTGTGCTTCGCTTGACTGGCGAAAGAGTCACGCACAAGATGTACCGAGATGGTTCGACTGTCACTGTCAGAGATGCCAATTTCTTGAGAATGACGAATACCAGGCCGCGTGATGAAAAGGATTGGCGAGGACGAATGGAATTTGGACTGACGCACAAACCTCAGCGCAAGCATGCGCAAAAGAGTGCGCCACGTCCTCATGATCCAATGGTTGGCAGAACGCCTCCACTGGCGAATGCTGACCTTGCCGAAATGGAGCAGACTTCCGATAATTCTCCCGAAAGCCCGAGCCAACACTGGCGAAGAGCCAGAAGAACTGGATCGCAAAGTGCGTGCGAGTCGGAATGTTGAGGAGCATGAGCTTGAGCATGCATTGCGGTCACTGCCTCAACATGGTGAGAAAATGAAGGAGTTGTTGTTGCAACTGTTCAATCTCGAGGATCCTGAGACTGCAGCACAGAGGACTGCAGATAGATGGTTCATCCTCCCTCGATATTGGGTAAGAATGCATCATGAACTGCGTGATTGCTACTTCCATCCGGATGATGCCAAATCTCCCGTTGATGAACAGTTGAGTGATCACTTGTGGTGTGATAGGTACACAATGTTCTTTGACTCGAGTGATCCCACAATGATCGATACTGGCCATCAAAATGAATGGGCAGACATCGAGCCTGATGGATCAGTGAAGAAAGGTGAGGATCCACGGAGTCCCACTGGACACAAGTGGACTGGATAGTTGGTCTGTGCCGCTGGATCGCCCTACTGCTGGTGAGAATGCCGAGCAGGAGACTGAGGATCGGAGTGCATTGAAGCCGAAAATCCTGAAGGTTTTCGGAGAACCCTCAGAGAATGAACGGCGATTGCACGAATTGTGACTCATCTCCCTTATAGGGACTGGTGCGAACACTGCGTGAAGTCTAAAGGAAGACAGAGTCATGCAGTGAAGAAAAAGAATGATCGGCAACCTGTGATTCAGATTGATTTCTCGTTTATGTCGACTGACAATGACCTTCCGAAGCGCACCGTTGTGAATGCTACGGATGTCCAGACTGGATATTCAATGGCTGTCGTACTGCCTTCGAAAGGAAGTGTCGAGAAATATGGAGTTGCCGAATTGTGAGGAAGTTTGGGACGTTTGGGATTGTCCAACATGACAAAGAGGCGCCACTGAAAGCAATGGCGCGTGACCTCCGCAAGGTTGTTGGAGGAATGTCCATGAGGGCTGCCCCGACTGGGCACTCTCAGAGCCAAGCAAATGTTGGCAATGCTCAGCGGGCGCTATATGGCCAACTGCGAACACTGCTTTCCCAAGTGGAAGAATCCACTGGAGTGAAAGTGAGCTCCGAGTCACCACTGTTCACATGGAGTGTGAAGCATGCGCAATGGCTGATTCATCGGTACATGATTGGAGCTGACGACAAGACTGCCTACAGCCGTCGCTGGAATCGAGAATACAATGGCTCACTGTGCATGTTTGATGAATTGAGTGGTAGAGTGCGTGTTCCCAAGGCTGGATCTCAATGGTTCAGCGGAGTGTACCTTGGTAAGGACACTGAGGCAGATGAAGTTGTTCTTGGGAATGTAACAGATAGTTCAATTTTCCCCCATGTACAGAAACATACAGGAATCCAGTGTTTCACCGCAGGTCAAACCAAGGCTCAAGCACGGACCAACAGTGGAGCTTAGACTGGAAAAGAATCTGAAGCTCGTGCCGTGATTATAAGAAGTATACTGGTATAAGGGCTTAAACTTTCATGGTAGCGGAGCTGTTGGCAAAGGCCAGCAGCTGAACAAGCAGAGATCCAGGGAGATCAAGCAAAGATCAAAGGAAAGCGAGAAGTTACGGTTAATCCAAGAACGTCTTGCTAAGGTTGGAGAGAAAGAAGAAGCGAGAAGTTACGGCGAAGCCAAGAACCTCTTGCAGTGGTGAAAGGACAGCGTGGAAGTGATAGACCTTGAGCCAGTTACATACAGACCTGCCAAAGTGTTGGAAAGATGGAGCAACAAGGACAGCAAGCTCAACAACCTCAGCAGCCCATGAACCCCCAACAAGGGCAGCAAGCAAGGTTCGAGCAGCTGATGAACAAGTTAGGTCAAGCTACAGAAGCTATGGCAAGAGTTGCGCAGGGCTCTGCAGCCCAGCAAGCACAATTGGCCACGGCAATGAATGAATTGGCAAAAGCCCAAGCATCACCAAAGGCTGGTTCACCCGGACAACCTGCCTCAGTAAGCTTTGATACAGGAGGAAAGATCCTCAAGCCACCAGAAGTGTTTAATCCTGCAACGATTGAAGAGGAAGTGTCGCAATGGAGCGATTGGGCATTTACGTTCAAGAACTTCTTAGCGTTCATGGATCAAGAATTCCTGAGTGATTTGAAGACAGCAGAAGAAGAGAAAGCAGAGATAAGCTCAGGGGTGACCAACTCATTCTTCAAGGGTGAGATAGGAAGAGTGAACAGAGGAACAAAGCTTTACTCAGTGTTAAGCAGCTATCTGAAGAACAGACCTCTGAAAGTGTTGAGAAGTGTAAGCGGGATGAATGGATTTGAAGTGTGGAGAAATAAAGTTGACGGCCGAATTAGAGCCGACGTCCCGTTCAAGGAGTCTAGCAATGGCTCAAGCGTTGGTTGGATTTCCGGCCATGAGCAAAGGAGCATCGCTGATGGACTACGTCTTGACGAATGAAAAGCTCACATCAGAGTACGAGAAGATTTCAGGGTTGAAGTACGACGACAATTTGAAAATTGGTACTCTGTTGAAAGGGATTCCACAGCACCTCAAGCAGCACGTGATGGTCGATATCACTGATAAGACCACATATGAAGAGTTGAGAGCAAAGTTGCTGCAATATGAAAGAAGCAATCAGACATGGTCAGCTGAAAACATTTTAGGAGCGCTGAGTGTTCCAGACCCAACGTCACACTCAAGCAACAAGGCTTACCAAGGACCAATCCCGATGGAACTTGATAGATTGCATTTAAGGAAAGGTAAAGGCGATGGAAAGGGTAAAGGTGACAAAGGAAAAAGTGGAAAAGGTAAAGGAGACAAAGGAAAAGGAAAAGGATATGGAAGAGGAAAATGTGGCAGAGGAAAAGTGAAAGGAAAAGGAAAAGGCTATGGTAAAGGAAAAGGATTTGGAAAGAAAGGTGGAAAGAGTATCAGGCAGGCTGAAGGAAAAGGCTACGAAAACGCGAAAGGAAAAGGTGGACAGAATGGACCTGTATGTTTCAATTGTGGTAAGACCGGACATTACTCTTCGGAGTGTTGGTCGGCACCGAAAGGTAAAGGAAAAGGTGGAAAAGGAAAGATTCGGAATGTCCAAGAGACAGGTGAGGAAGAATGGTATGAAGAGCAAAGTGCAAGTTCTTCTACACAGCCACAAGTAAGAGCACCGCAAGGAACATAAGGAAACGAGCAAGTGCGTAGGTTGGTGACAGCACCTATGCCAGTGATTAAAGAGATCCTTGAAGAGGATGAACAGGATGAAGACTACATAGATCTTGTAGGAATGTCTGAAGAAATGGTGATGGATTACGCTGCACGTACAGTAAGAGTCCACACAATGGTGAGATGGTCGAGTATGGCTGACGAAAATGATGAAGAGGATTATGAAAGAGATGAACTACACAAGTGGTATGAAGATCTGCATGTAGACAAGGAGAATGCCAGGCATGCAAGAGAAAGAGAAAGAATCTTTGGAAGTGGTGAAGAGTCAGAGACAGAAGTTCTGTTAGACCAAGAACTAGTGGAAAGATCAAGCCAAGGACATCAAGTGAGAGCCGTTAACTCAAGGTACTCAAAACTTGTTGAAGTCGTTCTTGATAGTGGTGCGGATTGCCATGTGCTTCCGTTAAGCTATTACAGTGAAGACTTAGGAACAGTTGAGTTCCCAGCGCTGAGAATGGTCATCCAAGATGCCCAAGGCAACAAAATAAGAACAACAGAAACACGAGCAAACATCACATTTGAGTTCCAAAGGACAGATGGAAAAGTGATAAAGGTACGAGATTCAGCAGTATTCGGAGACGTGACACAACCACTATTTGCAGTAGGCAAGTTGTGGAAAGTCGGATGGGGACTTGATCCTCTAGACCAGTTCAATGCGTTTCTGAAGAAAGGATCTGCAAAGGCACCAGTGAGGTTTGCAAGAAACTCAACAGTGACAGACCTCAAGATTTATAGAGCTCAAGTGAAGGTTGAAAAGGATGAACCACAAGTGAGAAAGCTTACGCTGATCAAACAGATGGAAGAAGACTTTGAGAAGATGAAGTATCATGAAGGATGGTTTTTCATGTCAGATGGGAAGCCAGCAAGGATTGATTGGGACAAGTACACAACTTACGGTCCCACGAATGATGACGTGACGACATTCAAGTACAGAACTACTTTGGTATCGAGATACGATGGTGAAGACATCGTATGGAGCGAACTGGAGTTCGTGGAGTGTGCTGAAGAGTGGAAAGGCAGTGAAGAGATTGTGATTGATTCGGTTGAAGAGAATTCGGTGGTTATCACGATCTTGGAAAGGAAGCCTTTAGGACTTGAAGAATATGGTGAATATGAAAGAACAACCACGAAGAAGAAAAAGAAGGAAGAAGAAAAGAAAGTGCAAGCAGCAGACGTGGAAATGGAGAAAGTAGAAGGAAAAAGCAGTACAAAGAAAACTGCCGAACAAGTCGAAGAAGAAAGCAGAGAGGCCATGGAGAATTTATTTCCTAGTGAGCCTCCAGTAGAAGAGGAAATGAAAGAGTGGAAGAAAATTGAAGAGCAACTACCAAGTTTGGGAGAGAAGATGGAAGAAGCAATGGTAGTAGCAGGAATTGAGCTCACACCTGAAAGTACACTCAAGAAGCTTAGGACAGCGTGTGAATTCCTGAAGATAGGAAAGACTGGTAGTAAGGCCCAAGTATGGCAACGGTTGAAGCAAGCCGTATCAGCGAACAAGATGAAAGAGTTGGTTGAAATCTCCAAAGGATTAGAACTGGAGTTTACGAGAGAACCAAAAGGAGAAGAGAGACCGCAAGAACCAACAGAAGAAGAGAGAAAGAAGCATGAACTGACACACTTACCAAAAGCTGATTGGTGTGAAAGTTGTCAAGCAACAAGGTCAAGAGAAGATAACTTCGATGTGTCAGAGAAAAGAAATGAAGCATCGTTGGTTTCAATGGATTTCAAGTTCACTGGAACGCGAGACGAAGAGAATACAAAGGACAACAAGGATGCGTTGACAATCGGACTTGTTATGGTTGATGAAGCAACAAAGTTCGTTCATGTGACTCCAGTAGCGACAAAAGAAGCAACGGCATATGTTGTCGAAGAAGTTTGCAGAGTGCTTATGCTGTTGAACTCGAAGGTCATTTTGAGGACCGACACAGAGCCAGCAATGGTGTCGTTGAGAAAGAAGGTGCAAGGAATAAGGAAGATGAAGAATCTCGACACGGAGATACAAGATGTAGCACCGGACGAACACCAAGGATTGCAAGTTGAAAGATGGGTTCAGACAGTTCGGAACCTGTCCAAGACAGTAGTGTATGGCGTTGAATCTCAAGCAAAGGTGAAGATCACGTCGGAAAGTACACTATATCCATGGGCAGCAAGGCACGCAGCATTCTTGCTGAACAGGTTTGTTGTAAGAAAAGGATCAACACCTTTTGAAGTGCTGTTCGACAGAGAATCTACAGGAACATTAGCGCCATGGGGAAGTGTCGTTTTGGCAAAGCCAGTACCAAAGTTCAAAGAGAAAGGTGAAGCATGGAGAAAAGGAATCTTCGTTGGAAAGGACTCAGTGAGCAACCTGAATCTGGTTAGCACAAGACAAGGAATTATCAAGTGCAGAACGATGAGACAGTGTACACCGCTGTACGACGTTGAAGTGTTAGCAGAAGCTACAGGAACACCGTGGAACTACGTACAAGATACGTTGGTAGGAAGGAAATCCACGAAGAGATTGCCGCCGCACAGCGGAATTGAAATGGCGATTGGTGACAAGTCAGAACTTGTTCCAAGGAAAGAGAGAAGCCAAGAACAAGAAGATGAGCTGAAAGATTATAGTCCAAGTCAAGAAGCGGCATCAGATCCGCCAAGCGACGATGATGAACAAGACAAAGACGAAGATCCAGGTGAAGGACATGTTGGATCATCAAGCAGTAGCACAAGCAGTCGAGGAAAAGGAGTCACAAGAAGAAGGAGCGAGAGAAGTGATGAATCTGAAGAGATGGTACCAGGAGATAAACCTCCGCCAGCATCGCCCAAGAGGAAACTTGAAACAGGCGAGGCAGAGAATTGATGAGGGAACGACGGAAACTGAAGAGAAACCAGAAAAGTTTGTTGCCGTCGATGAACCATCAAACACAGTGAGAAGAGTGGTTGAAGCAAGAAGTGTGAAGAAGATAGAACCATTCTTGAGGAAGGAACTTCCACAGTATCATGATGATGAAGAAGTTGAATTGGAAGAGTTTGAAGAAGTGGAAGCTGAGTTCGATGAAGAAGAAGAATGGCAAGAAACTGATGGAGAAGAAGAAATACCAGAAGGAAGACATGCCAACATGGTCAAATGACTTTGAAAGCGGACCACCAAAGTTATCTGATGAAGAAATGGAAAAGGTTGAAGGTGTATCCAAGAAGCATGGGTTAGAAAGGCTGGAAAAGATGACAGTGCTGAACAAGTTGCCAAAGGGAGCAGACATCTCAAAGTACAAGTTCTTATCGACGAAGATAGTGTATGACTGGAGACACAGAGAAAAGGAGTGGAGAAGAAGAGGACGACTGGTAGCACGAGAGTTCAAATGGTTAGGTGATACTGACATTGCAAGTTTGTTTTCGCCAACTGGTGTAGCAAGCACGGTGAAGCTACTGTCAGCCCTATTTGCGTCTTCGGAAGGATATACACTCGGAAGTATCGATGTTGGAGATGCTTATTTGATGGTGGAACAGGAAGAACCAACAGTGGTTGAAGTCGATGGAGAATATTACGAACTGGGATATACACTACCCGGTCAGCGAATCGGGAGTGCAGCTTGGTTTAACAAGTTGAAAGGTTACCTGGAAGAGTACGGGTTAACAAGTGACAGAGGACTCCCGGCACTATTCTCAAGGATGCCAGATGAACGATTACTCCAAGGAATCATCGTTTTGAGTCATGTAGATGACATGGAACTGTATGCATCAAGAGAAGAGTTCAAGAAGCTGGTTGAATTCCTGAGAAGCAAAGGATTGAAGATCAAAGTTGAAGGACCACTGGATGAAAAGGAAGGATCGATGAGTTTCCTGAAGAGAAGTTTCAAGTCGATGAACAATGGAAACGTGGAGATCACGATGAACTCAAAGTATGTTGAAGGACTGGTAGAAGTGTTGAAACTTGAAGGAGCATATCCGAAGAAACTACCGTGTCCAGCAGACAATGGAAGAGCATTTCAAGCAAAGAAAGGTGGAATGGAACCGCTAAGCGCGGAAGATCACCACACGTACAGGAAAGGAGTAGGGATATGACTGTATCTAGCACCCGAGAGGCCAGATATCATGTATGTCCTGAAAAAGCTGTCAACAAAGCTAGCATCACCCGTTGAAGCAGATATGGAACTGCTAAGGTACGTTGGAAAGTATCTGAAAGGAACACCTGAACTTACGTTGGTACATCAGGGAAGCTATCCTGGAAAGAGTTTCCTGGAAGTGAAAAACAGAAGAAGCGAAGTCGGAAAGATTGAAAGAGACAACTACAAAGTGCCAGCATTGATAGAGGTGATAAGCGACAGTGACTGGACAGCTGATCGAGAGTCAAGACAAAGCGTATCGTGTGGAGTGATAATGGTCAGTGGAAATCTGGTGCATTTCCAAAGCAAGAGACAAAAGAGCGTAGCACTAAGTTCCTGCGAAGCCGAGACAATCGCAGCAACGCCAATATTGTCTGAAGGTGTATTCCTGAAAGGGCTACTGACAAGAATCCTAGGAGTGGAACCAAGACTGATGTTATATAGTGATTCGTCAAGCTCACGGCAGTTAATCGCCAAAAAAGGTTTAGGCAAGGCACGTCATTTAGACGTGGACCTGCTATGGATCCAAAGAATTCCGAAGCTGATTATAAAGGCGATAGCAGGAAAGGATAATCCGTCAGACCTAGGCACAAAATCGTTGACACGAGAGAAGATAAGGAAATACATGCTAAGCCTAGGATACACAGGTGAATATTTGACACAAGATGTGCAAGAAGTCCAAGAAGAAGTTGAAGTGCGAAGATCAAGAAGTGTCACAAGACTCGATGAAAAGGTGATTACAAGAAATATCCAGACGGTCACGACCGCTGTGTTGTTATCGTTGGCTGAACCAAGAAAAGTCGGTGAAGGAGAAGATGGACAAGGACTGGGAAGAGCAAGCGCAGTGATGTGATGATTGCAGCATGGTTGTACATATGTATTACCTATGCCGTTTTGCTCAAGAGTCAGAGGTTCTGCTTGACAGCCGCTAACCTCTTTGGAAGAGGTAGGAAAAAGAGAAAAGGATTGAAAGAGGAGAAAGCTGGAGAAATGGCTGATGATGAAGCTCTGAAGGTCGTTATCGATGAAAAGTGCAAGAGCATCGAAGCGGTAACATATGTGGAACGTCTTTTGAAGCAAGAGCGAAGGGAAAGGCCCTCAGTGGAAGAAGTTTGGAAGCTTGTGGAAAAGTTGAACGAGAAGAGAGAAGATAAAGCCACAAGTGAAGACCCAGACAAAGAAGAGAAGAACCCAAAGAAGAAAGAAGAAAGTGAAGCCACGTCCGATCCAGAATCTGACGAAGAGGAAGGAGAAAGTGAATCAGAAGAAGATGATGAAAATGAAAAGGCGAAGAAGGACAAGGAAAGAAAAAGGGACGAAGTCGTGGAGAGTTTCAAGAAGACAGCCGAAGAGCTGATGAGAGAGAAAGATGAGCTCGAGAGTAAGAGGAAGGAAAAAGTTGAAGCCCTAGCGTCAGGGAAGATCGTCTTATCGGAAGAGAGCAGGGCAGAAATCCTCGCTCAAGGCAAAGTTATGGACCAGCGTTTGGAAGAGCTTAAGAAGATAGGAGAAGAAGCTACGGAAAGGAGACGAAGCATGGTGTCAGCGGCGAACCAAGTCGCAAGTGAAGCAGAAGTGGAGGAGGAAGAGAAGAAAGACGAAAAGGAAGAGATCAAGGAGGACAAGCCAGACCCAGAAAAGGAAGTGGTTGAGTCCTCAGGTGAAGAGGATAAGCGAGAAGAAAGAGCAAGGAAGGCTTTGAAGGCCGAGTTCAATGTGGATGAAATGGGAATTTGGCAGACTCTATCAGAGAATGTCAATCTGCGAAGCATCCAAAAGAACCTGCCAAGTGAAGACCTCGAACGCGAATTCGTCAAGTGGTCTGAGATTCTCCGCAAGCCAGTCGGAAAATTACCGAGGGGCTTTGGAATCAAGACAAGCGATTTGCTTTCCAAGCTCGATGGAGAAGTTGGTGAGTTTAGTGGAAGCATATCGGTCTTGATGGAAGATGAAGCAAATGCAGACAAGGAGTTCAAGAAAGCTCAAAAGGATCTGGACAAGTTTGCCAAGGAGTTGAAGAAAGAGATGGAAGACCGATTGGAAGAAAAGGCAAAAGTTGTCAGAGAAAAGGAAGAAGATGTTGCTAGTGCACGTGCTGAAGTTGAAAGAGCATCAATTGCAAGAGAGGCACTGCAAGCATTTGGTGAAATGGTTCAAACAGCTGAAAAGTTGCTGAAGACTGTGAGTGAAGAATTCGATTTGGACCTATACAAGCAGCCGGAAGACCAGCAAACGAAAGAAAGGGCAGCATTGGCCCAACTGATGGCGAACCTTAAGCGGAAGAGAGAAGGAAGTCAGAGTTCAAACCCCGCGACGCCGTCGGTACCTTCGGTCCAAGGAACACCGATGAAACCTCGACCGAAGAAGTTGCCTGATCAGTTCAAGAAGAGCAGCAGAGAAGATGAAGAGCTCAAAGCTGCAGACACACTGCAAAAGCAGTTAGCGTTGAAGGAGAGGTTGAAGGAGAAGCTGAAGGATACTCCCTTGGAGGAGATAGAGAAGGAAAAGAAGGTGGATATCGGGCAGATGAAGCCGAATGAACCTGAAGGAGAGCCGCCAGCTGAAAAGCTGAAGAGTGTGAATTAAAAGTGGCTCAAGTATGGAGGAAGACAGCTTACATGTTTTACTGTAAGCGGAATGATGGTCACAAAGCACCAGAGTGTCCGGAGATGTTCAAGGCCATCGACCGATATTGCCCGGATGCGCCGAAGCCAAGGAAAGATGACGAAGGAAGAAAGATCTTCTGCAAGTATTGTTGGATCGTTAATACCTATTGCAGAAACAAAGAATACCCATTCAAAGGTTGGGGAAAGCACAGTCCAGACATTTGCTTTTTCCGAAAGGAAGCTGAAGCTTACATCCGAAGTGCCCAACAAATTTGCTGATGAACTCAAAGAGATGAAGGAAGCTGAAAAGGCAAGTGGTTACCCGCCACAGGACAGTTGGGGAGAAGAAAAGATGAAGCCGAGAAAGGCAACAGCTGAAAAGAAAAAGGATGAAGAGAAGGATGAAAAGAAGAAGAAGAAGGCTGATAAGGCCAAAGACAGCAAGGACAAAGACATCAAGAAGAAGAGGAAGCGTGATTCCAGCTTCGATCAAGAGGAAGCTGTGAGGAAGAGGATTTACTCTAGACATCCTCGGTTTAAAGGACCAAGTTAAGTGAGGGCGGAAAGCCGCCCAGGGCAAGCGAAGACACCGTAAAGGCAGGTGTATAAACAACGCCGATGCATGTTTCACAATCCATGCAAGAAGGGGCAGTAAGCCTATCCTTGTATGTGAAAAAGGGGAAGCTATGCTGTAAGTGGATTCCAAGAAAAGAGCGGAATTTCACGAAAAGGCGTCCAACGCCATCGACAGCAAAAAGCTAAAGTCCCACGACAAAGCACAACGATCGTGTTTAAAGAAAAGGCTGAAAGAGCCAGTGAGGCTTACAAAGCCAAAGTCCTTTGGCAAAGACTCTGAAAAGAGCTATGCCGAACAAACTACCTCGTGTACCGCGGGATGGAAAAGAGTGAGAGCGCCTGAGTTTGTAGTTGGCAAGTGCGACTGTTGTAAAACAATGGTCAGTTTAACAGTTTTCCGTTTACAGGACTAGAAGCCAACGACATCCACAACAAGCACCCAAGGGAGAAGAAGGAAGAAGTCAAAGACGGTTAAAATTGCTCAAAAGATGAAGCGTGCGAGAAGTGAAGACAGCTCACAGGAGCGTGCGAAAGCCGTGGTGGATGTAGGAAAAGTTTCACAATGATCGCATTACGCGACAAAGCTGTGTATGCGATGAGGGCGTAACAGATAGTTCAATTTTCCCCTATGTACAGAAACATACAGGATTCCAGTGTTTCACCGCAGGTCAAACCAAGGCTCAAGCACGGACCAACAGTGGAGCTTAGACTGGAAAAGAATCTGAAGCTCGTGCCGTGATTATAAGAAGTATACTGGTATAAGGGTTTAAACTTTCAGAATGCCAATGGTGTCTTCAAGGTTAGGACTGTGAAGAGAAGATCTCCTTCTCGCCAATGGAATGCATCGTATGTCATGAAAATGACTTCAACTCCGGGTCAACCTCGAGGAGATGGAGTGGAGTCGACTGCGTTGTAATGCCACCTGATCTTGGAGTGAAAGGCCGAGTGAGGCCTCCTCCTGGACTGGAGCGTGTTGAGGAAGAAGTTGAAGGGAATGGTGATCTTGAAGACATGGTGCCTGCACAGAGTGAAAGTGTCACAGAGCAGGATCTGTTGCTTCAAGATGGCACTGATAGATCTCCGGCTGAAACGGATCATGAAGCACCTGAGGCGACTGGAGAATCGCTCAGGAAGAGTGCAAGGATTGATCCAGACCTACCGGTGACTCAGCCTTCGACGATGCAAATGAGAATCTCTGCCGTGCATCACATGATTGCTGGAGTGATCCCTGCTTGCCAATGGCTTGCGTCGATTGTCGGAGTGGATGAAGTTGTTGGAAAGGATGGAACAAAGGTTGATGTTGAAGTGAATGCCGAAGAAGGTGAACTCGACCAAGAAATGCGACTCTCCGAACCGCTGACGTGGGAGAGTGAGTTTCCGCCTGATGCAGAAAAGAAAGGAATGGTGAAAGAGATGGATTCCATGAAGAAGTTTGAAGTGTACGATGAAGAGAAGGTTGATGACTGCACCCAGGAGCAGATTGATGCTGCTCTTGACTGTCGTTGGGTCAAGGTCTGGAAGAGTGAAGATGATTTGAGGTGTCGAGTGGTTGTAAGTGGTTGTTTCCAGAATGTTGAGAAAAGTGAAGAAGACAACCTGTTTGCATCCACACCTTCACTGGTCACAATTCGATTGCTTCTCTGCATCGCAACGGCAAGAAACTGGGGCATCACACTGGGTGATGTGAGCACTGCTTTCTTGCATGCTTTGATGAATCAGGAAGTGTTCATCTGGCCACCGAAGGAATTCTATCCCAATGGGAATTGCCTTTGGCGATTGAAGAAGGCAATGTATGGATTGCGACAAGCGCTGAATTGTGGCAGGAACACTTCGCTGAAGTAATGACGACCCGATTGGGATTCCGGAGATGCAAGAGTGATCCCAATCTCTACTGTCATGAATCGGGCCGATTGTATGTGCTTGCATATGTCGATGATCTGTTGGTTGTAGGGACTGACGAAATGATGAAATCGTTCATGTCTCAATTGTCTGAGGAAGTGTTACTGAAGGAGGCTGGCCAACTGGTGCCAGGAAGTGAGCACACTTTCCTAGGACGACGACTGCGACACAGCGGTGACTCGATTGATGTGTGCATGTCACAGAAGTACATCGATGCGGCTCTCGATCTGTATGGAATGCAGAATGCCAAACCTGTGGCAACGACTGGAACGGTGACCATCAACAAGACTGTTCCAGATACACCACTGAGTCCTGAAGAGCACAAATCAAAGTGTATAGGACCGCCGTTGGCAAACTGTCGTGGCTAGCACAGGTTCGAGGTGATATTGCTTACGCGACGAAAGAGCTGAGTCGGGATGTGACTGCACCGACAATGCAAAGTGTCGCGAAATGCAAACACCTGTTGCGATATTTGGTTGGAACGAAAATGTGTGTGCTGCGACTGAGACCGTCGTATCAACTGGCGGATGGCAATTGCGCTGTGGACATCAACGTCTATGTGGACTCTGACTGGGCTGGATGCTCTAAGACTCGAAAGAGCACTATAGCGGTTCCACTTTGAATGTCCTTGGTTGCAATGTTGTGAGCACTGCCAGAACGCAAGGAACACTGGCACTGTCATCTGGTGAAGCTGAGTTGTGTGCGACTGGTCAAGGAGTGTCTGAAGCACCGTTTGTCGAATCAAAGTTAGTGAAGAAGGTGAATGTGATTGCGCATACCGACAGCGCTGCGGGTAAATCAATGGCGACCCGCTTTGGCACTGGAAAGAAAACAAAACATGTGGAACTGCGGTTCCTATGGCGCAAATGGGACTGTCGAGGATGGCTAAGATTGAGGGCACGCGGAATCCCGTGGATCTAATGACCAAGTATGTTGCGACTGATGTGTTGCAGCGACTGAAGGCACATATTGGTGTTGTGTCGTTCAGTCGTTCATCAAGGATCTCACCACTGATGCTCATGATAATGATGATCATGTTGCTCCTGTGGTGAATGCTCCCCGCCCACCACCCTCCTGGGAATGGCCCGCGCACACCCGCCCTGCCCGCCCTCGTGCGCGCCCACTGCGCACAATGCTTGTCTGGACGCCGTTGGACTGAAGTCCACGCCGAGGGACTGTGTAGGTGAGCTGCGGTGAATGCATCGCATGTTCGGACTGCACATGTCACTGCTGTTCTGTTTAGTGTAAAGGGAATGCAGCAGCTTCTTTCCATGACTGCATGTGCAATGTTCACTTGTCTTGTCATGGCGGCATGTGCAATGTTTCAATGTTGCCCGAAAGCCCCAAAACCAAAGAAAGAGAGAGTTGAGAGAACGAGAGAATTTTCCCGAAATGTTTTCTCCGATTGTTTGCCGAAATGTCTGATTTCGCCGAATTCCGAATAGAATTTTGCCGAATGTTTGGGGATTGTTTTCCGTTTTGCCGAAATGTGGCGAAATGTTGCCGATTGTTTTCCGGAGTGTTTGGAAGTGAGATTGCATGTACAGAGTGCAATGTACAGAGGGGCAAGGGACTGATTTAGGTCCGTGTGTTGCAGACTGAGGTCAATGTGTTTCCCCCGACATGTTTTGCTGAATGTGCCTTACTGACGTCGACTGCCTGGCTTCCTCCGGTCGCCCGACTGTAGCAGCAATGGCCCATAAGCCCTCGACTGCAGTGCCAAAGAGTGGAGCCTTTGAGCGAGTGAGAATGGAACCGCTGCCGAATCACTGCCGAGCAACTGGTGATTCATATTGCCGCTCTGAGTGGCCTCACTGAAGCAGAAGTGAGGCAGACTGGAGTGCAAAGCAACCTGGTTGCACTGCACCTCGCAGGGAATGTTCCGAATGATCGCCCGGATTTGGAGCGACTGGCGCAGGGAATGTCAGTGGTCCGCCCGACTGCGGATCCGGCGAATGTTCCCACGAGCGGGCCTGCAGCGATTGATGCCGCCCTTTGGCATCCATGTGAGGAATGGCACAGAGGAGACTGCCCCTCCGACTGCAGCTGATGAGCCGAATGATTCGGTGCCGGATGCTCCGAATGAGGCAGCGAATGCGGTTCCTTGGGAAGCCCGGCACTTGATGAACGAAGTGCTGGTGCCGCCTCGACTGAGCAGGCATGGCCCTGTGAAGGCGGAAGTGTCCGCCGCCCTGACTGCAATGGACTGTGGAGTCGAGCGCATCAGAGTGTGGAATGAGTTTGATGCCTGGGTCACCACTGTTGTGGAGACTGTGATCGCCAGACAGTGTGGCCGAGAGGGCGAATGATCTCGCCGATCGAATGCTTCGTGCCCAGGTGAATCTGGCCGAATCTCTCTACAAGAGAGAATGGGACGATCAAATGTTCCCAATGGTCAGTGTGCTAATGCCAGGCACGAGAAGTGGAGGAACGACTGCGTGTCGTTTCGACCACCCGGACCAGCATTCGAATGGTCCAATGAGCTCCCTGAGAATACGAACTCTCCCTCAACATCCACACTGAATCGAATGGTCCAAACAGCTGGATGAAATGACAAAGGCCGAGAGACTGTTCCTTACCAAAGGGAACTGGCATGTGGAATGGCTGGCTCCTCACTATGTGAAGGAGAATGCCACTGGCGCCTTGGTGAATGTGTACGACTGGCTTTGCCTTCCACTGTCGTTGGCAACGCGACTGTACACCAATGGCGTGCTAGACTTAGCAAAGTTTCCTTGCCACCAGCTGAATGGCAGCTACAATGCCCTCAGCGCACTGAGGAAGACTGTGCAATGGGCAAACCAAGGAGTCTTCGAGGAGAATGAGAATGATGAGCCGATTGCCTTCGTGGTGTTTCGCCGCACCAAGACTGCCGCAATGAGAAGATGGGTTGCTGGCGGACCGAATGGCAATGCTGGCGTGAATTTGTGGCGAATTATTTTACGCGCCAACTCACTGACCACATCAGCACCTTTGAATGGGATGGAAGTGGTCCTGACGACTGCAAGTGGACAATGGAGCGACTGTCCCACATGAGTGCTGGGATTGTCCGTGTCCCACTGACTGATCCAATGTGCGTGCGCAGCCCCATGCTGCTTCTGTCGCTGAATGAGATCATTGAGTGGGGAATGTTCGCTACGCGCCGAGGACACAACCTTGTGGAATGGCGATTGATGGGTCACACGATGATTCCATTGACGCAATATGTGAATGCCGTACTGGAACACGACTGTTCCACTTGGGAGGAGCTCTATGGGAATGATGAAGAAGTGCAGGACAGCACTGCCTGGAATGCTCCCAAGACCAAGAATGATCATGCCTCCGAGTCGCCCTGGCTCAGACTGCGAATGCCCTCGAGCCCGGCTCCGAGATTGTCTTCCGCAAGAATGCGAAGGGCACTGTGAAGTGAACGCACTGAGCAGCCGCATAATTTAGGAGTGCCAATGTGACTGCGATCGTTTTGCAATGTGAAGTTCCCCCTGAAATGTTGAATGGATTTCTTCAGTGGTTAGCTGAGAATGAAGTTCTCGGACTAGGATGCCCAGTAGTACCCTTATTCCCTTTTTGTAGTCCTAGGTTCCTTATAAAGATACCCAATACCAAAAAGAGAGGCCTTTTTATTCTTAGGTTACTGGGTATCCTAGCGGATTCAGCCGAATGTAGCATGAGCCGACTGTCTGCAATGATCACTTGTACGGCGCAAGCCGGCCTCCGAATGCCGTTCAATGTCATCCCGAGTCGAGCCAAAAGTCCGGAATGAGACCAACGATCCTTCGCTGCTTTGATTGGTGACTGTTCTAACTGTTTCTTTTGATCGCTTCGCGAATGCCACCACCAATGCTCATTTTTTTGTTTTGGAATGATCTTCGAATGAAGTCAAGATCAAGGGACTGTGTTAAATCACACGAGCCCAATGTGCACCCGAATGTTCCTGATGCATTAGAGAATGCTACGATGCCGAATGGCATTGGCTCAAGACTGGATCAAGGCACTGCACAAAGGAGTGTCTGCATCTGTGTGACTGGGGAAAGTGATTGATCTTGGGTGTCCCGCTGGGACTGAATTGTACTGTTGAATTTCTCACTCTCACTCTCACTCTCACTCTCACTCTCACTCTCACTCTCTCTCTCTCTCTCTCTCTCTCTTTCTCTTGGTAAGCATGCTATCAGAATCTGTGAAAGGGCGAATCCTGCTGGTGCCAGGAGCATCCGGTGTCGCAGATCCTCGAGGAGTATCTGAAACGAAACCAGGCCGGGCACTCACAGCCGCGCTCGAGACTCGCGGGCTTCGTGGTGCCTGACCAGGCTCGGCAGAACGAACGGATCCTGGAGTTTCTGGCCTCGCTGCCGCTGCAGGTCCGAGGGCAAGTCCAGTTGCAGTGAGTACATTACCAGATTCTTCTGTGTCATCATCGGGGAGAAGATGGAGTATGGCCAGCTTGGGGCTGGACGTGTGCAGGTCTACAGAGTCCATAGCAAGCAGCTCAAGCACGAAGCCGTGACAAAGCAGTGCTTGGCGGGATCTTTGCCGGAGCCGCAGGAGGATCAGCTTGCGAAAACGACGGAGTTCTTGAAGACCTTGCCGCAGGCAAGTGGAGTGGTCTGAGTGTGTGCATGCAAGAGTTCTGTAAGGTCGCCAGGGGCTCCCGCATAGTCTCACGGGGCCAGGTTGGAACTGACTCAGGCCCCGAAATACCGACGAATTTTTGAGCATTACATCAAGAAGCAGATCGGAATGGGCTGGCTGTGCAGATCCAACACGCATCTACATCAGCCCTCACTCAGCGGGAGATGCCGGCACAAAGCCTTCTTAGGTCAGAACCATGTTTGGAACCAAAAGCACCATGAACAGGACGAGGAGGCGTCCATCACCACCACCACGACGAGGGCGCAGCCTCCGGCCATCTCCTTGAAAGATGCTGCCAGAAATGGCGACGTGGCGGCCCTCGCGCAGCACCTCCAGGCCCAGCTTTTGAGGTTGCTCTCGCAGCAGGCAATCGGGATCGGATTGGCTGTGAAGGGGCTGCGAGGGGCACACAACAAGTCCTTCGCTGATACGCGGAATTTCTGTAGATGTGGTAGGCGAAGCTCCCTGCCGAGGCCGGGACCGACTTGAATGCAAAATTGGCAAGGGACGGATTCTACGCGGGATGGACCGCGGCGCACTATGCCACTCAGTACGGCCGCGTGGCGGCGCTGAAGTTCCTCCACCAGGCGCCTTTTCTTCTTCCACGTTCGCTAGGCCAGTTGGTGCTAGTTAAATTCGACATGCAAAGAAACTCAAGACTGCATGAAAGCATGTACAAGAGGGCGGGGCATAGTCTTCGGATACACAAAAATACTGCTCACCTTGACCAACCATCCAAAAACCTTGACGAGTCCGTGCCCGCTCTGCCGAAACATCAAGGTTCGGTGCAGATTGCTGCAAGAAGTTCCAAAGTGTCTGCCAAGCTTTCGCTAACCACTGCGAGGTGAGGGAATCCGGCTTAGACCTACAAAGGGCGTGCCACACTTGCCTCAACGACTCGGGTGACTGCTGTTGGACATCAGGCGATGCTTCGTCATCATGGGGCCTACGAGTGGAACACCACAGGGTAGGCCCGATCAACTTCGTAGCTGGTTTTCGTGCAGCAGTGGTCCGGGAGCTCACGGACATGGCACCTACCAAGATCAATGTCCGCTTGCTGGAAAACGGCCTTACACGCAGGATGCTTTGTCAAGTGCATGTTCAAGCGCTGTGGGTCCCAGAACTCACGAGCCGGGCACGAGCTTATGTTCCCCAACTTGTACAGCAAGGAGTGTCCTTGCCATGCCTGCGACGATGAGAGCCCAAAGCAGCATGCCCCTTACATTTGAAGCCACAGTCTGGGCATGAAGCCTTTGCAAAGATGCTACGCTGACGGCCTTCCTCTTCATGTGATTCCAAGCTTTGACTGCCGAATGGCCTTCCTAACTGCAGCTTGCGATCGCCTCACTTCTGCAAACCATGCTTGCAACAAGTGTCCAGAATCCCCGCTAAAAGATTCGACCGGCACGATGGCAACAGAGCAAAGACGGTGCCAATCTTGACGTAATGCATCAAGCCATCGACCTTCCTCCAAAAGCATGCACGCTGTGTAAAGGTCAACCCAAGGGGCAATGCTGCACGGATGACGAAGTCGGATGATGCACAATGCAAGCTGCGGCTGTAACACGCCAAGCAAACAACATACTTCTTCGTCTGTCAGCTTTCGCGACGTCAACCCAAACGAAGGCTGCACACAGGGTCATACCATGCTCATGTATGCACCTTGCAATGCTTTGCGTTCTCTTTCATTGGATTCCACCCCCGGGTTCCAGAACTGTGCATCAAACTGGTGATGGGTCCCTGACAAACGAGACGAACCTTTTCAACTTAGGAAAGGGTTGAATAGCACGTGATGTCTTAGAGAAAGCTGAGCAACTGGCGCCTTTTGGAGTTTCAGGTGCCGTAGTCCGTAGATTTTTCCTGTGAGGCGGGTGCCAACCTGAGCGTGAAAAACAGCGATGGTGTCGCGCCGGCCGCCCTGGCAGTTATTACGGGCAAAGCACGGTCGCTGGAAGCTCTGGCCGAGGCTGAGGGGGCTGTTTTGGAGGGTCCCTTTTCTTTTGAGGGGTTGGGAGAAGCCGAAGAAGAGGGGCTTTTCCCCTCCACGCTGAGCGAGGCTGGAGCCGACCTAGAGACGACGAACGTAGATGGATGGACTCCGGCCCACTATGCCGCAAGATACGCCGACGTGGCCTCGCTGCGTGTCCTCATCAAGGCCGCTCATGACCCGAGTTTTGATGGCTGGTGTGTTCGGGGTGGGGTGGGGGGGGAAAAGGCCGCTCTGCTCAGGCCGGTGTCGACCTCAACACCAAGGAAAACTTCGGATACACGCCGGCCGACGTCGCTGCTGAGCGGAAGCATCAAGAGGTGCTGAAGATGATCCTCCAGGTCAGGGAGGGAACCCCTAAACTCCCTGAACCTCAAAGCTTCAAAGCGACTTTATGGTTCAAAAGTTTGTTGTGTAACTTTCATTTCAAAACACTGAACCCGTGACCCTGAACCCTAAAACCCTAGACCTCTAAACCTTAAACCTGAAACCTCAACCCGTAACCCCTGTGAGGCCGGGGGCAAACGCAATAAGCTTTGAGGCCGGGCGCATGCTGAGTGGATATATAGAGACATCATGTGTGCTACTATGAGTACTGTTATAGATTATTGCTACAATAATAGTCACACCATTATTAACGATACCAGTCAACATATAGTAGTATACAGTATGTATATGTATATATATATAGATATATATGCATGTCCCGCGATACCCTATACTAGAACACGAGAACACTGAGACAATCCTCCTAGCAGCCGTTTACAGAACCATTTGCTCAAAGGAACTGATTCTCATGTCGAAGAGCCTATGTCAAAGTTTGTTGTTGTGGTGTTGGAGGTTGAGTCCTCGAGAGGTTTAGGGTGCTGGGTTTAGGATGGAGGCTTTAGGGTGGTGACGTGCATATGTAATAAAGGCTTCGTTGTTGCGAGTTGTATCTTTAAAGCTTCCCGGGGAAGACTATGCATGCTTCGCGTTCGGGTTGCGAGGCCGATGAGGCCGTTTGTTGGCGTTAGGTCCAAGCCTGCGCCTTTTTACAGAGTCGGAAGCTCGCAAGGTGGCATTGGGGGCATGAACGCTGCAGCCCTTAATTAAGGAGTACAACTTGAAAGGTATCATGATTTAGATCAGGAGGGGTAGGGGTCTTTTTGGGGAAAGGGTTTTGGGGTCTTCAGGATCGGATGGGGCTTACGGTCCAGTTCGGACCCTACACAAGATTTTACAATTATTTTGAATATTAAGGTTCCTGTTTCCATATGTAATTATTTTGTGGTTTAGTATACCACGAAGCCGTATCCAGAATCTGCGAAGGTTCCTATCTCCTGCATTAGAGGCACCGATGCGCACCGAAATTACACAGGCTTGCGACGGCTTCCTATTAATATGGCAAACCGATGTTCCTGAATTTAAGGGGTTTGGGGAGTCGGTTTGGTGTTCATGGATGCTTGTGGTTTAAGTAGGGTTTGGAGTTGAGGGTTTAAGTTTTAGGAGCCTTAGGGCCAGGGTTAGAGTTTAGGGTTGCATGATGTGGCGTAGGGTTTAGAGCTCAGCATTTGGGCTTTAGGAGATGGATACCGGTTGACGTGGACTTGGGGCTTGGGGCTCAAAGGAGTCCTGCCAGAGACAGAGAGGTAGAGAGAGAGAGAGGGAGAGTGACTTGGAGTTCATAGGCTCATACAGGTAGGGGGCTAAGTTTTAGGATTTCGGGGGAGGGAGCGGGCGAGAGAAAGAAGGATGGAGCGAGAGAAACAAGAAGGGCACGACAAGAGGTCGATTGCTCCAAGTCCTGAACTCTAGCCCCTAGGGTGCAACACACACTCCGTCGTCAATCTTGAAGCCCCCATGTTGAGGTGCACAGGATCACAGCACATGGTCTGTTTCTCGTTGTTGTCTCTAGTTTCCGCCCTCCGACCAGGCTGCTGCCGCTGGCATCCGCCGGAGGCTCGAAAAGCCTGGGTTTGCGCGACTTGAAAGCCTCAGGTCAAAAGCCAAAATCGCGCGGGGTGTTTAGGGTTCAGGGTTTTGGGGTTTTGTTGGTTTAGGGTTTTAAGGTTCCGGCGTGCAGGTGGCAAGCCTGGTTTGATTTGTTGTGATTTTCGTCTCTGTGCCCGCAAGGCCTAATTTGCCACAACTTACGATATAGTTGTGTCCTTCACGGATCCAGGAAGTGTGTGTGCTCACGCGTGCTCCCATGTCCATTACTGCCCCCAGAAGTCTCGGAAAGGGATGCGAAGCTGTAGCGTTTTTTGCATTGAAACAAATCTCGGCAAGATGATCCCGTTGAGCTCCCGACAGCTTTGGGCTCGAAGTCTCTCCTTGCAACTTTGTCAACTCCAATCCTTACCTGCACAATGCATGCCGCGGGCTGAGATTCGGGTTGGGGGTTGATCTTCCCTGGACATTGGGAGTAGCTTCTGAAGCCCTTGATGTGGGCTGGAAGCGTCCGGCACGACATGATATGATTTTGGTGTTCTCGGATTTCTCTCGTCGGATTTTGGGCATGTTCTTTTGATATTCCGACCATCTGTGGGGTTTGCATGCATGCTCTGGAAGTCAGGGTTTGCAAGATCACCTTTTCGGACACTATAGCCGTAGAATTTGTGCACAGTGTGGTTTCGCAGAGAAGCCTAAGTAATTACTAATGTTATTCCTTAGGGTACCTGATTATACATCATACCCTGAAGGAGCCCACAACCCCGGTTCGATTCATTAAGTAAGGCCCGTCTACAGACTGCAAAATCTAATCCATTTGTCAGTCAGGGTAAGACTCCGCTAGTGATCTTGTAAGGGCTGGAAACGAGACTACAGAATTTCGGAAGGAATTGCGGAGACGAGAACCATCTGGAATCGAAGAGCCCCAGGGTGTGAGCAAGGTCCATAATCCTGAAGCCTAAACCCTGAACCCTTAAGCCCTAACCCCTAAACTTATAATGGTCCCCACAACCCTATTATAATTATTAAGGCCCGGCCCTTATATTGATCCTTCAGGGTCCAACTTTCCGGCACCAGCTGATCTGAGTACGTCTCAGACCAGCTGCCGAAGGCTTGAACTTGAGTGAGAAGAGGAGAAGCCCCCATAAAGGGGAGAATAGGGGACCCAAATATAGTACCCTAAATCGTAGGATCCCGAATAAGGTACACCTAATTTTCGGAAACTCCCCAATCAAGCCTCAAAGCCCTAAAGAGCCGGAAGACCACACCCAGAGGCCCCATTTTACTGTTTAGGGGATATCATCAGGAGGTCCTGCAAAGGCCTCAATAGAAGCAGGTTGAAGCCCGAAAAGCTTCTCAAACAAGATCGCTAAAAAACAAAGCAAAACCTGAAACATACGATTCCTGAGGGCTCCTGATTAAACTTGTGCTCTTTTGCATCCATGTCAAGCTGCGCAATGCTTTAAAGGCAGCGCAAACACTGTCAAGGCCAAGGCAGCTCGTAGGTACGCATGTGCTGCGCAGCGAGATGGCAGTGAGCATAGTCAACCACCCCCAACAGTAGTGCTGATGACAATCACGAGCATGATCACAGCCCGGCAACAAAGCACCCATCGTACACTAAACTCGAATTCAATCTTAAACCCTAAACCTTAGGCCCTAAATAATCTTTAAACACCTCAAACCCCTAAACCCTGAACGATCCTGCATTTGCCAGGGCCTGCGCCTTACCTCGGGCGGCTGCCAAGGCAAGCTGCCAGGAGGAAGCTTGCCTAAACGAGGGGTACAAGGGCACAACAAGGGTTCCTTAAAGGGTACCATAAGGGTTCCTGAAGCGGTACCATAAGGGTTCCTAAGGGTACCACAAGGGCCTAAACTCGGGGTACAGCTTACGGGAAGAATGAGGCCCATACGGGTTCTTACTAGATACAATAGGTTCTAGAAATATCTAAGATTCATAACGTTGCTTATAGAGGCCGGCACCTCGAGGGGGTGGTCTTTGTGGGAGCTTATGTCGTGGAAGTTGCTTGGGGTCGCAGGAAATTGAGTTTTGTAATTAAAGTATCTATAAGCTAGATCATGTTGGACCCAGCAAGGACAGGCGTTTGAAAGCGCGATGGTCAAGAAACTGAACAGTGCTATGGAGGTCTACTAGCCTTCATGGTTATTGCTTTAGGTTTTCTTACACTACAACTGCCAAAATGTATCCCCAAACCTATTACAACTATCTAGGCCTGTATGTTCATCAGTTGAAATGCTGCAGATCGAGGCTTCTTTTGCACATCCCTGCACTAGTCCCATCTAGAAACAGTAGTCCTTGTGGAAACCCATACAGCAGCCTTTGTAGAGAAGCCTGTAGAATCACCAGCACAGTTTATGTTTTGTCCATTGACCACCAGAAGGTTAGACCGGTTCCTGTTCCTTGCTCTGTTTTGTAGCCCTAATACCCCTTCTGGTAACCCTAGTTCCCCTCTTAGTACCCCTAATACCGTCATTGTCTGCCTGTATGAACTTTTTGTCAATCTTCTCAGCTCCAAAAGACAGGCTTAGCAACTTCCCGCATCGGGCTACATGTAGGCCTTAGGCGATGGGCATTCGGAGTTTGCTTCGGGAATCGATTTATTGAATTTAGTGTTAGTAAGACCCAGCCCAAAGCGAACCTTCAAGTTCCTTTCAGGCCATAACCCTGAACCCTTCAAGCCCTAAACCCCAAAAGCGCCCCACCCTTTAAAAAAGGAACCAGTGGAGATCGGAGACTCTGAGCTTTTTGGTTGAGTCGTTTCCGAGACTTCTCCGAGGTCGCATCGCAGCCGTGTGGAGGAAGCTTCGGCATCCGAGTCGCAGGATGGATTTTGCACTCTCTGTCTTCAGGGGCTCTCTACAACCTTTAAATTCAGAAGAGCACTGCACTGCCCAAATCACTGAATCTCCGAGCCGAGCTCGCCATTCGTTTTGAAACCCCATGCTTCTGAACTCAACAGATCAAAAAGTTTCGGATTTCGGATTTATACGAAAGGGATAGTTTAGGAGCTAGGGTTGTGGGTTTAGGCCTTCTTCTGCCCCTCCCGAACAAGAGGCTGCCGCTGGCGCAGCCGCTGCAAGCGCAGAGACCCGAAGATTCCTCCCCGGCTCGAAAAAGCCCAGGGAGGTCGATCTTAGGGACGGCCTCAAACCAAAGCCTCAAGCCGCAGGGCTAAGTCGATTCGAACTTTCCTGAACACCATCCGTGAATCCGTGGCGCTCATCTCTGTGCTCCTCCCTCGCTTCGATTTTTGCAAGAACTCAGAAAAGGATTACCCAAGTGTTTTTGGTGGCTTGCTGCATAGTCCCCCTGCAAGACCTGTCCGTAAGTCCTATACACCCCAAAATACAATCTTAGAATACTCAACCCGAACCTCAGAAAATTGAAGGTTTTGGTGCGGGTCAGGTGCTTCGACAAACTTTTGACCCTCAACCCTAAACCGCTCACCCCTTCACATGGAGGCTTTCCGCTATGGCGATCGGGCGGTTCAAGTTCGAGTGTTTTAGAAGTCTTGTTACACAGGCTTCCCATTATGCCATAGGAATGTTCCTTAATTGCAGGGTTTTTGCGAGTTTTTCCGGTGCTCATGGATGCTTGTGCTTTAGGGTTTAGGGTTCGGGCTTAAGGACGTGGATGCGGGTTGTCATGGGAATGGGCTCGGGCTCGAAGACACACACACACACAGGGAGAGAGAGAGATACAGAGAGAGAGAGAGAGAGAGCGACTTGCAAGGTAACCCTGAACCTCAATCCTAAGGGTGCCACTCGTCGATCTTGAAGCCCTCATATTGAGGTGCACAGGATCACAGCACCTGTGCTGTTCTCCGTTCCGTTGTTGCTTGTCAGTTCGGCCCCTCCGCCCTCCCTCGGACCAGGCTGCCGCTGGCGTCCGTAGTAGGAGGCTCGAAAGCAGCTCGATTTGCGCGACTTGAAAGCTCCAGGCCAAAACCCGGAATCGCAGGGTTTTCAGGGTTTTGAGGTTTTGTTGGTTTGGGGCGTTTTAAGGTTCCGGCGTGCTGGTGGCAATCCTATTCTGAGTTGTCTTGATTTCGGCTATGTGGCGCAAGCGCTAATCTGAAATCCAACCCGCCTCAGTTTTGCTCTGATGGCACAACTTACGACTTGACAACTATGTCCTTCAAGCATCCAGGAAGTTTGCTTCCATGTCCATTGCCCAGTGATGCCTCGCCTTAAGCAGGCATACTTCAAGGTTCATGGGTAGCTATTAGTGGGGTTATGACTATGAGTCCCCTAATATGGGTTATAATTACAGTTACCCCACTTTTAATTACCCATGAGCCTCCAAGTAGCAGGGCTTCTGGCACAACAAGTTAGGCCTTTCGGGAATGTGTGGGACGAGCTCGGAAAGCAAATCGCGTTGGAGTTAGTCTCAACTGGGTCAAGAACATCGAACCGCCGTGTAGCCATGCTCCTGCACAGCTCTGGGCTCGAATTGTGTTATATCAACTTTGTCTGTCGACTCCAAGCCTTACCTGCGCAATGCATGCCGCGGGCTGAGATCCGGTTAGCGGCTAACGGGTGATCTTCCCTGAAGGATCTGGGCGGCGGGGGAATGGATGGATTAAAATGAAAGTACGTCTAGAACGACATCCTTGCAGCTTAGGATTTAGGTGTGCTCGGACTTCTCTCTCCGGCTTTTGGACCTGTTCTGTGGAGGCTCCAACCATCCGCGTGCACAAAACGACACACGGCTCCTGTATTCGAATGACGAAGCTAACGATCGTATTGGGCCGCAAACGCGCAACGCGACAAAATCTGACAATGTATAAGCCCTAAACCCAAGGTGGCCGGACTGATTTTGCTGGCCGCACTGGCCTTTGCGGATGGCAGCCGAGCTGGGTTCTCGGCACTGGGCTTCAAGTGCTTCGGACACGGGTACCCTTGTCTGGCGCTGACGGGGCTTAACTGGTAGGATCTGGGATTTAGGGTTGAATTTGTAAGGAGCCCTTGGGGTCACCACTCACCGCTAGCGTTGCATAAAGCTGCAGGGGCTCGAGGTGTCTGGGATTTAGCCCGGGAATCTGGGCTTTCGGCCGAAGCTCACTGCAGTCCTCAAACCGGTCTTGAACACCTGCCCCCGTTTTCCGACCCTTCCGAACTTCATTCCCCGAGCCTTACGTGCTCCCAGGTTTATACGCCGGGGAATTCGGCCACGGCCGCGGCACTGAGCATTCAAGGGCTTCGCGTTGTGTCTGAACTGTAGAGCCAGAGCTAGAGCTTGACCAGGCCCGGCGGAAGGCTCGACTCGCCGAGATTGAAAAGTCCTTGTCTTCCATGGCTTCGCTCCAGGCCCGAGGGGTTTATGCAAGTCTGGTACAAGTAACGTCTTCCCACTGCATCAGATACGACAGTAGGCGCCACATGCAGCTTTTTTCGAGCTAGTTGCTTAACAGCGGGACTGGATGGGTGCCAAACGTCTAGAGAGACGATATAAGGCTCAGAGGAGGGCCGCCGCCGAAAACTTTGCGGATTTTTTTCTGCAGGCGCAGCAGGAGGAGCAGCTCGCCAAGACGGCGGAGCAGCTCGCCCAAACGAGAAAGCTCTTCCAGATGTTGCTGGAGGCAGGTGGGAGTGTTCCGAAGCTCGCTTCGAACAGCTTGTGCCCCACCGACTCCCCCAAGTCTCAGTGGTCTCACCCCAACAGACGAATTTTGAACCTTTCACGTATCATGAGCATCCGACCAAAGAGCGCACATCAGCACGAATCGGCAACGTGCCAGAAGCATGTCCGGCAAAGCAGCATGCCACACGGCCGTTCATGACGCTTGGGCTCCCAGCTAACCCGGAGGCTCGTTTACGTTATTCCCCATAATATAATCACAAACAAGAACAGCAGGAAATCAACAACTACCAATACATACCAATCCTATTCCAGGGTTCCTTAGTATAAGTGCACTAGAACATACCCTCACGCCGTGTTCTAATTATGCAGGCTCCTATGTTGTTCTGTTTGATGGAGTCCAGTGGATGAAGTTCCGAACAAGCTAGAAGGTACACCCAAAGCATCGGAAACGCACGCACGCAAAGAACTGTCAATCCCAATGCCGGAGATCATCGTGGGGAAAATGGGTGCCCAGCAAAATTCCAAAAACAGCCGCTAACAGTGAAAGTGCAAAACATGCGATGCGCTCGTTGTGGGCCCAAGATCAGAACCCGACCGACGTGGTGAAGCTGAGGTCCCCTGCAAGAGTAGATCCAGCAGGCGACAGCAATCCAAGTTGCCGCCTTCTGCCGAACTGTTCGTGGCTTCTTTTGCTGGAAGCCCTCACCCATTTCCCACAGCCGGCATGAAGGCTTGGGAGACTTCGTGAGGGAGCACCAAGATCATAGTTCCGACCGCCCTGTGTGGTGGAACTAACGTCCTCTGAATGAGTAATTAAATCCAACACGCATCTACATCATGTCTTTGGCCGAAAACGCGCACTCATCTTCCGCTGCCGGCACAAAGCCTTCTTAGGTCAGAACCGGGTCTGGAACCAAAAGCACCATCAACAGGACGAGGATGCGGAAGCGACTGAGAAACCCATCGTGGAGACGAGCGTGCCGCCTACAACGACCACCACATCCATCACCACCACGAGGGGGCGGCCTCCGGCCATTTCTTTGAAAGAGGCTGCCAAGCGAGGTGACGTGGCGGCCCTCGCGCAGCACCTCCAGGCCCGGTTGCTCTCGCAGTAGAAGGGCGAGTGGTGATTCTTTCGGGAGAGTGTGAGAGCTCCCTGCCGAGGCTGGTTCCGATTTGAATGCCGAACTGGACTATGACGGATATAAATTGGGATGGACCGCGGCGCACTTTGCCGCGTATAACGGCCACGCGGCGGCGCTGAAGTTCCTCCACCAGGCGCATTTTGGAGTTTAAGGCGCCGTAGAAGCCGTAAGCCGCCTCCGACTTTTCCCTGTGAGGCGGGCGCCAACCTGAGCGCGACAACCATCTATGCAAACACGCCGGCCTTCTTTTCAGCCCGGGAGGGGAAGGCAGAGGCGCTGGAGGCACTGGCCAAGGCCGGGGCTGCAGCTTTGCAGAGTCTTTCTATAAGAGGACCCATCCCCTTCAAATCATGGACGAGACTCGGAGAGGCTTTTCCCCAACGTCGTCAAACCACTCTGAGGCTGGGGCCGACCTAGAGACGCCCGACAATCATGGACGGACCCCTGCGCACGCTGCCGCTTCCGACGGCCGCGTGGACGCGCTGCGGGTCCTCATCCAGGCGCCTTGTGGAGGTCTCGAGCGCCGAAGAAGCCGTAAGCCGCTGAAGCTTTCCCCTGAGAGGCGGGCGCCAACCTGGATGTGACAGACGAATATGGTGAAACGCCGGCCTACTTGGCAGCCATGTTTAATAGAGCAGAGGCGCTGGAGGCACTGGCCAAGGCCAGGGCTAAGGCTTTGGAGAGTCTGTCTAAGGGTTTTATCCAACACAGCTGAAGGGGTTAAACACAGGACTCGAAGAGGCTTCCGAAAGCTGGCTCTTGTCGGTTTCCACTGAGTGTGCGAGGCGGGAGCCGACTTGCAGAAGACTACAGTTGGTGGATGGACCCCTGCCCACGTGGCCGCTGGCAACGGCCAGGTGGACGCGCTGCGCGTCCTCATCCAGGCCGCGTCGCGCGACCTCTGATCTCCCACTCGTTCCGGATGTGCAGCACCGCCCCTGCTTCTTAGGCCGGTGTCGACCTCAATGCCAAGAACGAGAAGGGAGATACACCGGCCGACGTAGCAGGCCATGAGCATCATGATGAGGCACGGAAGCTGATGCTGGAGGTGCGGCGTGGGGACAGGGTTTTCACATGTTTATAAACCGTCCGTTTCTAGTTCACGACAAGTGCCGCCCCTGCCAGGCTGGGGGAAAACGAAGCAAAGAATCGCCAATCCTGGATGAGGGAGAAGCCGAACGTGTCGGACACGAGCAGGCATCTCATGGTCTCTGACTTTGAAACATGTGAAGACCGCTCAACGAATCCGTTCTGGTTTTGGCAGTTCCGTGACGGCTCGCCGCCTGGAAATGTAGGGGGAAACCCTTTCACGCTGTTTCTACCACTAGACTCACTAGACCCCAACAGGCCTTCCGAAGACCTGCAAAATGCGTGATGGGGTCGCTGTGGGCCCAAGATCATATTTCGACAGCCTCTGTGGTGGAGCTAACGTCCCCTGAAAGAGTGGCTCCAACAACCGCACGTGTCGGAATCCGTCGCACGTTTTTTGTGCAAATACGCGTTTCGCCACAGCGGGAGCGCATTTTAAGACTGAAAACGACGCCCAAAAAGATGCTGTTTTCAGAGCTAGTTTTTTGGAAACCATGGCAGGCGTGGCACTTTGCGAGATTCGGCGTCTTACATTGTTGTGGGTCGTCTTTCGCGTGGTTGAAAGGCCGAAAACACCGCGCACAACGAGGTTTTCGTGATGTCAACACTCAAAAAGGCGATTTTGCAGTTTACCCCAAAGTTTGCGTTTTTTCTTCTACGTGGTTTCGAAGATGAGTAAGCAATGAATTTTTCAACCGCGAATGCGGCAGCAAAGAGAGATCAATGAAAAAGACATATTCCTCGCATGATCAAAACATTGGGAGTTGCCGCGGATTTGTGAATATCTTCGCGACAGCTTCATCGGATCATCTTCGCGAGATGTGCCTATCGCAGGAAAACGCATCGGATGAACTTCGTCAGATTTGTGAGATTCATCGGAGTTGAGCAGAAGATAGGATAGATTGGAATCAGGATGAAAACATTGGGAATTCGTATTGATTGAGGAGGATTGGTGAATGTTTGTCGCGACAACTGCACCGGATCATCTTCGCGAGATGTGCCTATCGCAGGAAATGCATCGGATGAACTTCGTCAGATTTGAGAGATTCATCTGAGTTGAGCAGAAGATAGGATAGATTGGAATCAGAATGAAAGCATTGGGAGTTCGTATTGGTTGAGGAGGATTGGTGAATGTTTGTCGCGACAACTGCACCGGATCATCTTCGCGAGATGTGCCTATCGCAGGGAACTGCATCGGCTCAACTTCGCAACTTCGTCAGTTTTGTGAGATTCACCGGTGTTGAGCAGAAGATAGGATAGATTGGAATCAGGATGAGAACACTGGGAATTCGTATTGATTGAGGAGGATTGGTGAATGTTGTCGCGAAAACTGCATCGGATCAACTTTGGACCACCCCTTCCCTTTTTTTTCCGCCCCACCTCCCCAAGACAAGTCCGAATCCGCAGAAATGCACGAAAACGCACGACATTTAACGATCCGTTAGCTCCAACAAGCACCTACATGTCTTTGGCCGAAAGCCCTCACTCATCTCCCGCTTCCGGCACAAGACTTTTTCGGGATTCTTTACTATAAGAAGGGTAGATCCAGCAAGCGACATCAATCCAAGCTGCCGCCTTCTGCCGAACTGTTCGTGGCTTCTTTTGCTGGAAGCCTTCACCCATTTCCCACAGTCGGCATGAAGGCTTGGGAGACTTCATGAGGGAGCGCCAAAATCATAGTTCCGACCGCCCTGTGTGGTGGAACTAACGTCCTCTGAATGAATAATTAGATCCAACACGCATCTACATCATGTCTTTGGCCGAAAACGCTCACTCATCTCCCGCTGCCGGCACAAAGCCTTCTTAGGTCAGAACCGGGTCTGGAACCAAAAGCACCATCAACAGGACGAGGATGCGGAAGCGACTGAGAAACCCATCGCGGAGACGAGCGTGCCGCCTACTACGACCACCACATCCATCACCACCACGACGAGGGCGCAGCCTCCGGCCATTTCTTTGAAAGAGGCTGCCAGGCGAGGCGACGTGGCGGCCCTCGCGCAGCACCGCCAGGCCCGGTTGCTCTCGCAGTAGAAGGCGAGTGGTGATTTTTTCGAGAGGGCCGTTCGGCCGTGCTGTGTTTGGAAGTTTCACATCGTGCCGTGGAGCAGAGTGAGAGCGCCAAGCACGGGAGCTCCCTGCCGAGGCTGGTTCCGATTTGAATGCCAAAATAGGTGACGGCTACTGCAAGGGATGCACCGCAGCGCACTATGCCGCGCATTACGGCCACGCGGCGGCGCTGAAGTTCCTCCACGAGGCGCCTTTTCTGAGCTGCTTTGCTTCCAGGTCCAACGCCTCCGTAGTCCCCTGTGAGGCAGGAGCAGATTTGAATGCGACAAACGCGGAGGGCTGCACGCCGGCCTACGAAGCAGTCCGGGAGGGGAAAGTGGAGGCGCTGGAAGCACTGGCCAAGGCCGGGGTTGCGGCTTTGCAGAGTTTTTCCTATCAGCACAAGGGGTTAGGACAACACTCGCCGGGAATCGGGTGGGAGAGGCTTTTTCGCTATATGGTCGTGAAATTCTCTGAAAGTGCAAAGAGGGGGTTCTTGGCGGCTTCCCCTGAGTGAGCGAGGCGGGAGCCGACCTGCAGAAGTCGAAAGAAGGAACGACACCGGCCCACTTGGCCGCTCGCAACGGTGACGTGGACCAGCTGCGGGTCCTAATCCAGGTGGGGAGATGAGGGGTGCGCTCTTAGTCTTCGAACCCTTCATCTCCCCTTGCATGACGGCCGCCGGGCTCTCCTCCTCGTTGTGCAGCGCGTTCCTGCTCAGGCAGGTGTCGACCTCAATGTCCTAGATCGTGATGGAAGAACACCGGCCGAGAAAGCAAAGGGTGATGAAAAGGCACTGAAGTTGATCCTGGAGGTACGGCGAAGAGGAGGGTTTTCACATAATTTTTACCATCCGATTCCATTCACGAAAAGTGCAGTCCCTTCCAGGCTGGGGGCATGATTTCTTTGATAACGGCAGCCGCGAATGGCGACGTGGCGGCCCTCGCGCAGCACCGCCAGGCCCGGTTGCTCTCGCAGTAGAAGGCGAGTGTTGATTCCTTCGGGAGGGCCGTGCGGCCGTGCTGTGTTTGGAAGTTCCACATCGTGCAGTGGGGCAAAGTGAGAGCGCCAAGTATGGGAGCTCCCTGCCGAGGCTGGTTCCAATTTGAGTGCCGAAATTGGGGGGCGCCGCTACTCCACGGGCTGGACCGCAGCGCACATCGCCGCGTATCACGGCCACGCGGCGGCGCTGAAGTTCCTCCACGAGGCGCCTTCTCTGAGCTGCTCCGCTTCCAGGTCCAACGCCTCCGCAGTCCCCTGTACGTGAGGCAGGCGCCAACCTGGATGCGACAGACGAATATGGTGAAACGCCGGCCCTCGTGGCAAGCAACAAGGGGAAAGCAGAGGCGCTGGAGTTCTTGGCCAAGGCGAGGGCTGCGGCTTTGCAGAGTCTTCCAATAAGCCGTTAAATGCTCTGAAAGTGCCAAAAAGAAGTTCTTGGCGGTTTCCAGTGAGTGAGGCGGGAGCCGACCTGCAGAAGCCGAAGACTTCTGGATGGACCCCCGCCCACGCGGCCGCTTACTGGGGCCGCGTGGACGCGCTGCGCGTCCTCATCCAGGCCGCTGTTCGACCTGTGATCTCCCACTCGACCCGGGTGTTCAGTGCCGCCCTTTTCTCAGGCCGGTGTCGACCTCACTGCCAAGACCCAGAAGGGAGATACACCGGCCGACGTAGCAGGCCATGAGCATTATGATCAGGCACGGAAGCTGATCCTGGAGGTGCGGCGTGGGGACAGGGTTTTCACATGTTTAAAGTTTAAGCCATCCGTTTCCAACTCATGACAAGCGCCGACCCCTGCCAGGCTGGAGGCACCGTTGCTTTGAAAGAGGCTGCGGCGCGAGGCGAAGTGGCGGCCCTCGCGCAGCACCTCCAGGCCCGGTGGCTTTCACAGTGGAAGGCGAGTGGTATAGTTCTATCGGCAGGGCCGTGCGGCCGTGCTGTGTGTTGGAAATTCCACATAGTGCAATGGGAAGCTCCCTGCCGAGGCTGGTTCCGATCTGAATGCCAATATAGGTGACCGATACCACAGAGGATTTACCGCAGCGCACTATGCCGCGTATTATGGCCATGCGGCGGCGCTGAAGTTCCTCCATGAGGCGCCTTTTCTGAGCTGCTCTGCTTCCAGGTCCAACGCCTCCGCGTAGTCCCCTGTAAGGCGGGCGCCAACCTGAACTTGCAGGCCGAAGGATACTTCGATGCTACACCGGCCTACATGGCAGCCCAGGAGGGGAGAGCGGAGGCACTGGAGGCACTTGCCAAGGCGA
Organism: Symbiodinium sp. CCMP2592; assembly: GCA_905221615.1. Classification (NCBI taxonomy): domain Eukaryota; class Dinophyceae; order Suessiales; family Symbiodiniaceae; genus Symbiodinium; species Symbiodinium sp. CCMP2592. The sequence continues at coordinate 656,892 of CAJNDT010003824.1, forward strand.
GGGCTAAGGCTTTGCAGAGTCTATCCTATAAAGCTGCAGGGGGTTAAACACAAGATTTGAAGAGGCTTTTTCCCAAAGTGCCAAAAGGAGGTTCTGGCGGTTTCCAGTGAGTGAGGCGGGAGCCGACTTGCAGAAGACTGCAGTTGATGGATGGACCCCCGCCCACTCGGCCGCTTGCTGGGGCCGCGTGGACGCGCTGCGCGTCCTCATCCAGGCCGCTGTTCGACCTGTGATCTCCCACTCGACCCGGATGTGCAGCACCGCCCCTGCTTCCTAGGCCGGTGTCGACCTCAATGCCAAGACCGCGAACGGGGAGAGACCGGCCGACCTCGCACGGAGTAAGGGTCACAACGAGGCACTGGAGGTGATCCTGGAGGTGCGGCGTGAGGACAGGGTTGTCACATGTTTATAAACCGTCTGTTTCTACGAGGGGAGGGTTTAACTCGCATCGCGTTGCGGAAATACACATCTTTCGGCGACCACCTTGCGGTAAAGGATTTCGGAGCTCAGCCTGGCATACATCCAAACATCAACCGTTTTAGCGTCACCTTGCGGTTAAGCATGCCGGAGCCCGCCCTAGCATACATCCAAACATCAACCGTTTCAGCGCCACCTTGCGGTTAAGCATGCCGGAGCCCGCCCTAGCATACGTCCAAACATCAACCGTTTCAGCGTCACCTTGCGGTTAGGCATGCCGGAGCCCGCCCTAGCATACATCCAAACATCAACCGTTTCAGCGTCACCTTGCGGTTAAGCATGCCGGAGCCCGCCCTAGCATACATCCAAACATCAACCGTTTCAGCGTCACCTTGCGGTTAAGCATGCCGGAGCCCGCCCTAGCATACATCCAAACTTCACTTTTTTTCAGCGTCCACCTTGGGGTTGTGCATTTCAGGGCCCGTTCTGGCACACATCAAAACATCAACCGTTTCAGCGTCCACCTTGCGGTTAGGCATTTCGGAGCCCAGCCTGGCATGCATCCAAACATCGACCGTTTCAGCGTCACCTTGCGGATAAGCATTCCGGAGCCCGGCCTGATATATGCATCCAAACATCAACCGTTTCAGCGTCCTCCTTGCCGTTAAGCATTTTGGAGCCCGGCCGTGCATTCCTCCAAACATCATTTGTTTCAGCGTCCACTTTGGGCTTAAGCATTTCGGAGCTTGGCCTGGAATGAATCCAAACATCGCTTCTTTCAGCGTCCACCTTCGGGTCACGCATTTCGGAGCCCGGCGTGCCATACATCCAAGCATCAACTGTTTCAGCGTCCACTTTGCGGCTAAGCATTTCGGAGCCCGTTCTTGCATACATACAAACCTTACTCTTTTCCGCGTCCACCTTGGGATTGAGCATTTCAGGGCCCGTTCTGGCATACATCCAAACATTTATATACCGTTTGAGGTCCACTTTGGGGCCCAATGTTTGGAACAAGTTTTCCAGGGAAATACAGAATCGAATAGGTTTTCTACCATTTCGCTGCGTTTAGAGGGTGTTTGATGGGTTGGTGGTGCATGTTTGGTCAGAGAGCTGCAGAGCTGAATAGGTTTTCAAGGGAAATACAGAATCGAATAGGTTTTCTACCATTTCACTGTGTTTAGATGGTGTTTGATGGGTTGGTGGTGCATGTATGGAACAGGTTTTCCTGGGAAATACAGAATCGAATAGGTTTTCCACCATTTCACTGTGTTTAAATGGTGTTTGATGGGTTGGTGGTGCATGTATGGAACAGGTTTTCCAGGGCAATACAGAATCGAATAGGTTTTCTACCATTTCACTGCGTCTAGATGGTGTTTGACGAGCTTGTGGTGTATGGTTGGTGACTTTATACAGTAAGATATGATAGATGCAGCTGTAGTTGTGCAACAACAGAAACCAGCGTCACCTTCGTGATTCGCTACTAAAACGCATCAATGCCGCATCAAAATGGCAGCCGTCCGTGCCGAGAACACTGGCGTCCGCGAGGGTTTCGTTATGTTTCGTTAAGTTGGCAACGACCAACAGAATCCAGCGTCACCTTCGGGATTAAGTTTGGTGTGATGTGTAATTCCGGCGCTGATGTGTAATTCCCTCAAATCAGCGTCTACATGGGGTGATGCATATTTATGCGCCCTGATGTGTGTTAAACCCCCCCCCTAGTAGTTCACGACAAGCGCCGCCCCCTGCCAGGCTGGGGGCAAACGAAGTTAAAGAATGAGGCCGCCCTTGGCGATTGCGGCAGCTTGCAGAAGCCGGAGTGGTTAGGGTCTGCTTTACGGTTGGGTTGAGGGTTCAGGGTTCTGAAGTTTAGGGCTTTTGGGGTGCTTAGGGCTTCGGGTTTCAAAAAGTTCTAAGTTTAGGCCTGTTAGGTTTCAGGGGCCGGAGATGAACCATCTGTGAAGGCTCATTCTCGAGATCGTCAAGATAATTCTCAGTCCTGCACAAGACTGGAAGGGCACAGAGCCAGAGATATTAGCTTGTCTACAGACTGCAAAATCTAATCCGTCACGGCCGTGTCCTCTCGCGAACGCTCGGCACTTCCCCAGCCCGTCGACACGATGCCGTGGACGCGTCCTCTTCGCTAAAACGCTTTTCCGGTCCACGGTTTTGTTTTAATGAATGCTCCCCCGCCGGAGGGAAAAGCTAAACAAGAACCCAATCCCTCAGTGGCTTTTGGGAACAAAACAAAAGCATGGACATACGATTCCCGAGGGCTCCGGCTTAAACTTGTGCCAATAACATACCCCGTAGATTTCTAAGGCCTATTGTATCCAGTAAGATGCCCACATCGAAACATCTTTATAGCAACCTTTGGAATAGAACCCGCATTCTTCCCCGAAACCCTAAACCCTAAACCGTACTCCTAGTTTAGGCAAGCTTCCTCCTGGCAGCTCGCCTTCGCTTCGCAGCCGCGCAGGGCCAGGCGCGGGCCCTGGCGCCGCATGGGATTCAACAAAATGCACGATTGTTCAGGGTTTATAGGGGTTTTGGGGGTTATAGGGTTTAGTTACGGGTTTAAGGTTTAGGATTTAAGGTTTAATTCGAGGTTAAGGTTCGATCAGGGCTTTGTTGCCAGGTTGTGATCATGTTCATGATTGTTATTAGCACTACTTGGAGGTTCATGGCTAGTTCTAAGTGGGGTTATGAGTCCCCTAATACTCCACTTATACCTACCCATGAACCTCCAAGTACTATTGGCGTGGTTGATTATGACCCTCACTACCATCTCGTTGCGTAGCACATGCTTACGAGCTGCCCTGGCCCTGACACTGTTTGCGTTGCCTTAAAAGCCTTGCACAACCTGACATGGATGCTATCCGAGACCCTGAACCATATGACATGAACCCTAAACCCGACTGCTCCTCGAGGGGCTTTATTGTTTGAGGCTGCGCGAGATTAAGTTTCGTGTTTAGAGTTTAGAGTAGCTATAAGCTAGATCACAAACGCTGTTGGACCCAGCAAGGACAGGTGTTTGAAAGCACGACGGCTCAATAAATTGAACAGTATTGTGGAGGTCTACTAGCTTTCATTCGTATTCCTTCCGGTTTCCACACTGCAGTGTTTGCAACTATCAAGACCTGTATTTTCATCATTTGCTGAAATGCTGCAGACCAAAGCTTCTTTTGCACATCCTTGCATTAGTCCCATCTAGAAACAGTAATTCTTGTAGAAACCCTTGCAGCAGCCTTGGTAGATTGTCCTGTAAAAGCACCGGCACAGTCAATGCGTTGTCCATTGGGTTAGGTCGGTTCCTTTTCCTAGCTCATTGTCTGCCTCTACGCGCTTTTCTGTCAAGCTGTTCAGGCGATGACTATTGCTGCTCCGCACAACGACATTTCGACAGCAATTCGCACCAATTCGAGACACAACTGATCCAAAGCTTCCAGCCCTACATCCGAAGACCCCAACGCCACTTGAAAACCCGAAAAGCCCTGGCACTAGGCCCGGAAGCCTGAAAACCTAAACGCCTGTACAACCCCAACAAGACTTCGATAGAGCTCCTTGTACTTTACAGTTGTGAAATGCTGTGGAGACAAGCTTAGCAACTTCCCGCCTCGCGCTGTGTGTAGGGCATAGGCGATGTTTGTAGAGGCTTTGGGAGAGAGGATAAGGAATTTAGGGTTGTTTTCCCACTGGCTTAGAATCAGGAATCCGGTTTTGAATATAGGGTGCAGGACTCAGCCACACGCGAACATTTCAGCCGGAGATCCTGAACCTTCAAACCCCGAAAGCACCCGCTAAACCCCAACAAAAGAAAGAGAGGGGATCAGAGAGTGTGAGGGTTGTACCCTCGAGGGAGGGTTTTGAGAGTCCGAAACTTCTCCAAGGTCCCATCGCTGCCATGAGACAGCTTCGGTGTCCGAGTCACAGGAAGGATCTTGCACTCGTTTTTTTTCGGGGGTTCCGGAGACCCTACACCCGAAAGCAGCTCAGAGCTGATGCTTGAGATGGTCGGACCTACACCCGCGTCGCAGCTGTTCGGGCGAAGGGTCGGCATTCAATCAAGAGGGATCTTCTGCTTCTTCAGGGGTTTAGGCCTTTGGGGTTCGCAAATTCGGGAGTCCTATACTGTGCGGCTTGAGGTTGGAGAATCATTACGTCTTAGGATTCTGCAGTATGGGGGCGTGGAGCATGGTCCCTAAACCCTAAACATCCGTAAACCCTAAACGTAAATCCTAAACTCAGGGTTCCGGAGTTTTGGGAAATCGGGCTCTTTGAATTGGGAGTCCTTGATTCCACCTGGAAGTTCGGAAGCCGAAGCACTGGCACTGAAATCCAGCTCATCGTTCTTCATTGAGAAGTTAGTTAGGACCAGAGCCTTCTTAGCCTTTGAGAAGTATAGGCTTTAGGATCTAGGGTTGAGGGTTGAGGCCGCAAGCCGAGGCGCACAAGATCACAGCGCGTAAGTTGCATGTCAGTGACGGCCCTTCATTTGCCCGGCTTCCTCCGACAAGAGGCTGCCGTTGGCGACTGCCGCTGCCTTCGCGCCGAGACCAGAGACTTCCTCCGCGGCTCGAAAAAGCCTACTATACGGTCCTTACTAGAATTACCTACACTATTTTGGGGGAGGGGTTCCTATAAACATAGTATACTGGGCCGTAACACCCTATTCTAATTCTTAAGGCTCCTATATTCGATGTGCTCCACTTGAAGGCCTCAGACAGAGGCCGATGTTCAGGGGGCTGAAACCCCGGATTCCAAGGGTTTAGGGTTTACGGGTTTAGCTAAGCATTGATATTGGGGGAGCTAAGGAGCCAGGGATGATGATAATCCCTATTAAATAAGGAGCTCTGTGACTACAAGGTAGGACGGCCAATGCGTCCTTCAAACCGCTGTTGGAAGGATGTGCTTGCCTTCACCATTCCTGCAAATAATAGTTACTCGTATAGGGTTATTATAGTATTGTGATCGTCGCCGAGGATTTCGGAAGCAAAGGACGGTACACTCTGGAGCCCCAACCCTCTGACTCGCTGCTTCCGCTGCTTCCCCAGCTTTGGGCTCTGATTGAAAGAGTGTAGTATGGGGGTTTCCGAACATTAGGGGGTGCCTTATGTTGGGGTCTTTACAATAAGGATCCTAGTATTTAGGGTACCCATATGAGGGTCCCCTAGTTTCGGAAACTCCCATATAGGTTTGTCAACTCCAAGCTTCCGCTGCGCGATGCTGGCCGCGGGCTGAGTTTTCGCCTGTACTTTGCTGGACATGAATCTTTCAGAGCTCCTTCGGAGGCCATTCGTTGCCCTGAACCTACCGCTGGAAAGCCTTGACGAGCATGTTTGTCGCGGGCGTTATTCACATGTTTTCGACATTCCGACCAGTGGGTGAGGCACTTAACTGGCGAGGAGTTTGGGTTGAAACCTCTACTGCGCTTCTACGGTTACTCCAGGACCAAATCACACAAATTGACACATGAAGCCTCCTGCAAACCTATGGCTGCCAGCGGCCAAACAGAAGTCGACCCACGAATTCACCTGCAAACCCATGGCGCAACCAGCCAATCCTCCGTTTTACGGGCCCTGCCGCCTGAGCTCGCAACACCTCCCACATGGGAGGTGTTAGCCCAAGCCTGCGACGTCGGATTTACTCAGAATCTGGTGTAAGGCGACTCAGCTGGTCGTGCTGGCCACGATTGCCATTGTGGATGCCACGCGGGCTGGGCTCTCGGCACTGGTGTGGCTGCTATGTTGGCAGCCGGGGCAGAAGGGGATGGGATTTCTAATGCTGTTTGGAGAGGATGGAAAGTTAAGCTGTTTCGTTCTGAAGCTCACACGATCCCTTCTCAACCCTAGGCTGTAAACCCTGCACCCCATACTTGAGCCTCAAGCCCACACCTCATTTCTCAGTCCTAGCCACGATTTACCCAGGTGTCCATTCAGGGGAACCTGGCCACGGCTAAGGAGCACGACCCGTGTTTTGTGTTTCTTTCGGTGCATGCAGCAGCTGCGGTTCGCCAAATTGATTTTGGGCTGCGCCGGGTTCCCTGCAGGAACAACAGGAGGAGCAGCTTGCCAAGACGCAGGAGTCCTCATTTTGCGCGTCGGAAAGATCTGTAAGGCCATGGGCGCTGAAATCCCGCATGTCTGCTGCCACAGTTGGAGTTGAGTCAAGCCTGAAAAACCGACGAACTCTGGTACCCTGCACCATCACGCACTGCCCTCCCTTCTGCCACGCCCATCTCTTGCCGGCAGGAAGGCTTCGTAGCTCAGTATCAGGTCTGGAACCCAAAGCACCACGAGCAGGACGAGCCTCCAGACATGTCTTTGGAAATGGCCGCCAAGACTGGCGACGTGGCGGCCCTCGCGCAGCACGGTCAGGCCCAGCTTTGTGTAGCAAGTGGCGATATCTCCCGGGCTGGGTTTGGAAGTCTTTCGCTAATAGGTCGTTACAAATGTAATAGGAGAGGTCAAGCAAAGCCGTGCCGAGGCTGGGTCCGACCTGAATGAGAAATTGGACTCTAGCGGATGGACAGCGGCTCACTATGCCGCGCGGTACGGCCACGCGGCGGCGCTGAAGGTCCTCCACGAGGCGCCTTTTTCGGAGCTTGTCCAACGCCTCCATCCGTAGTCCCCCGTGAGGCCGGTGCCAACTTGAGTGCGACGACTTACTCTTCCCAGTCTGGTTCCAGAACCCCGGCCTACCTGGCAGCCAAAGATGGGCAGGCAGAGGCGCTGGAGGCGCTGAAAGAGGCAGGAGCTTTGCAGGGTCCGTTCAAGCTGAAGGGCTTTGGAAAAGACTTTCTTGAGAGAGTGGGAGAGGCTTTCTCTCGATGCCGCCGCAAAGAATCTCAAAGAGCCAAGGAACCTAAACCTTAACACCCTTAAAACCCTGAGATTAAAAGCCTGAAATTAAAACCCTAAGCCCTAAACCCCTTAAAACCCCAAAAGCTTAAAACCTAAAGAACCCTTCGCGGTTTCCACGCCTTAGCGAGGCTAGAGCCGATCTGCAAACGGCTGGACAAGATGGACGGACCCCGGCGCACGCGGCCGCTTCCAATTGCAAGGTGGGAGTTTCCGCAAATAGAGGACCCCAATATAGCAGCCCTAAGCCCTAAACCCGACTATAAACTCTAAACCCTTATTTCTAAGATAGTACCCTAAACTCTAAAAGCCCTAAACCCTTAACCCTAAGATAGTACCCTAAACTCTATAAACCCTATCGTAGCCCTAAGCTCTCCGCATTATAATGACCCAAAACTCAAGCGCAAACAGGTGGAGGCGCTAAAAGTGCTGATCGAGGCCCGGCTGGGGATTTGCTTCCAGCTATGGTCCCAAAGCCTACGCCTGAAAGATTTTAGATCCCTTGTTTGACCCTTTAAGGATCCCTTTAACTAACCCTTAAAAGAAGGGTTTAGGGCCTAGGCCTAAAATATTTTAGATCCCGTATTTATCTTTATTTGACCCTTTAAGGATCCCTCTATAAGGAGCCCTTTAAAGAGGGTACGCAGTTCTCCTCCCTTCTCATGCTCCTTGCGGCGCCACCCCTCTGCTTCGCAGGCCGGTGTCAACATCAACGACACAGACTTCTACGGAAATACGCCGGCCGACGACGCCGCCGGCGGGGAAGGAGCGGACTGTTACTGGGTTCTTGTTGAGGGATTTAGTTTAAGTTACCATCATAGGGATCTATAGTGAATAAGAAGGTTAACCATCTTATGGTAACTTAAATTAAGTCCCTTAACAAGAACCCAGGTTATGAGGCGCTGAAGCTCCTCCTCGAGGTCAGGAAGGGCAGCAGGGAGCCTTCATTTCAACTCGCCCGGGGTGCCGCCGCCCCACTGCCAGGCCGGTGGCACAAGCAACGCCTGGTGATTGCCGCAGCTTGGCGGATGGAGAAGCCGCATAGACCTTGTAAAACTGGGTGTACTTGGAGCTTCATGGGTAGTTAGAAGTGGGGTTATAAGTCCCCGAACGCTTTAGGGTCTTTGGCTTCGTGGTTGTGGCTGTTAGGATGCTTAGGGTCTCGGAGATGAGCAAGCACCCCGCACAATGGATTCCCACAGATTCCGTCTCGACCATTAAGTTTCTTTGTTTGTCTTGTGTAGTTTAATCTAGTACACATTAAATAACTAGGATTAACTACACGAGAACTTTTTCATTTGGGGTTATTACAGGCGGCTGGATTATTACTGAAGTGGTTGTACTACTACTGGAATGAACTGATCCTCACTACGGTCTCGCTTCGGATCACCTCACCAATGAGCCCTTCCTTTGCCAGTCCGCCCAGCCCCTAAACCCCAAGCCCGAACGACTGAAACCCCTGCGCCGAAAGCCCTACACCCTAGTTGCCCCTCCACCCTACTTGGAGGGGTTATGACTCCCCTAATATGGGTTATAAATATAGTTACCCCACTTTTCACGCCACTGATAAACCCACGAACCTCCAAGTAAGGCGAATGCACCAGCTGCGAATTGACCTTGGTCGTCTACGGAGTCTTGACGCCCTGAACCCATAAACCTGGACCATTCCTAAACTCCGAGACCTAACCCCACGTAACATGCAATGAATCCGAAATCCTATGTCCTTGCACTGTGACCAAATGGGAGTTTCCGAAATTAGGGGATCCTAGTATAGTACCCTAAATAGTGGGATCCGAATTATGAGGACCCCAAATTAAGGAACCCCCGATTTTTCGGAAACTCCCAAATGCTGCCGCATGACTTGCGCCTTTGCTTTCAGAGGGCGGCTCTTGGAGGCGTAGGCTTGGGTTGCACGGTTCCAGAATTTTGAAGTTTTCTGCTATAAGTTCTTTCATTTAAAGGGCTTCGGTTATCGAGCTAGATTGCAGCATAACGGAGATTGCAGCATAACGCAAGTTGGACGGAGCGGGGACAGACGTGACGAAGCCGCAACGGGCAACGAAGCCGAACATGTCTCAGCTCTTGCTTCGCTGTAGGTCGTGGGGCCTCTAAAATTTAGATTTGGGGGGTTTTAAGGTTCAAAGCCTTTTCGTACATCCCTGCCATGGGCCCCGAAGAAGAGCTGGCCGTGTGCCGCGCCGTCCAAGAAGCTCTGAAGCTCGGTCTCCAGTGCATTTAGGGTCTAAGGTTTAGGGCTTAGGGTTTAGGGTTGAGGGTTTAGGATTTAGGGTTTGGGGTTTAAAGTTTAGGGCCCCTTTCCCTTTCCGTGGTTTCAGGTCAGAGGTTCCCTACCCAACACCAAAAAGGGGAGACGTATTCCTGGGATGTTTGGGGATTCCTAGGAAATCGATCACCGCTGATCTGCGACTGGCCGTGAAGGAAACTCTGGAGGCTGCCTGGCCTTCAGTGAAGAGCCCAACAAGGGCAACAGTGGCAAAAGGGAGTAATTGCCCATAGGCCCCATAGTAGTTCCTTTTTGGGATTACCGTATAGGATTCTACAGATGAACCCCAAAAAGGAACTACTATAAAGCATATGGGTAGTCAAGTTCATTCAGTAAGGGAATATAGGAATTGGCCTCCAGGCGGCTTTAGTGCCAAGTTACGACACAGAGGCACGGTTCGGAGGATACTTTCTGACGAATACTTAACTAGGTATCGATTTGGGATAATATTAGCTTCCCTTATTGTTCAGTATAGAGCCCAATCAGACATACTTTTGGGGATTCTTGAAATCGACACTTAGTTAAGCAGGGCGAAGTTGGCAGAGTTTAGGGCTGCGGGACACATAGCAGATCTTTTGATTGATTGAGTTCCTTCAAACGAACCCAGGATGCCTTGCATGAGGCTCTGCCCCAAGAGCTTCACAAGGCCTTGAGGGCTGGGCGGGTATTAAGCTGTTGGTATTCATATCATATCATCTCATCTTAGCAAAGTTTGAGCATGTTTGAAAGATGAACTTCTGTTTGGGCTAGGGCCTGGCTGTTCGACCCTGCAAGGCCCTCTCGCCGGAGCTGGCAGCATTGCGAGAGGAGCTGCGGGTCACAGGATCGTCGGCCGCGGCAGCGTCCACACCGCGGCTGCGGCGCAAGCTCAGCAATGTCAGCCTTGTCAGCAACAGCAGCGCCGAAAAGATCTCAAGTCGGACTCGGCGACCCTCTCTTTTGGCGATGATTCCCAAGCAGATTGCTCCGCAGATCCCAGGGCTACCCAGGTCCCGGACCGCCTCGGTGGCGAGCATAAGCATTGAGAACAACCTGTCGTCCTCCAGCTATGAGCACGATCCGAGGTCGACGAGTTCAGGGATCTGGGGTTTAGGGTTTGGGAGTCTAGGGTCCCAAACTCTACAGCCCAAAGCCCATCCCTAGAATTATGAAATCTGAAACCCTGATCCTCAAGTCCCGAAACTCTAACATAGAAATAAGAAGAGCAATAGCCGCAACAATACGAATACTGATGGTATCAGTACCAACAACAATAGCCACATGTCGAAGGGAGAAATTTTCAGTCTTAATACCACCAAGACGAAAAAGAACAGAATTTCTAAACCCTAAACCCTAAGCCCTAAACCCTAAACCTTAAACCCTAAGACGAAAAAGAAGAGAATCCTTAGATCTGTCAACCGCGAGGTCCCTACCAAGCGGACGCTGGGCGATGGCTGAGCCCTGGGTTTGGAGTACCATACTTGAATACTTTTTTTGGTACCTGGTCCTCAAAGGAAAGGAACCAGTATGAAATTAAAGTCTATACTTTTGTCTCCCTGGTTACTTACTTCAAAGTCCAGGAGCCTGACACCCAAGAATCCACGAAGTCGGAGCCCGTGCTGCCAGCTCCCTATCAAGCACCAGTTTTAACGCCTGCTCTCTCGCAGTCCTTGGTGAAGGACCAGGAGGACAGCGACGAAGACTTAGGAGATATCGCTGAGGACATGGCAGGAGAGGGCGCTGACAGCTTTGCCATATGCCCAGGCCCAAACGATGCCAGGGCACCAGCAACTTAGCAGTCGAGTAAGCAAGCTTCTTGACCTTTCTCAGCCATCCAACTGCGATAAAATAGAGCCCTAACCTTGCTGGAAAAGTAAATCGGGAACATAATCTGTGGGAAGCTCGACAACAAGGAATCCTTACAGCAGCATCTAAGCCCCTTCAAGAAACGGCTCTGCCTTTTGACAGGCAGAAGATTTGGTTCGAAAGAATTAGTCATAGAATACCCTCACCGTTCCTCGATAAAGATACTATAGTATACTTCCTTGACCCACTCTTATGATTAACGGCCTTATGTCCACACCTGCGATTGTAAACCCAACAGCAACCTAGAAAAACAGTTTGTAGCAACCTATGAAAGCACTATAAAGAACCGTCCAACCCCAAACTCTCAACCCTAAACCCTCAACCCCAAGTCCCTAAACCCTAAACCCCGATTTAGGGTTTAGGGTGTAGGGTTAAACCCTAAACCGCCTCAGACGTGAGGCGATCACAAGAAGGCACAGTATGGCCATCCTACCGGAGGCCTTTGAGCCCCTGCGCCTTCGGCTTGTGTTGGGTTTTCTAGAAGTAGAGTAGGCAGCCTTTAACCTTTTTTGGGTAGTATAGTCCCTATATAAACCGGTTTAGGGTTTGGGATTTAGAGGTTGGAGGGTTGCGGGTTTGGGATTTACGAGTTTTCGATTTGAGGATTTAGGGTTTAGGGGTTTGGGATTTTAGGGTTTCGGGTTTGGGATTTAGGGTTTAGGGTTGGGCATTCTGAAGCTACCACAGAAAGTGGAGAAACGGGCTTTGGAGGGTTTTGTGTGGCAATTGAGATATGTGGGTGAAATAACTATTGTTCTCCTTTTTTTTACAAACTGCAGTAAGTTGATATAAAGATTATGGCGCCCAGGCAAAACCAGCCTCTTCCAGTGCCTGCCTGGAGACGACTCCTCCGAAGCCTTGCCAAGCGACTGCTTTGGAAGTCCTCTCCAAAGGAAGCAGGCAAGGTCACTCCCGAAGCCACAAAGGCAGGGGTTTCGAAACGTAGGTTCCAAAACATCATCGGAGCAATATATATATATATATATATATATATATAACTATATATATATATATATATATATATATATATATATTTATTTGTTTGTTTATTTATTTATTGATTTAATGGTGTATAATTCATATACAGTTGTATATAGCAATATACAGTTATATATAATTATATATATATAGTTATCTCAAACTATATATATATATATAATAGAGGACACTCAAAATGAAGCCCCAGCTAACGGCATTTTTTCAAGAAGCCGCGAAGGTGAGGCGGATTCTTCCGGCTCACTCTGTGGAGATCCCGGGTAGGTCCGGCCGTCGCCGTGCAGTCGTGCTGCAGGAGTTTGATTTGCTGCAGGTCCTGCATCTGGGCTCCTGCTATGGAGTTGGGTTTGAGTTGCCAATGATCCGCGAATGTACTCGCATTCTTTTAACCCACAGATACATGATGCATGCCTTGCCAAAACTCGGCCTAAACCCGAAACCCTACAATCCTACACCCTAAGCAAGAGCTCAGGCAGAAACCCTGTGCCCCGTACCCTACGATCATAAGCGCTTCAACCCCCCAGAACCCTACAACTTATAGCCGTAAACAAATTCCCAGGCATAGAAGTTTCCGGTTCTCTCGATATTCCTGGCCCTTCTCCGATCCGGGGGGCCGGCCGAGACAGTATTGGGAGATTTTTGCCTGCACTTTGCTCTTGCTGCAGCTCCTGCGCCGCGGCGCTTGTTGGGAGTTTACATTTCCGGCTGTAGGGCCTGTAGGGCTTGCTTTCAGCCTTATTGGGCTTTGGGATAATATAGGGTTGTTCGGCTCTTGCTACACAAACTGTTCTTTCCGCGCTGTAACCTCAGCTGAGTTCCCAGGTACGTATGCTTCCAGACCAGTTTCATCACTTTCGAAGACTACCAGGATCAAGGTTACTGGGAGTTGAAGCTGGCTTTGCTTGCGGTGGACGTCTTTTGGGTCATCGATCTGGGGATCAACTTTACCACCGGCTACCGAGATGCTACACACGTCCTCCACAGCAGTGCCCGCTCAAATGCACGTCGCTACCTCCAGCATCTCAACGGCAGTCCTGTGAGCTGCGGACCCACAAAGATAGAACAATAGAGCCTACCCCCATAGAGGTATTAAATCCAAAGCTTAAGATTCTACTGTGTTTTTGTTAGCCCCAAAACCAAACCACCAACAACCGTGTCGAGAAAGGTCTGGATTCACCTTTGACCTGCTGGCTACCCTACCCTCGCTCCTCCTACACGTGCTCCTGGGCTCTTCTGTGTTTTCATGAGCTGAAGCTAACTTACCAAAGTACTGTCTTAAAGAGTGAAGCTCCTTAACACCGTATAACCTGGACCCCAAAAGTATTTAGAATAACAGCGTTTTAATGGTATTGGGCCATTATTTTACCTACTTCGTGGTGTTTAGGAAGTCAGTGTAGTCCGGCAACTTTGTCTGAAAAGGTATCATAAAGTTGGGGCCCCGAGCCCTCAAATTACGCACTTACTTCACACCGAGCATCACCGAGCCCTAGGTATCTCAATTTGTTTAAGCTCTCACCCCGACCCTAAAACCCAGAACCCGAGAACCCTAAATTCCTAAAGCCCGCAAAATCCTGAGACACCAGATCCCAAAACGCTGAACGCCTTAAATCTGTAAGACTGCAGCCCTCAAGCCCTAAACACCCTAAAGCCCTAAAGCCGAAAGGGTTTGAAACCCTACAACCCTCACCTAAGCCCTAAAGCCCCAAGAAAGCCTTTCCTAGTCGTAGACTAGGAAGCCTTTAACCTCTTTGGGGTAGTATAACCCCTATATAACCCCTACATAATCAAAAAGGCTAACCTTAAGTTCCCCGCGATGCCCGACAAGTAGGCTTACCTGGAGCCCAAAAGCACGTAGAATAATAGCCTTTTACAGGTTTTAGGCCATTATTCTACCTACTTTGGGGGGTCAGGTAAAGCCCAACAAAACCCCGAGGCTCCTGGTGGTCGACCCGCCAACCTACGGCTTCTGGCCCCTCAGGCCCACCCGGCCACGACAACAGCCGAAGCGCGGGTTTAGCGGCTCTAGAGCTAAAGACGGTTTAGGGGTTTAGGGGTTGAGGGTTCAGGGATTTAGGGCTTTAGGGTTTAGGGGTTGATGGTTGATGATTTAGGGATTTAGAGGTTTAGGGTTCAGGGGTGAGGGGGTGGCTTCAGAGTTTTAGGGGTTTAGGCTCTACGGTTTTGGGGGTTTGGGTTTTTGGGCTTCTAGGCTTTGGGGCAAGTTTGAGAGCTTACTTTCGGGTTTGCGGGCCCGCCGGGGATTGAATCCTGAGACCCCGAAAACCCGAAAGGAAGCAAGAGGTCAGGGTTTAGGGGTTTAGGGTTTAGTGTTTATAGAGACTGTTAAGGGTTTGGGTGCCAATAAGATTTCGAGAGCGGTTAGGGTTTCTTGGCGTTCTTCTGGTTGGCTCTTAGGACTTTAACTTTTTGGGATTCTATATGAACTATCATAAGGAGGCCAAAAGTTTACCTTTTAGGAGGGGATCAGAAGTCAGCTAAGGTTTAGTGTGGATAGTTTCAGCTGTTGGTGTAATCTCTCATCGCTAGGCCGGGCCAAAGCCAAAGGTGCTTCATAATAACTCAGTAGAACTCGAAAACCTACCTTAAACCCGAAACCCTAGCCCCTACATCCTAAAACCCTGATCCCAAAACCTGACCCATTTGAATTGGCACTGCAGGCCTGAAGCTGGGATTTGAAGCTAAGTTACAACAGTAAGGAGATCCAATCGTTTGCTATGGATCCCTGTCACGTCAACTTAGGTTCCACACAATAATTCCGGTTCCAACGGTAAGACCCCAGTAACCACCCAGGCCTCTTGGGCCCACAGGGACTTCGAAGACACCCCCGAGGCTTCCCAGCCCGACACCCACAGGTCCAGGGATGAAAACTGACAGGGCTAAAGGCTTACCCCATAGTAGTTCCTTGTTTTGGTTCTTTTTAGAATCCCACAAGGCCCAAACAGGAACTACTATGGGGCCTGTGGGTAGACGCTTTAGTCTTAAGGGTGGAGGCTTCAATCAGGTGTTAAGGGTTCGGGATTTGATGGTTTCAAGATTATGGGTTCAGGGCTTAGCGGTTAAACCGGCTTCCAATAATTTTGAGAATCTGAGCGAGCGGTTCTGTGTGGGCTCGTGTCACACGCTACACTGTAGAAGCGTGACTTCGACGTTCATACTGCCCCTTCGGCTTCCTCTAAGGCCTCGATATCAGGCTATTTCTTGGAAACCCTCTTAAATTTAAGGGAATCCCTGAAAGAAAGAGGAGCCAAGTTCTGATCATTAAGGCTCCCGTTTCGGAACTGTGAGGTTGGCAGGTCTTACTCCTCTGGTACGCGCGATCCGCTTCCGTGGGGCCTACACGCTGCTCAGCCGGTTGGAAGCCAACATGACCCCTGGCTTGCAATTTGCGAGTTTCCGAAAATAGGGGACCCTAATATGGTACCTTACAAAGTAGGATCCTTATTATGAGGACCCCAAAATGAGGTACTCCCTAATTTTCGGAAACTCCCATTGGGCTGCCGGGTTCTCTCTTTTCGCCTTTCCCCAATCTCTGGTTTATTCACTCGCCGTCCGGTTTGGATCGGCTCAGTATGTTGATGCAAGATCTTGTGCTGTATTGCTGGGTTGCGACTCTGTGCTGTAATGTGCCGTCAATTTGCTGTTTCATTGCAGTCTATGGGATTGTAGTATGAACTCTCATGGCGTTTTTGTCATATTTGATTCGCTGGAGCAAGTGTTTTTCCATGGTCGTATCAGACGGTGGTTGGTAGGTAAGTAAGCGAGCCGGTAAATAGGTATATGGGTGGCTGGGTGTGGGTGAACAGGTGATCGGGGTCGGTCGGTGGGTCGGTCAGCCTGCCTTTGTGGTTTGCCCGTCTGTCTGTCTGCCCGTCCGTCTGTCTGCCTGTCTGTCCGAGTGTGTGTGTGTGTGTGTGTGTACGTACTGTATGCATGTATGTATGTATGTACCTATGTATGTACGCATGAGCGATAATGCATGCACATGTGTGCTTATGTGTGCCTGTGCATATGCAAACGCTATCATACTCGATTTTGCGTGCTTGGTGTTGATCGCCTCAGGAAATCCTCGGTGGTTTCCTCGGCCTGGTGGCTTTTCCAGCTGTTCATGCTTCCCATTGTGTTCTCGCACCTCTCCGCCTGTGCCTAGCTTCATTCCGCGAAGATCCTTTGGGTTTGGGTTTCAGGGTAACCCTCGAACAAGCCATCTTCCTGAGTCCCGGGTGTAATGCATGGAAAGAGAAATTCGCGCGACCCGTAGACTTGAAACTATGCTAGTCCCTGGGCTCCTTGTTTGAATAAGTACGGTATACTATACCGTACCCTAGCTCTTTTCTATCTAATTTGGCCCTATACTAAACCCTTGCAGCAACACTGTTAACGGGACCCGCAAGGAAAGCAGCCTTATACCAAACATGGAGGCCATTACTTGACTTGACACCCAGTCTTTATTTTGCAAAACTCTCCGTAAATCCCTGTATCTAAATCCTAAAGCGACATCTTGAGAGGGTGCCATGACACCAGTGCAGCTTCTATAACACTATAAGGGCTCACATACAAGAAGGGTTCCATGAGGGTTACTATAAGGGCTACCACACGGGTTACCATAAGTGCAGGTATGATAACGTTGTTCCAGAAGAAGCTGTATAGGGTTACCGAGATGGGAGGCATCCAGTAGGAAATCCTTGTGCAGCGTTTGTCCAACAAACCCGAACAGTCCCTAAGCCTTCAATTTTGACAACACACTAAGCTCAAAGCCCACAAGCTCACCTCAGTCACTGAAACCTTAAGCCCCAACAATACCGTACGCACCGGGATGTCCACTCGATTATAAGCTGCCGTAAACCCTGAAGCGATAAACCCCAACATCCCATGCCGTAGACCCCAAATCCAAAGCCTCTTCTCAAAGGGACCCTAGCGCCCTCCGCGTCGCAAACAATGGACTTACACCCGAAGCTGCTGACAAAGACCCTGAGACTTGAAACACCACCAAACGCCGCTAAACCTCAAGTCCGAAAACCTCAACCCTCCCTGCAAAAAAAGCAGCCAGAAACCCGAAACCCTAAACCACAAAACTTGAACAGAGTATTCATGAAACCTTTATAGAACCTTCAAACGACCCCCAAATCCTTCATGGGGGGATCAATAGTAGAGGTGCCTTATGGTCCCTCGGCCACAGCAACCTGGAAGCCGACCCAGACACACCCAGCTGGATCAAACTGGGCCTGGACATCTCCAACGCACCTTGGAGTATCAGGGGTTTAGGGTTTAGGGTTTGGGAGTATTCATTTCAAGGGCTCCTTTAAAGGCTTCTGCAAAAAAAGCCGTCCTGTAACAGGCTCCTTTAACGGATTCGTTGAACAAAGGCTCCTCTGAAGGAGCTTTGTAGTACCTTGCAAAGGTTGTTTTGACGGCTTCGGGGCCTCTGAAGAGTCCCTTTAAACAAGGGCTCGATGAGGGTTCTATATGGGTTCAGGATTCTATAACTATAAGGGTTCACGGAGGGGTCGGAATACAAAAGTAAGAACATCTTCGGAATAAAAAGTGAGGACATACCCTTATAGTCCTTGTATACTTTTGCGATAATAGACCCCAACGACTTATTGAAAGTATTGAAGCATTCGATACTGGACAGTGAGGGTTCCCCCGAAGGGTTTCTGCAAGATTCTGCAAGGGTTGTTCTGTAAAGGTCTCAGGACATCTCCAACGAGCGTGGGATTTGGGGCTTGTGGCGCTTACTGGCTTTGTGTCTGAGGTTGGGAGGGTTTAAGGCTCTGTAGAGTTTATCTATAAGGTTGTTGGGGTTAGGGTTTAGGCTTTCCCAACCCCTGAAGTTCCTGAAGTGCTTGCACACATCTCTGAGTTTTGCGAACAAGAAGTCTGCAGCCCGTATCTCGGCGTTAGGTTTGTTTCTGGTAACAGGCTTATTCGAGACGATGTTACCTTGTTTATTGTAGTATTATTGCGCAATACACCCGCCAAATCTTTATTCTAGTCACTCATCCCCCTGCATTACATCATTTCAACCGCAGGTATTCATTAAACAAAGGTCGTTCACCAGAACCTTCCATGGGTATAGCAGAAATCGAGGAGCACCAGCAAGCACCACTTGTCATGCTTGCATTCTAGACCTAGGTCAATTTGTCCATTCCACCGCCCTCGAACCTACCGAAGCTTTGGAGATCGTTTCTGCTATCCCGTGAAACCCTCCCCCCAGCCCAAAACCCCTGAACCGCAGAGCGTGCAGGCCATCTCCGGCCTTGCACCGTAAGGGTTTAGGGGCTTTTTGGGGGTTTCTGTGCCCCAAACCACTCTTAGCCAAACCGTGGACTGGCCTCAAACCAACAGTCCTAAGTCCTCCACCTTGTGAAGAAACCCCGACACCCTGAACCCTACAGTTGAGGATATAAATCCTGCATTACCTTAAGGACTCTAAACTATGGGAATTATGGTCTATTCCTTATTATGGGTCATGCAGGATTTATATCATCAACCGTATGTAAGCCCTAAGCCTTATGAAACCCTAAACCCTCAACGCCACATTCGAGGAGCCCGGCGCTCTGCAAGCCGTACCATTAGGAGCACGGATTTGGTGCGTACGGGCGGAGGGTTTGGGATTTGGTACAGTTGAGAGCAGGGTTTAGAGCTTGTCGGGCTCTGTTGGCTTGCAGCTGTTGGCGTAGAGCACTCAATTTTTCGAGTTTGTGGAAAGTTTGGGCGTTCGGTTTGGGTATACGCAGTTGTCAGACAGACTGATGAGATTGTTTGCGGGCGTGGAGGTTCGAGCTTTGAGGCCTCCAGCGTTCAGGCTTTAACGCGACTCGGGTCGTGGGCTGCGTATGAAGGTTTTGCTTTATTTTGGCTTTTCGGATTTCGGATGGCGAGGAGAATCATCAGGCTCGAAGCTGGGTCCCGACAACCCTAAACCCTGAAATTGGGATGTCTTCGAAAGTCCCAGCAGCTTTTCCTTTAGGGCATCCACGGTCGGAACAGGCCCCGGGCCCATCATTCTGCCTAGCCATGTCCTCAGAGCACAGTTTACTTTTTAGGGCAGGGTTGATGTGAACCACAGTGCAAAAGTCGATTCCATGCCTGCTCAGTTTTGCAGCAGCTCCAGTATAAACCAGAGATCCGATGCTTTTCGCTGTCTT
Organism: Symbiodinium sp. CCMP2592; assembly: GCA_905221615.1. NCBI lineage: Eukaryota > Dinophyceae > Suessiales > Symbiodiniaceae > Symbiodinium > Symbiodinium sp. CCMP2592. The sequence continues at coordinate 676,460 of CAJNDT010003824.1, forward strand.
GCAAGCCCCTTCCGTTGCTGGGAGTACATCGAAGATCCATGTTGTATGGATCCTTAGAACAGGTCCCGAACTTCAAGCGACAAGGAAATGAGTGCCCGAAGTCCTTCAGAAGAGACAAGCACACAAGCAAGCTAGGGACTTAGTGTACAAGTGATCTGAAAGCCATGATCATACGTGCCTCTTTGTACGAGTGGTCTGAGAACCCAGATCACACGGTTGTCGTTGTGCATTTGAAGGTCCTTAAGGACGAAATGAACCCCAAAAGGGTTTAAGGTTCAGATACCATTATAGGAATTCATAGTATATGGGTAGAGGGCCCCTACTTTTAAGGGTCATTTGGTCCTTCAGGGTCGTGTCACGGCTTTTTTAGGTTTCGGGTTTACCGGGCTGAGGTCGTTAAGGTTGGCCCTGAAAGCGGGTCTTGATTCCGATATCTCGACCAGGAGAGCGCTACACCACGGCCATGTATTTTGCAATCACGGTGATGTCCACCGTGGGGCTGGGTGACATCAGCATGAGCCTGTCGAACGAAAGGGCTCTGCTGTGTGTCGTCATGGCTACCACCAGCTTGGTCGTAGGTGTCGCAGTGAATGGAGTCTCGACGATCGTGTCCAAGCTCAGCGAAAGAACGGCAGCGAACATGGAACAGCTGGCAAAGGTCTCGAAGTTCCTAAAGGTTTACAGAGTTCCCAGAGAGCTGCAGTCACGGGTTCACGACTATTTGCTGCAAGTCTTCGAGAATCGGGAACGCGAAGAGACCAAGTCCATGCTGATGGGTTGGCTGAAGAAGTCGGAAGTCCTTCGGACGAAAGTGAATTTGGCTTTGACAGGAACTTGCTTGGTCCAGCACCGCTGGCTGAAGCTGCTTCCCACTGAAGTCCTGGCAAGCGTCTGTGACCTCTGTGACATGCAGTTTCATCCTCCTCATCAAGAGCTCATTACCGAAGGAGCCATGGTTAAGAGTAGTATTATAGTATTATACCAGTATTTTTATTATACCATTGTAGTATTATACCATTATAGTAGTATAGCATTATAGTATTACAGTTTCATCAACGAAGGAGCCATGGTGAAGAGCTGTTTTCACATCCGAAGCGGCTCGGTACAAACACGCAATCGACTGGGGCTGCAAGCTTGGGCAGCAACATCTGGCGATGATGCCGAGGACACTGATGCAAATAGTTGAAGGTAGACATGCCCCTGATACTTCTGAATCAGAACCTAAACTGCGCAGGAGAGCGATGAGATCCAGAAGGAAATCGAGGCGGCTGACGCAGCAAGTCCGGATGCGAGACTGCAAGGAGGAGCCTTCATCGGAGAGTTTCGGCTCTTCTTGGGGTCCAGCCGCAGCTTGAAGACGGTGACCTGCCTTTCCTTTTGCGAGCTCATTTCCATCGACGTGTCAAAGTTCGAGTCCTTGATGAGCGAAGCGATGCCCGAGCTCTTCGATATGCTCGTGATCTATGCTGCAATCGACCACGATTGTCCCAAGGCCATGCTCCACTGCTTGGAGCAGCACGGCATGTCTCCGGAGATGCCGCTGCTCTTCGGTGAGGGTGTGCTTCACCACTGCGCAAAGGTGAACGCCGCAGCCTGCGCAGAGCATTTGATCCGGGCCCTCGGCGGAGATGCTGCCCAGGTACAGGATCAAGATGGCATGACGCCAGCACAGCTGGCAGCAGCCCTGAAGCACAAGAAGGTTTTTTGGGCCATGATCCAGGGCAGCAGAAGCACCGGTGTGACAGAGGCCGACGTGTTGCCCAGAGAAGACAGCCAAGCGATCACGCCGTCGGCTTGGGCGGATCGAGATGAGGAGCCTTACACGATGGCAGCGGTCCAGCAGCTGTTTGCTGCTTGCAGCCGAAATGGCCTCGCTGCTTCTGCGGGAGAAAGCTCCAAGGGTATGGAGGAGTTGGTGGAAGAGCTGAACACATGCCAAAGTGATCTTCTGGTCATGAATGTCCGGGGCGGGATGCAACAAACACTGCTGCGGCGGGTGAGGTTGGTAAGGCTTCGCTTGCTGGCCGTCATCGACGACAACGTTCATGTGTTGGTAGAGCTCCAGTCAGACGCTTGGCTGAGGGCACGGGATCAGAAATTGGGGAAGCTCCCATACCGGCGCATGCAGGAGAATGAAACTGAGGAGGAGGCTACGAACAAGCTGATGCAGGAGCTGGGCATCTCGGCACATCTTCTGGAGGAGAAGATGGTGGTGCCCATCGCGAAGTCATGCTATGTCGAGACCAGGACGTCCATGTCGTATCCAGGCTTGGAGACTGAATACATTGTCTACGCATCGACGTGGAAGGTCCGAGCACAAGCACTAGACAAGACGGCGGAGATCGGGTTGCCTCTTGGTGAGCCTTTCACAAAGGAGTTCTGCACATCTACCTTCCGCATGGTCAGCAGGCAGTTCTTTTGGCCTGTTCTCCTCAACTTCGCGCCGGCGAACCAGGCCCCGGGTGCACAGTCGGAGAGTTTCAGGGGGCATCCGATGCCTCATGAGGAACCCGACAATGGAACCTAGATCTCCCAGCAGTGCTTTTTTTGCATTTTTTTCATTTCGGGGTCTCCATGCAAAAACCGATAAATAGTTATTGGTGGAAAGGGCACATTTATTGTTAAGCGGCCACTGGGAAACCTAGGAACGGTCAGCTTGAACAACGTGAAATCATTCTTCGGCTACTGACATTACGGTTTTCTAGTACCAACAGTCTGCAAAGCAGCGTTGGAAGCTTTGTATGAAAGCCCCTAGATAGTTTTTGTACTATGGATAAGGATTGCCTTTGACACATAGACTCATAGTATAACTGTCATCCGATACATGAAACGCTGGTTATCCAAATCCGTCTGAGAGCGAGAATTCGTTTCTCGTTTGAAATGAGCTCTCAGCTAGCCCAGGGATCCAGTCACAAGTCGGCTAGACAATAGGTACTGGGCCTTGGTTACATGGGTACTGGGTCACAATGATGTATGCTTGAAGATCACGAACATCCCTTTGCTTCAGTAACTGGAGCCCTAGGGGCAGCCAGCTCTGGGATGGCTTCAGAAAGGCCGTCAGACTTACCCGGCTGGCTTTTACATGAGCTGTTGCTTGGTGCAGTCGTGTACTGTGCACTGTAAGTGAAGCTATCTCCTACTTTCATCTCGATTCCTCCCTCCCTGTGGTAGTCTGAGTTTAAGGATCCTGCTATGACATGGTCAGAGACCCTAGGTTTTGCAAAACGAGGGCAGGACAAGACGTTTTGCAGCCCGGATTTCTTCCGTCACCATCCGAAGCTGACGCTTCTGAGGTGACCCCCCGCGGGTGCACTCGTAGAAAGCGGAGGAGTGTGTGAGCCAGAAAAGACCGAGTTTGATGGGGTTCCACACGTTCTAGGAGGTTACTACGGTATTGGGGTGCAGTGTAGAACATGCGCATCGAAATCCCCACAACCGGCTTCGGGTTGCTACACATGACCAAGTGCCTCCTCAGCCTCTTAGCCATAGCCAGAGTAATTCGGTGTCATAGAGTCGAGGAGCTTTCAATTCCAGACCCAGGAGCCGAACGGAGAGCCTCAGCCCTTTGCTTTGCATTTACTCAGGCTTTTTCAAGCTTTCTGGAGACCTCTGGAAGCCTTCAAATGAGCCACCAAAGGTCGGCAGCGCTGAGGGTAGGGAAGCTATCAGCTATCGGCAAGAACTGCACTCGCTTGGTGAAATTGGTTCGAGGCCGGTTGCGCAGCCCCCACGCCCTGGCTGAGCGTGAATATTGGATCATGTGCCAGATTGGCAAGCATTTCATGCTTCTAATATGGAATTAAGGATTATAATTTAGCAGATGATTCGACAGAATAATCGACAACACAAAATTGGTCTTCCTCAAACAAGCGATTGTATGATTATTGCAAAAAAAAAAAAAGCTACTTCATAGAGACTATATCTATTGATATCTAGATCTTATCTCTATAAATTGAAATATTTACCTTTTCTATCTAATTCAAGAATATAGAAAATATAGATATAAGAATTATTCTCGTAAAAAAAAAAAAGGGGGTTGATAGTCTTCAGATTATTTAATATGAAATAAATCGATTGATATTAGATTTTAATTGAAAATTATTCTAGAAGGTAGTAATTTGGATATTCAATAAATTTTCGACTCGAATTAGGACTTCAAATTTAATATATTTTTATTCCCAAGAAATTCTTGATCTGAATTAGGATTTCAAAATTATTCGGAATTTTAATGAATACGATTTCAAATTCAATATATTTCTGCTCTTAATAAATTTTCAGATTCTCTAGCTCGGAATTAGATATTTATTTTTAGTATATTTGGGCTCTCAGTACATTCTTGGTTCGAATTACGAATTTAAATATAGAATATTATGGTATTGAGTAAATTTTTGATATGGATGATAATTCTGAAATTAATATTTT
>CAJNDT010003825.1:0-20334 GCA_905221615.1 Symbiodinium sp. CCMP2592
TTTTTCGCTGCTTCTTGCTGTGGCAATGCATCGTGGTCACGAGGGAGAGCAGCGAACCCGGCTTGGGGAACTCGAGGCCAGCCCTTGTAACAGTTGAGACGCACCTTCTCCTCGCCCTCGTCATTCCTCTCAGTCGTCAGTTCCAAGTGAAAGCAGCCGAAGCGACATCCACGCTTGCCCTTGGCAGACTTCCTGAGCTGCTACCCACGCCGACACGTGCTACCTTGCAAACAAGCACACACACACACACACACGCACACCATAACACACAAAAGACATCGCTCACACAAACACACCCACACACACGCACACGTGCGGACAGGAAACTTCTTGAAACAAGACTTCGTGCACTTGTGAAAGTGGTTTTGAATGACCAGACGCCGATAGTCCTTGCACAGCTGCTGCGACCACTCGGAACCAGACAGTGCATCTTCCTTGCGGCAGCGGCGAAGATATGCCGGTCTCAGCGAATTATAGCAGCCCGTCAATCGCAAAGGTGCCTGGTCGGTACTCTCCGTGGCCGCAAGCTCATGCCCGTCCGGCTCCTTCTCTCCCAAAGGAGCCCCCGCATACTGATTGCCCGCAGACGCCTTTAGGCGCTCGCCAAGAGGCAGGGGCGCGGCATCGACGGACAGCTGGGCAGCCACAGCAAGCTGGCTGTCATATCGAATGCGGCTTGCGGCCTCCAAGACTTTCTCGCGCCAACGTTGGAGCTCGGTCACGACCTCACCTCGCGCAGCCCTGGCCATCATGGAGCGCAGACGACTGCCCAGGTCGTGGCCCAACAGAACGATCAAGAGGTGGGGATGCATCGAACCTCGTCCTTGAGTCTCCAGAGGGCCGCAGAAAGCGGCAATGTCACCGAAGCAACCTGGGAAAGTCGATGCCGCGAAACCATCTTCGTAGAGCTGAGCCTTTCCTGCACGAAAACTCGCTCGAGTAAAGGGTGGCAATGTTCCCAGCACCTCTTCGAAAAACAAAGTCATCATGAGATCGAAAAACCTCGCCTGCGACACGGGATCGGCTGCCAACATACGCCTCATGGCGGCCAAGGACGGCAGCGAGGGCTCTTCCAAGTCCCATCGCAGATCGACGTCGAAGTTTTCGCCCTTCCCTTCCGCGCCTTGAAGGTGCAGCTGCAGCAGCAAAGAAGCACGGGAATCCGCCAAATTCGGCGTCACGAAGACGTGAGAAGTCCCGTAGTGCCAAGCAGCCGCATGGCCTCGAAGTCGAATTTGACTGCGGTGTCCTTCCGTGCCCAAGACGTTCGCGCTCGCCTGCAGCACGCTGCCAAGCGCGCGCTTCAACGACACGCCAACATCCGGCGACCGCAATAACTCGCGAATGTCGGCCTTCTCGCCGTGCAGGGCCATGGCCTGCAGCAGCTGTTCCGTGGTCACCGACGCAATCTTCGCACAGTGTCGACTGAAACCACTCCGCTTCACGTAGGCTTTCGATTTCCGCATAAGAGAAAGTCTGCGGTTCACATCGTACATGACAGGCAAGAGCTGCTCCTGCTGCGAGCCCCTTCACTTTCACAAATCCGCCAGCTTTCGCAAGACAGCGTCCACTGGCGGAATTATTTAATGTCGATTCTTAACTCCAAACCCCGTCTTGAATGTAACACTGCCAGGACACGGACATACTACTTTCACATATCCGCTAGCCGGCGGGAATATTTAATATCCATTCTTAACTCCGAACCCGGTCTTGAATGTAACACTGCCAGGACACGGACATACTCCACCGAGGAAGGGCCGGCGAAGCAATCGTGTCGCCATAAACCAGCTCTTCTCGAAGCAACAAATACCGAAATCCCTCGCCCGCCTCCATGCCCGTCTCGCGCCTGACGAACGGAACGCCGTCCCCCCAAGGAAAAAGCTCCGGGAACGCCATCGCCCAGGTGGCCGGCTGAAACATGTTCATCGGTTCGTCACGAGAAGGTACCACGAGCTTTTGCGGCCGCACTTCAACCATCTGCTTCTGGGCTCGTCGCTCCTGCTCCACACCCTTGGCCATCGACTGCACCTTTTGAACACGGCGCAGCACTGCCCGCTCCTGCTGGCCCTCGCGCCCCAACAAGCCCACAGCATGCGGCCGATCCGGATCCACCTCGTTCTGCACCCGGCTGCGAAGGGCGGATTCCGCATCCGTGTAATATTGCGGAGGCCTGCGACGACATAGTTCTTCTACATCGCTACACACTCGCAACCAGCGATTGCCGTCATCCGACTGATCGTTCAATCCAACGATGCTGGATACCAGATTGCCAGAATCCGAATCAGCACCTGAACTTCGCAAGACGGCGTCCTCCAAGTTGCTGGCGCCGGCAGCTGGACTTCGCAAGACAGCGTCCTCCGAACCGCCGGCGCCGCGACCAGGATCCGGATCAGCAACTGAACTTCGCAAGACAGCGTCCTCCAAGTTGCTGGCGCCGGCAGCTGGACTTAGCAAGACAGCGTCCTCCGAACTGCCGGCGCCGCGGCCAGGATCCGGATCAGCAACTGAACTTCGCAAGACAGCGTCCTCCAAGTTGCTGACGCCGGCAGTTGGACTTCGCAAGACAGCGTCCTCCGAGCTGCCGGGGCCACGATCCAGATTCTGTTCGTCTGGCTCGCCCTCCTCATCTTGGCCTTGCGCATCGGCCGGGCCCTTTTGCAAAAGTTCGCGGGCCAAGTAACTGTCAGCGGCCGTTTCCAAAACGCAGCCTTCCAGTGCGTCGACGTCGTCACCAGGAGTTAGGCCGGCCTCCAGCGCGACCGACCTGTAGTAAGGCGACGTCTCGCGCAGCTTCTCAACAGCGGCAACATACTCCTCTCTGGGAGCTTGCAAAAGCTTGCTGGACCGCAGTTCCTGCTTCTTCTGCCCAACCAAAACGAACAAGATGCTCTCGGCCATGTCTTGGTCTTTGGGAGGCAGAGTAGCCTGGATGGCGCTAGGCCCAGCCTGCGGCAGGAAGATCGTGTTACCGATGTATCCCTTCTGCCTCTCGTCTCGCGGCAGTGACAAAGGTTGCAAGACGGTCACCTGCATGCAAACGCGCACGATGGGAAGCAGCCGTTTTGTTCCAGCCGAGAGGTTGCTGAGCTCGGGCAATACGCGTCCGATCCAAAGGTCGTTGGCCAGCGCATGCCTGGGAAGCGTGAGAATACTGCTCTTCAAACTCCTGCGACAGTCTCTGCAAACCGTACAGGGGGCCGTGAAAGATGCCGGCATGCGGCGGCGATGCAGCAGCAGAAACTCGCCTTCAATGTACGGATGCTCCACAGCAGAGGCCTTCAGTTCGGAAAGAGCTATCTGCGGCCAGCGCTCCGCATACCGAGCGACGCCCAAAAATCGGCAAAGACGGTGCTGCTGATTCGGGGCCAGCGTCTCGGCGCCGGCAGGTACCTCGATTGTCGACGCATCTTCATCCGGCCTCTGAAAGAGAACCATGGAAAACAACTCGTTCATCCAGAAAAGGCGAGCGCACACCACGCAGCCTCCTTCCGCTCGGCCACCGTCCATTTCAAGAGGGCATCGCAGCTCCTCGTCGAAATTGGCAGCGATTGTACGCTGACGACTCATCCCAGGCACCTGACTGTGATCGTTCCTAACACGTTATTACGCACGTCGACCCTTTACCGTAACCGAAAGCAAGAAGTCGCAGCATGCGACAAGAAGCCATCGGACCGGCATGCTCCACCATCGCCAGGATTTTCTTGCGGTATTCAACGAAGGCGAGCTCCACATCCAGCGGCCGCACGAGATGAGTGTCCACGACGTGTTGCTTCAGCTCCGATTGCTTCCGGCAACTGAAGTCGCATAAGCGGCAGCAACACCGTTCGCACGTCACCGATGCATCGTCCGAAAAAGTCTGGAGCAGGCGACGAGCTACCGCCTCGCTTACGGCAGGTACGCTCCGAGAGCAATTCAGCAGCACAGCGACGCGATCCAGCTTCAAAGGCAACGACACCTCGGAGTCTCGCAAGATCCCGAGCGCTTGCCGCCCCGCCTCGTCCGCGTTCCGAAGCAAGTCTTCCACGGGCAAGAAACTGCTTCATACGCCTGCCCTCACACCACCCGGGGACGGCGAACAGCACTGCCCGCTCCACGGCCGAACGCCAGAGAATGCCGTCTAGCGCCTCCGAGCCATCACCAAGGCAGTCAAGTGCCAGCCAGCACAACGGATCGAAATCCGGCGGATAAGCCTTTCTCATGGCCCGGGCCCTCGCAGTGGCACCGTCAGGGTAGTACGCTTCAACACCCTTGGCCAGGACTGGATTCTCCTCTCGCGAAGGCAAACGGTAACACCCTTCAGTCGTCTGCCAGTCCAGAAGCTGATTCCGCAAGGTGAGCGTGTCTTTATCTATGCCTTGCTCGCTAGCCCTGGCTGCCGACACTGTGTTAGGATTGTGCAAGTCACGAATGCCGATGCCAGCCAGCGGGTGCAACAGCTCCGTCACCAAAACCAAGCAAATTGCGACCAGTCTTCAGACTTCCGCACGTCCCCGAAGGTCTGGTACCAGTACAAAGGTTCGTCCGGCTGTGCTTGTCGCTCCCACCCATACCGACGCATCAGCCCCCGAAGCAGTGTGGTATCGGCCCGATCGAACTTGCGAGTGCGAAACTTGTGCTGGATAATGCTCAGGACAGCCTGCCAGGACCCGCTGAAACAAACATGAGCGAGAAACGCACAGCAACGCGTGCGCACATGAAGCTACAGTCCAACTTAATCCTCATTATGTCCATGACCCCATGCACGATCACGTCCCAGACTCTCTATGTTTAGGGACGGCTTCGCGCGGGTTGCCTCCAACACCTCTTGGCGATCTTCGTACCCGTCCGTTGCACACGCTCGCGGCTCCGCCTCGAGGTTGGCCAGATACCAGAGCCGGCGAGCAACGTCCACGGTGTCCACTCGCTCGAGGCAATCTGCAAGACGCCACCAACCTGTTTCCCGAACTCACACGCACAACGCACGACAGCAACACGGCATCCAAGACATTACACGAAGATCGCGATTTGCGATAATGCTCGCCTGTCCGCTGATCCACGTGATCTTCCAACACGGCTGCAAGAAGACAATGCTGCATGGAAGAAGTCAGACACGGCACAGTCGCGTCTCTCAAGCCGGCAACAGCAACCTCCCACGTAGAACTCACTTCTCGAGACAGCGCCGTGTCGACCTGTGACCAATGCTGCAGACTGTCCAGAATCTTTTGCGCAAGTAGATCTCTCTCCGAATCGGAAGACAGATGTCTCGCGGAAAATGATTCTACCGTAATGTCCAACGAGTACGCAGCCGCGGATTGGCGCACATTGGCATCCTCGAAGATGTCGCAAGCAGCTGCAACCACCGCTTCAGCATCTTGTGCTCCGGCTCTGCGAACCGCGTAGAGGGATCTCCACATTAGGTACTTGATGTCACCGTCTGCACTCGGAACGCGCAGGGGGCACAACGCCATGACAATCCGCTGAATCAAGACCTGCTTGCTCACGTCCTCATACGCCACACCCAGATCTTCGGCCCCTCGCTGCATACAGGGTCCATCGGCCCGCAAGGGCAAGACACGAAGCCGCGCCCGAATTCGAGGTGGTGCCTTTTCCCCGAGCTCTCCTGCCAAGCGCCGCAAGCCATCTGCCGTGAAGAGGTCCTCGATATTCACCTGTAAGCACTGAAACAAACAGACACACACACACACACACACATGCACGCACACGCCCCCCTTCCCCCCGTCATACCTCCTCCTGGACGATGCCCAGCGACAAAGCTTCCAACAGATCCACTTTGGAAAGCGTGTGCCCGGCGCGGTGTCGTCGCACACTCGCAGCGACACAGAGCCCACGCAAGTCCTGCCGGTTTTGCTTGTCCAGCTCGGTGCGGAGCCAGGCTTTTCCCTGCTCGGCATAACCCGTGCGCAGCTCCTGCAGCCTTTGCTGCGACGCCGCTTCATCGGCCTGACACCAAGAACTGCTTCACTGCAGAGCACTAAACATCCCCCCCGACGACGACGCTGACAGCTCACTGCAACCGAAGCTGACATGGACAATCCTAAAAAACGCCGCTTCCCCATGAAGCCTGCTCCCCGGCAATGCTCTGGGATAGAGCTTTCGACAACTCCGGCTTGGTAAGCGTGCACCCGGCACGGTGTCGTTGCAAACCCGCAGCGACACAGAGCCCAACCAGCTCCGCCCGACTCTGCTTCCCCAGCTCGCCGCTGAGCCAGGCTTCGCCCTGCTCGGCATAACCCGTGCGCAGCTCGAGCAGCCTTTGCTGCGACGCCGCTTCATCGGCCTGACACCAAGAACTGCTTCATTGCAGAGCACTAAACATCCCACCCGACGACGACGCTGACAGCTCACTGCAACCGAAGCTGACATGGACAATCCTAAAAAACGCCGCTTCCCCATGAAGCCTGCTCCCCCGCAATGCTCTGTGATAGAGCTTTCGACAACTCCGGCTTGGTAAGCGTGCACCCGGCACGGTGTCGTTGCAACCCCGCAGCGACACAGAGCCCAACCAGCTCCGCCCGACTCTGCTTCCCCAACTCGCCGCGGAGCCAGGCTTCGCCCTGCTCGGCATAACCCGTGCGCAGCTCGAGCAGCCTTTGCTGCGACGCCGCTTCATCGGCCTGACACCAAGAACTGCTTCATTGCAGAGCACTAAACATCCCACCCGACGACGACGCTGACAGCTCACTGCAACCGAAGCTGACATGGACAATCCTCAAGAACGCCGCTTCCCCATGAAGCCTGCTCCCCGGCAATGCTCTGTGATAGAGCTTCCAACAGCTCCGCTCTGGAGACCTTGCGCCCGGCTGACTTCTGTCGCACCTCCGAAGCGACGCAGAGCTTAGCCAGCTCATCCCGACTCTGCTTCTCCAGCTCGGTGCGGAGCCAGGCTTCGCCCTGCTCGGCATAACCCGTGCGCAGCTCGAGCAGCCTTTGCTGCGACGCCGCTTCATCGGCCTAACACCAAGAACTGCTTCATTGCAGAGCACTAAACATCCCACCCGACGACGACGCTGACGGCTCACTGCAACCGAAGCTGACATGGACAATCCTCAAGAACGCCGCTTCCCCATGAAGCCTGCTCCCCGGCAATGCTCTGTGATAGAGCTTCCAACAGCTCCGCTCTGGAGAGCTTGCGCCCGGCTGACTTCTGTCGCACCTCCGAAGCGACGCAGAGCTTAGCCAGCTCATCCCGACTCTGCTTCTCCAGCTCGGTGCGGAGCCAGGCTTCGCCCTGCTCGGCATAACCCGTGCGCAGTTCCTGCAGCTTTCGCTGCGAGGCCGCTTCATCGGCCTGACACCAAGAACTGCTTCACTGCAGAGCACTAAGCATCCCACCCGACGACGACGCTGACGGTTCACTGCAACCGAAGCTGACATGGACAATCCTCAAGAACGCCGCTTCCCCATGAAGCCTGCTCCCCGGCAATGCTCTTTGATAGAGCTTCCAACAGCTCCGCTCTGGTAAGCTTGTGCCCGGCAGACTTCTGTTGCACACCCGCAGCGACACAGAGCTTAGCCAGCTCATCCCGACTCTGCTTCCCCAGCTCGGTGCGGAGCCAGTCTTCGCCCTGCTGGGCATAATCGGCGCGGAACTTCTGCAACCGCGAATCCATGGGATGGAAGAAGGCGTCCACGCCGGCCCTTTCGCAAGACAGCGTCGAGGCAAGCAAAACACTGTCCCAAGTATGTTCAAATGCAAAAGTGTCTGCACCGACCCTTTCGCAAGACAGCGTCGAGGCGGGCAAACAACTGTCCTAAGTATGGTCAGCTGAGAAGATGAGAATAAGCTGAGAATAATCTCCACACCGGCCCTTTCGCAAGACAGCGTCAAGGCAGGCAAGGAAGCGTACTAGGTGTAGTAAGATGCTGCAATGTGTGCAAAATACTGCAACGCGTTTTCCCTTTCTTCCCCTTCTTCTGCCTTTCGAGCCAAACGAGGCAGGCAAACGTGCAAGGAGAAAGCCTTTACAGAGCAGCAAGAAACTCCGAGCCTGCAGAAGTCATCGGCCAGGCAGCCTGCGAGTCGAACGTGTGCAAGGAGAAAGCCTCTACAAAGCAGGAGGAAGCTCCGAGCCTGCAGGTCATCGACCAGGCAGCCTGCGAGTCAAACGTGTGCAAGGAGAAAGCCTCTACAAAGCAGGAAGAAGCTCCGAGCCTGCAGGTCATCGACCAGGCAGCCTGCGAGTCAAACGTGTGCAAGGAGAAAGCCTCTACAAAGCAGGAAGAAGCTCCGAGCCTGCAGGTCATCGGCCAGGCAGCGGCGCGTTGCGCCGTCGCAAGACAGCGTACGCGCCGTACAGCCGCATGAATATATGTCTATCTATCTATCTATCTATATATCTATTATCTATCTATCTATCTATCTATATATGGATAGATACAAAGATATATATATATATATATGTGCGTATATTATCGATATATGCATCTGCCAATCCCTCTGAAGGGTTGCCAATTGCACCTCGCAGAGATGCAAGTTCCTGCAATCGACCACATATATATATATATATATATATATGTGCGTATATTATCGATATATGCATCTGCCAATCCCTCTGAAGGGTTGCCAATTGCACCTCGCAGAGATGCAAGTTCCTGCAATCGACCACATATATATATATATATATGTGCGTATATTATCGATATATGCATCTGCCAATCCCTCTGAAGGGTTGCCAATTGCACCTCGCAGAGATGCAAGTTCCTGCAATCGACCACATATATATATATATATATATATATGTGCGTATATTATCGATATATGCATCTGCCAATCCCTCTGAAGGGTTGCCAATTGCACCTCGCAGAGATGCAAGTTCCTGCAATCGACCACGCCACTCCCTGTGGAGAGTTGCACGGCGGAAAGGATACAAGTAGTAGTTTGCACACACGTTTCAACCCTGGACCACGCCAATCCATGCAGAGGGTTACACGCAGCGCCCAAAGACCATGCAACAGTTCACACCTTCCGATTAGAACATTCGAAGCTAATCCCTCTCAATGAAGGATTGCGCGGGGCACCGCAAAATGTGTAACTTTACCTTGCGTTCGACCACTCGACCACGCCAATCCCTGTGAGGGGTTGCAAAATTCATTTCAATGCTCATAAAAAATTGCAACTTTACCTCGCGTTCGAACACTCCACCACGCCAATCCCTGTGAAGGGTTGCAAAATTCATCTCAATGCTCATCAAAAATTGCAACTTTACCTCGCGTTCAACCACTCGACCACGCCAATCCCTGTGAGGGTTTGCAAAATTCATCTCAATGCTCATCAAAAATTGCAACTTTACCTCGCGTTCGAACACTCCACCACGCCAATCCTTGTGAAGGGTTGCAAAATTCATCTCAATGCTCATCAAAAATTGCAACTTTACCTCGCGTTCGAACACTCCACCACGCCAATCCTTGTGAAGGGTTGCAAAATTCATTTCAATGCAAATCAAAAAATGCAACTTTACCTCGCGTTCGAACACCCGACCACGCCAATCCCTGTGAAGGGTTGCAAAATGCAAATCCCTGTGAAGGGTTGCAAAAAAAATTGAACTGCACCCAAACCCTGTGAAGGGTTGCGCGGCGCCCGCAAGAAGTGTAACTTTACCTCGCGTTTGAACGCCCGAGGAGGCGAATCCCTGTGAAGGGTTGCGCGGGAACCGCAAAATGTGTAACTTTACCTCGCGTTTGAACGCCCGAGGAGGCGAATCCCTGTGAAGGGTTGCGCGGGAACCCTAAAATGTGTAACTTTACCTAGCGTTTGGGCGCTCGAGAGTTCCAATCCCTGTGAAGGGTTGCGCGGGAACCGCAAAATGTGTAACTTTACCTCGCGTTTGAACGCCCGAGGCAGCGAATCCCTGGGAAGGGTTGCGCGGTGCGCCTAAAATGTGTCACTTTACCTAGCGTTTGAACGCCCGAGGCAGCGAATCCCTGGGAAGGGTTGCGCGGTGCGCCTAAAATGTGTCACTTTACCTAGCGTTTGAACGCCCGAGGCAGCGAATCCCTGGGAAGGGTTGCGCCGGGCGCCTAAAATGTGTCACTTTACCTAGCGTTTGAACGCCCGAGGCAGCGAATCCCTGGGAAGGGTTGCATTCCCGATGGACCCCGACGGTGCCACCCCCGCCAATATTAAGAAATATTAAGATACCGAGATGTAGAGAGTAAGTCATAAGTCATAGAGAGTAAGTCATAAGTCATAGTAAGTCATAGATGCATAGAGAGTCAGTCATAAGTAAGTAAGTATAGTAAGTATAAGTAAGCAAGTCAAGTAAGTAAGTAAGTAAGTATAGAGATAGCATAACATAGAGTCCAGTGTCAAGTGTCAAGTGTCAAGTAAGTTAGTAAGTAGATTGAAGTAAGTAAGTAAGTAAGTAAGTCGTAAGCATAACATAGAGTCAAGTATCAAGTGTAGAGTCAAGTATCATAGAGTCAAGTGTCAAGTGTAGAGAGTCAGTCATAAGGGTCAAGTAAGTAAGTAAGTATCAAGTGTAGAGTCAAGTATCAAGTGTAGAGTGTAGAGTAAAGTATGGAATCAAGTGAGTTGATTCTATGTCTGTCATCTATGTACTCAGCTGCGGCGTTCCACACGGAAGAACCCTTCGCGATGCTTTCGGGAAATCTCCCGAGCCTAGGCAGAAACGCCCCCGAGAACCTTGACCTTCTTTCAAACAACAAAGACACCAAAACCGCGGCAATCCCTAAACACTACCAAAGCTTCAACCAAGAGCAGCCCGAGCAAACAGGGAGCACTCGTAGGGCCGACGACGAGTTCGAAGGCATAAGGAACGGCCCCCTCAAAGCAGTAAAACCACAAGCGCCCCCAAAGCCCAGCACTCCCTCAACAATAAGAAAGCCTCAATCTAGTCTAGCCCGAACCAACAGAGAGCAATCGCGGAGCAGACAACGGGGCAGACGACGAGCTTGAAGGCTTATGCAACGGCCCACTAAAAGCAGTGAAACCACAAGCACCCCCAAACCCCGGCAATCCCTCAACACTAACAAAGCCTCAATTTAGTCTAGCCCGAACCAACAGAGAGCAATCGCGGAGCAGACGACAACTTTTAAGGCTTAAGCAACGGCCCCCTCAAAGCAGTGAAACCACAAGAACCACCAAGACCCGGCAATCCTTTTACACTCACAGGGCTCTAAACCTAACTTAACCCGAACAAACAGAGCACAATCGCAGGGCACACGCAAAACTTTAGGACCTAAGGACCAGCCCCCCTAAAGCAGAGCAAGCCTTCGTGGGAGATGCTCGGGGCGCCTGTGAGCGCAGTCCACATGGACCCCCTTAAGGCAGAGAAAGCCTTCGGGTGAGATGCTCGCACTCGGACCCCTCCGCCTCCGAGCCCCAACCCACCTCGCACCCCTGAAACTTCGCGAGGGGGGACCCGGCCGCGCCAGAAAAAGTTCAAAGGTTTCGATCCCCAACCCGGAAAAAGTGCCGAAAAACACGATTGTCAGAAACGGGCTTTTTTACCAAACCCCAGCAAACCCATAACAATCAGAAAGACTAAATTTAGTCTAGCCCGAACCAACAGAGAGCAATCGCAGTGCAGACAAGGAGTTTTAAGGCTTAAGCAACAAGCCCCTTAAAAGAAAGGGATGCAGCTGCTGGCTTCGCGTGAGATGCTTAGGGCGCCTTTTAGCGCAGTCTCAAAAAACTGCGCTGGCGAACCCTAAACCCTAAACCCTAAATTAGACGGCTTGCGCCGAAGGTGCGCCAGCGCAGCTTCTGGTTTGATGTTCAGCAGGTACGCAGGATTTAAGGCAAGCAACGGTCGCCATAGGTCAGGTTTAAGTAAATTGACAAGTTTTTCTAATTGCAACGACGGTAATAAATTGAAATGAACCAAGCAACACACCCAACCCTAAACCTTTAACCCTAAACCCTAAACCCGAAAACCCTAAATCCTAAACCCGAAAACCCTAAACCCTAACCCTAAACCCGAAAACCCTAAATCCTAAACCCGAAAACCCTAAACCCTAACCCTAAACCCGAAAACCCTCAAACCCTTAACCCGAAAAGCCTTAGCGTCCGCAAGGGTTGGTTTCAGTAAATTGAAAGAGTTGCCCCCCCCCTGTTGGCAATCTGTACCCCCCTAAGATTACCACCTGCTGACAATCTAAATCCACTGTGATTGCTACGTGTTGGCAATCTGTACTCCCTTAAGGTTCCCACCTGTTGGCAATCTGTACCACCCTAAGATTGCCACCTGCTGACAATCTAGATCGCCGATGATTGCCACCCGTTGGCAATCTATACCCCCCCCCTTAAGATTGCCACCTGCTGACAATCTAGATCTCCTGTGATTGCCACCTGTTGGCAATCTATACCCCCTTCCCCCCCCCCATACGATTGCCACCTTCTGACAATCTAGACCCCCTAAGATTGCCACCTGCCGGCAATCCATCAGGCCTGGTAAGTGGCTGACACCGGGCCAGCTGCATCAAGGACTCCATGGCCTAACGGCCAAGGCGCTCCGGTCGAATCTCTGTGCGGGAATCCCGGAGAGATGGGTGGTTCGATTCCCCCTGGAGTCACTTCCCCCTTGCCACCTGTTGGCAATCTGTACCCCCCTAAGATTGCCACCTGTTGGCAATCTGTACCCCCCCTAAGATTACCACCTGCTGACAATCTAAATCCACTGTGATTGCTACGTGTTGGCAATCTGTACTCCCTTAAGGTTCCCACCTGTTGGCAATCTGTACCACCCTTAGATTGCCACCTGCTGACAATCTAGATCGCCGATGATTGCCACCCGTTGGCAATCTATACCCCCCCCCCTTAAGATTGCCACCTGCTGACAATCTAGATCTCCTGTGATTGCCACCTGTTGGCAATCTATACCCCCCCCCCTACGATTGCCGCCTTCTGACAATCTAGACCCCCTAAGATTGCCACCTGCCGGCAATCCATCAGGCCTGGCAAGTGGCGGCTAAGCACCAAAAACGCAGAGGCTCTTTCAACCCCAAACCCTAAACCCCTAACCCCGAAAACCCTGATTCTCACTTCAAGGCCTGGATCGTCACGGGTTGTCAAAACGTGGCCGCCCGATGAGGATGGGTGCGTGCGAGACGCTTGGAGCGCCTGCTGGCACAGTCCAAGTGGTCCCCCTTCAAGCAGAAAAAACCTCAGGGTGAGATGCTCGCACTCGAACCCCTCCGCCTCTGAGCCCCAACCCACCTCGCACCCCTGACACGTCGCAAGGGGGGGCCCTCCCACGCCAGAAAAATCTCCCGAACCTAGGCAGAAACGCCCCCGAGAACCTTGACCTTCTTTCAAACAACAAAGACACCAAAACCGCAGCAATCCCTAAACACTACCAAAGCTTCAACCAAGAGCAGCCCGAGCAAACAGGGAGCACTCGTAGGGCCGACGACGAGTTCGAAGGCATAAGGAACGGCCCCCTCAAAGCAGTAAAACCACAAGCGCCCCCAAAGCCCAGCAATCCCTCAACAATAAGAAAGCATCAATCTAGTCTAGCCCGAACCAACAGAGAGCAATCGCGGAGCAGACAACGGGGCAGACGACGAGCTTGAAGGCTCATGCAACGGCCCACTAAAAGCAGTGAAACCACAAGCACCCCCAAACCCCGGCAATCCCTCAACACTAACAAAGCCTCAATTTAGTCTAGCCCCAACCAACAGAGAGCAATCGCGGAGCAGACGACAACTTTTAAGGCTTAAGCAACGGCCCCCTCAAAGCAGTGAAACCACAAGAACCACCAAGACCCGGCAATCTCTTAACACTCACAGTGCTCTAAACCTAACTTAACCCGAACAAACAGAAAACATTCGAGAGGCAGACGCAACACTTTAGGACCTAAGGACCAGCCCCCCTAAAGCAGAGCAAGCCTTCGTGGGAGATGCTCGGGGCGCCTGTGAGCGCAGTCCACATGGACCCCCTTAAGGCAGAGAAAGCCTTCGGGTGAGATGCTCGCACTCGGACCCCTCCGCCTCCGAGCCCCAACCCACCTCGCACCCCTGAAACTTCGCGAGGGGGGACCCGGCCGCGCCAGAAAAAGTTCAAAGGTTTCGATCCCCAACCCGGAAAAAGTGCCGAAAAACACGATTGTCAGAAACGGGCTTTTTTACCAAACCCCAGCAAACCCATAACAATCAGAAAGACTCAATTTAGTCTAGCCCGAACCAACAGAGAGCAATCGCAGTGCAGACAAGGAGTTTTAAGGCTTAAGAACCAGCCCCCTTAAAAGAAAGGGATGCAGCTGCTGGCTTCGCGTGAATGCTTAGGGCGCCTTTAGCGCAGTCTCAAAAAACTGCGCTGGCGAACCCTAAACCCTAAACCCTAAACCCTAAACCCTAAACCCTAAACCCTAAACTGAAGGCCGACCCCCCACCGCAGCGAATGGGTTCGGCCGCAGCAGGCGGACCGGAAGGCGCCTGCCGGACCGTAGGCGATGGCTGAAAAGCGAGCCGTAGGTCCTGGACCTCAGGTCCACGCGGCTCCAGTGAATAGGCCGCTACTGTCAGCCTATATAATAATAACCCTAAACCTTGGTGCGAACCGGCCGGGCACCCTTGAAATCCTCCTTTCCGGGCCCCGGTAAACCTTGGTGCAAATGGCCGGGCACCCTTGAAATCCTCCAACCTTAAATTAAGGACCTGTCGGCCACAATTAAGGATTGAGACTTCAAATTAAGGACGAGGCTTTAAAATTAAGGATTGGAGCCGAAAATGAAGGACTGGGGCTGCAAAATTCAGGCTTGGAACCTAAAATTGCGGACCGGTGCTCCAAAATTTTGGATTGGGACCTCAAATTAAGGACCGGCCCCAAGACCCGGCATTACTATCTGTTACGGCCAGGAGTGGGCCAGAAAGAGCCACCAAGACCCGGCAGTACGATTTGTTACGGCCAAGAGTGGGCCAGAAAGAGCCACCAAGACCCGGCAGTACGATTTGTTACAGCCAAAAGTGGGCCAGAAAGAGCCACCAAGACCCGGCAGTACGATTTGTTACGGCCAAGAGTGGGCCAGCAAGAGCCACCAAGACCCGGCAGTACGAGTTGTTACGGCCAAGAATGGGCCAGAAAGAGCCACCAAGACCCGGCAGTACGATTTGTTACGGACAAGAGTGGGACAGAAAGAGCCACCAAGACCCGGCAGTACGATTTGTTACGGCCAAGAGTGGGCCAGAAAGGGCCACCAAGATCTGGCAGTACGATTTGTTACGGCCAAGAGTGGGCCAGAAAGAGCCACGAAGACCCGGCAGTACGATTTGTTACGGCCAAGAGTGGGCCAGAAAGAGCCACCAAGACCCGGCGGCAGTACGATTTGTTACGGCCAAGAGGGGGCCAGAAAGACGACAGCACCACGGGGAGTGTGACGCACCGGGCGGGCTTGCCGGCTAGGAAGCAAGGAAGACAAGATGCCAGCAAACAGTGCAGAACAAAAACACACCATTTTGTTAACCCTTGTTGTTGTGCTAAACATCCTTGAAACAAGAAGTCAAGAACCAGTGCAGAAAAAAAGCCCCATTGTGTTAGTCCTAGTTGTCGTGGTCAACATCCTTAAAACAAGAAGCCAAGAACCAGTGCAGAAAAAAAGCCCCATTTTGTTAGTCCTAGTTGTCGTGCTCAACATCCTTAAAACAAGAAGCCAAGAACCAGTGCAGAAAAAAAGCCCCATTTTGTTAGTCCTGGTTGTCGTGCTCAACATCCTTGAAACAAGAAGCCAACAACCGGCCCCTTCCCCCACCGGACCTCTCACGATTGACACCTGCTGTCAATCTGGCAAGGGAGTGTGACAGCCATCCGCCGGGAGGGTCCAGAGCTACTGACAATCCAAAGGGGCAAACGGCCAGCAAGGGAGTGTGACAGCCATCCGCCCCCTTTCCACCAAGCTCCACCCAGATTGCCACCAGCTGACAATCTGAAGCCCTGAAAATTGCCACCTGCTGACAATCCAAAGGGGCAACCGGCCAGCAAGGGAGTGTGACAGCCATCCGCCCCCTTTCCACCAACCCCCACCAGGATTGCCACCTATTGGCAATCTGTACCCCCTTAAGATTGCCACCTGTTGGCAATCTGTACCCCCTAAGATTGCCTGAAGGCCGACCCCCCACCGCAGCGAATGGGGTCGGCCGCAGCAGGCGGACCGGAAGGCGCCTGCCGGACCGTAGGCGATGGCCGAAAGGCAAGCCGTAGGTCCTGGACCTCAGGTCCACGCGGCTCCAGTGAATAGGCCGCTACTGTCAGCCTATAAAGTAATAACCCTAAACCTCAGTGCAAACCGGCCGGGCACCCTTGAAATCCTCCAACCTTAAATTAAGGACCTGTCGGCCACAATTAAGGATTGAGACTTCAAATTAAGGACGAGGCTTTAAAATTAAGGATTGGAGCCGAGAATGAAGGACCGGGGCTGCAAAATCCTCTCTTCTGGAGGACCCGGAGTTAAAATTAAGGACCGGAACCGAAAATTAAGGACCCGGAGCTCAAAATTAAGGACCGGACCTAAACTTGAGGACCCGGAGCCTAAAATTAAGCGCCCGGAGCTTAAAATAAGAACTAAAACCTAAAATTGAGGACCCGGAGCCGAAACTGAAGGACACAGAGCTTAAACTTAAGGACCGGACTTAAAATAAAGGACCCGGAGCCGAAAATTAAGGACCCGGAGCTTAAAATTAAGGACCGGGCCCAAAATTAAGGACCCGGAGCATAAAATTAAGGGCCCGGAGCTTAAAATTAAGGGCCAGGACCTCAAATTAAGGACCCGGAGCCGAAAATTAAGAACCCGGAGCTTAAAATTAAGGCCAGACCTAAAATCAAGGACCCGGAGCCTAAAATTAAGGGCCCGAAATAGGGCCAGGCTAAAATTAAGGCACCGGAACTGAAAAAAGGACCGGACCTAAAATTAGGGACCCGGAGCCTAAACTTAAAGGCCCGGAGCTTAAAATTAATTGGACCTAATTAAAATTAAGGACCCAGAGCCTAGCGCAGGGCCCCACAAAGCCTGCAGAAGGTCCTCCCCCGTAAACCCTGCAGAGGCCCCAGAGGCGACAAGCCCACCGAAGCCACCCAGAAGGCCCTTTGGGTCACTTTGGGGCCTGAAGATTGTCACTTTGGGGCCTGGAGATTGTCACTTGGGGGCCTGGAGATTGTCACTTTGCGCCTGGAGCTTGTCACTTTGGCGTTGTGGAAAAGTTGGCCTGGTCTGGTTGCAAGTTTTTGCAGGTTTTGCGAGGTTCTTAAAGGCTCAGAGTGGTTTTTTAAAGTTTTGAATGGTTTTTGTAGCTGTTTCAATAGGTTTTAAGCAGTTTTGAAGGTGGGCAAAAAGGTGTCCAGAAGGTTTCCAGAAGGCCGCGCAGCCCCCACAAAGCCTGCAGAAGGTCCTCCCCCGTAAACCCTGCAAAGGCCCAGAGGCCACAAGCCCACCGAAGCCACCCAGAAGGCCCTTTGGGTCACTTTAGGGCCTGGAGATTGTCACTTTGGGGCCTGGAGATTGTCACTTTGCGCCTGGAGATTGTCACTTTGGCGTTGTGGAAAAGTTGTTTGTTGTTGTTGCTTCCAAACCATATAAGCCCCCCTTGCTAGGGGGGGTTGGGGGGGTAGACAACCCTAAACCCGTTCAAGGTTTGAAATTAGGGTGGGAGGGCGGGCATTGCAGCTCATGCGCCGACCCCAACCACTTCATGGAGGGGTCGACAGCGCACTCGCAGCGAAAACCCTAAACCCTAAACCCTAAACCCTAAACTGAAGGCCGACCCCCCACCGCAGCGAATGGGGTCGGCCGCAGCAGGCGGACCGGAAGGCGCCTGCCGGACCGTAGGCGATGGCTGAAAAGCGAGCCGTAGGTCCTGGACCTCAGGTCCACGCGGCTCCAGTGAATAGGCCGCTACTGTCAGCCTATAAAGTAATAACTCTAAACCTTGGTGCGAACCGGCCGGGGACCCTTGAAATCCTCTTTTCTGGGCCCCGGTAAACCTTGGTGCAAATGGCCGGGGACCCTTGAAATCCTCCAACCTTAAATTAAGGACCTGTCGGCCACAATTAAGGGTTGAGACTTCAAATTAAGGACGAGGCTTTAAAATTAAGGATTGGAGCCGAAAATGAAGGACTGGGGCTGCAAAATTCAGGCTTGGAACCTAAAATTGCGGACCGGTGCTCCAAAATTTTGGATTGGGACCTCAAATTAAGGACCGGCCCCAAGACCCGGCAGTACTATCTGTTACGGCCAAGAGTGGGCCAGAAAGAGCCACCAAGACCCGGCAGTACGATTTGTTACGGCCAAGAGTGGGCCAGAAAGAGCCACCAAGACCCGGCAGTACGATTTGTTACAGCCAAAAGTGGGCCAGAAAGAGCCACCAAGAAAGAGCCACCAAGACCCGGCAGTACGATTTGTTACGGCCAAGAGTGGGCCAGAAAGAGCCACCAAGACCCGGCAGTACGATTTGTTACGGACAAGAGTGGGACAGAAAGAGCCACCAAGACCCGGCAGTACGATTTGTTACGGCCAAGAGTGGGCCAGAAAGGGCCACCAAGATCTGGCAGTACGATTTGTTACGGCCAAGAGGGGGCCAGAAAGAGCCACGAAGACCCGGCAGTACGATTTGTTACGGCCAAGAGTGGGCCAGAAAGGGCCACCAAGATCTGGCAGTACGATTTGTTACGGCCAAGAGTGGGCCAGAAAGACGACAGCACCACGGGGAGTGTGACGCACCGGGCGGGCTTGCCGGCTAGGAAGCAAGGAAGACAAGATGCCAGCAAACAGTGCAGAACAAAAACACACCATTTTGTTAACCCTTGTTGTTGTGCTAAACATCCTTGAAACAAGAAGTCAAGAACCAGTGCAGAAAAAAAGCCCCATTGTGTTAGTCCTAGTTGTCGTGCTCAACATCCTTAAAACAAGAAGCCAAGAACCAGTGCAGAAAAAAAAGCCCATTTTGTTAGTCCTGGTTGTCGTGCTCAACATCCTTGAAACAAGAAGCCAAGAACCAGTGCAGAAAAAAAGCCCCATTTTGTTAGTCCTGGTTGTCGTGCTCAACATCCTTGAAACAAGAAGCCAACAAACGGCCCCTTCCCCCACCGGACCTCTCACGATTGACACCTGCTGTCAATCTGGCAAGGGAGTGTGACAGCCATCCGCCGGGAGGGTCCAGAGCTACTGACCATCCAAAGGGGCAAACGGCCAGCAAGGGAGTGTGACAGCCATCCGCCCCCTTTCCACCAAGCTCCACCCAGATTGCCACCAGCTGACAATCTGAAGCCCTGGAGATTGCCACCTGCTGACAATCCAAAGGGCAACCGGCCAGCAAGGGAGTGTGACAGCCATCCGCCCCCTTTCCACCAACCCCCACCAGGATTGCCACCTATTGGCAATCTGTACCCCCTTAAGATTGCCACCTGTTGGCAATCTGTACCCCCTAAGATTGCCACCTGCTGACAATCTAGATCCCCTGTGATTGCCACCTGTTGGCAATCTGTACCCCTTAAGATTGCCACCTGTTGGCAATCTGTACCCCCCTAAGATTGCCACCTGCTGACAATCTAGATCCCCTACTGACAATCCAAAGGGGCAAACGGCCAGCAAGGGAGTGTGACAGCCATCCGCCTCCTTTCCACCAAGCTCCACCCAGATTGCCACCAGCTGACAATCTGAAGCCCTGAAAATTGCCACCTGCTGACAATCCAAAGGGGCAACCGGCCAGCAAGGGAGTGTGACAGCCATCCGCCCCCTTTCCACCAACCCCCACCAGGATTGCCACCTATTGGCAATCTGTACCCCCTTAAGATTGCCACCTGTTGGCAATCTGTACCCCCTAAGTAATAACAAGGCAAAATCAGCAGCGATTTTCCAGATTTTTGGAGGGCAGGGAAGAGTTTAGTGGAGCCACACGAAAAGAACGGCCCTGTTTTGCTGCAGAATGTGGCCTTTACCGCTTTGGGCCCACATGGACACCGGATGGTTTAGTGGCGGCACACATAAAGAACGGCCCTGTTTTGCTGCAGAATGTGGCCCCGACCCCTTTGGGCACACACGAGCACTCGAGGGTCCATTTTTCGATCCTACGCTCAGGGACGGTTCCGAGCCCTGGACCGAGGAGCCCCAGGGCAGAGTTTAGTGGAGCCACACGAAAGAAAGAGGGGGACCTCGACTTGGGCACCTGGCCCTAATTAAAATGCACATTTTATATAAAGAATTTAACAAGGCAAAATCAGCAGCGATTTTCAAGATTTTTGGAGGGCAGGGAAGAGTTTAGTGGAGCCACACGAAAAGAACGGCCCTGTTTTGCTGCAGAATGTGGCCTTGACCGCTTTGGGCACACATGGACACTGGATGGTTTAGTGGCAGCACACGAAAAGAACGGCCCTGTTTTGCTGCAGAA
>CAJNDT010003826.1:0-20319 GCA_905221615.1 Symbiodinium sp. CCMP2592
TACTCACTACTTGTCTACTTCCACGTCTGCTTCCACTTCTACTTCGTCTTCTACTGACTACTACTAACTACTAACTACTCACTACTACTACTACTACTACTACTACTACTACTACTACTACTACTACTACTACTACTACTACTATTAGTACTACTACTTCTAGTACTACTACTACTACTACTACTACTACTACTACTACTACTACTACTACTACTACTACTACTATTCCTGCTACTACTACTATTACTACTACTACTACTACTACTACTACTGCTACTACTACTACTGCTACATCTACTACTACTACTATAATACCATGGTTAGTTGCTAGTCTTGGGCAAGCTAAACCCTGAATTCAGTCGGTGTGCGACAGGGCCCTTAACCCTAACCCCTAAACCTTTAACCCTTAACCCCAAACCCTAAACCCTAAACCCTAAACCCTAAACCATAAACCCCAAACCCTTAACCCTTAACCCTAAACCCTGAACCCTAAACCCTGACCTAAACCCTAAACCCCAACCCCTTAACCCTAAATCCTTAACCCTAAACCTTAAACCCTCAACCCTTAACCATTTCATCCTAAACCCTAAACCCCAAATCCTTAACCCTAAACCCTTAACCCTTGACCTTCAAACTTTAATCCTTAACCCTAAACCCTAAACCCTTAATCCCAAACTCTGAACCCTTAACCCTTAACCCTTAACCCTTAACCCTAAACCCTAAAGTCTAAACCCTTAACCGTAAATCCTTAAACCCTTAACCCTAAACCCTAAACCCTAAACCCCTAACCCTTGACCCTTAACCCTTAACCCTAAACCCTAAACCCTTAACCCTAAACCCTAAATCCTAAACCCTTAACCCCAAACCCTAAACCCTAGGCCCTTTAACCCTAAATCCTAAACCCTAAATCCTTAACCCTTAACCCTTAACCCTGTACCCTAAACCCCAAGCCCTAAACCCTAAACCCTAAACCATGAACCCTGAACCCTTAACCCTGAACCCTAAACCCTAAACCCTAAACCCTTAACCCAAAGCCCTAAACCCTAAACCCTTAACCCTTAATCCTAACCCTAGACCCTAAACCCTTATGCTTAAACCCTAAACCCTAAACCCTTAACCCTTAACCTTTAACCATTAACCCTGAACCCTAAACCTTTAACCCTTAACCCTTAACCTTAAACTCTTAACCCTAGACCCTGATCTAAACACTAAACCCCAAACCCTCAGCCCTCAATCCTTAACCCTGAACCCTAAACCCTAAAGCCTAAACCCTTAACCCTTAACCCTTAACCCCAAGCTCTTAACTCTAAACTTTTAACCCTTAACCCTTAACGGGTTTAGGGTTTAGGGTGTAGGGTTTAGGGTTTAGGGTTTAGGGACACACCTTCTATTTATCATTTGCTTGAGGGTTTGGGGCGCAGGGTTTAGGGCTTATGGTTTAGGGTTTAGGGTTTAGGGTTCGGGGTTTAGGCTTTGCGGTGTTGAGGCTTTAGGGTTTAGGGTTTAGGGTTTAGGGTTTAGGGTTAAGGGTTTCGGGTTTAGGGTTTAGGGTTAATGGTTTAGGGTTAAGGGTTTAGGGTTTAGGGTTAAGGGTTTAGGGTTAGGGGGAGTTAACCCCCAACCCTTAACCTTAAACCCTTAACCCTTAACCCTATGCCCTAAACCCTAAAGACGGCCTAAGCGCCGCCGCCCCACTGGCGGCGGCGGCCTAAGCGCCCCTCGCTACTTTTGTGACTCGCTCATTACCCGGGCTGCATGCCTTCCACGGAACGATACAACTAGCACGTACGTGGCACCACAAGCGTGAACCTGTTCTCTTTTGGGACAGGCCTGTCCTTGGCGTACGCCAATATTACAATAGAACATAGATATTACCACAACCCCTAAACCGGAGCTTCTGGACGACCGGCGCTTTGGGGGGCAGTTTTAGTCGTGTTGTCCATTTGGAAAGGGTCAAAACCACGCAAAATACGAGGTTCTTGCGTGCCAGGGCCACGATCCTCGTGACAGTTGTCGAATTCTGGGCTTTTTGGTGGTCCTCCCGGACGGATTCTCGACTTTGGGTGGCTCCTCCCGGACTAAATTTGGGTTGTTTTTGCTAAAAACCACGCAAAATACGAGGTTTTTGCGTGCCAGGGCCACGATCCTCGTGACAGTTGTCGAATTCTGAGCTTTTTGGTGGTCCGCCCGGACGGATTCTCGACTTTTGGTGGCTCCTCCCGGACTAAATCTGGGTTGTTTTTACCAGAAACCACGTAAAAGACGATATTTTTGGCCTCCGGAGAAGGAGCGGTGGGATTTCCCCCATTTCGGGCCTTGGAAGCCGGAAATCACTGAAAATCCGAGGGGCCTTGGAAATGGCTTCCGGAAAAGGAGCACGTATGACAAAATCTGCGATTTTGGTGCTTTTGTGGGGTTTCCCTCATTTCGGGGCTTGGAAACCGGAAATCCCTGAAAATACGAGGGCCCGTGGAAATGGGCTCCGGAGAAGGAGTGGCTATGGCAAAATCGACGATTTTGGTGCTTTTGTGGGGTTTCCACCATTTCCGGCCTTGGAAGCTGGAAATCCCTGAAAATCCGAGGGGCCTTGGAAATGGCGTCCGGAAAAGGAGCGGATACTGCAAAATCGAGGATTTTGGTGCTTTTGTGGGGTTCCCCCCATTTCGACGGCTTTGGAAGCCGGAAATCACTGAAAATCCGAGGGGCGTTGGAAATGGGCTCCGGGAAAAGAGCACGTGCTGCAAAATCGACGATTTTGGTGCTTTTGTGGGGTTTCCCTCATTTCGGGGCTTGGAAACCGGAAATCCCTGAAAATACGAGGGCCCGTGGAAATGTGCTCCGGAGAAGGAGTGGCTATTGCAAAATCAACGATTTTGGTGCTTTTGTGGGGTTCCCTCCATTTCGAGCCTCGGAGGCCGGAAATCCCTGAAAATCCGAGGGGCCTTGGAAATGGTCCCGGAAAAGGAGCGGGTACTGCAAAATCGACGATTTTGGTTCTTTTGTGGGGTTCCCTCCATTTCGAGCCTTGGAAGCCGGAAATCCCTGAAAATTCGAGGGGCCTTGGAAATGGTCTCCGGAAAAGGGGCGGGTCCTGCAAAATCGACGATCTTGGTGCTTTCGGCGGCCTTGGAAGCTTGAAATCCAAGAAATCAGAGGGGCCCTGGAAATGGCCTCCGGAATAGGAGCGGGTACTGCAAAATCGACGATTTTGGTGCTTTTGTGGTGTTTCCACCGTTTCGGGCTTTGGAAGCCGGAAATTTCTCAAAATTCGAGGGGCCTTGGAAATGGCCTCCGGAAAAGGAGCGGGTATTGCGAAATCGACGATTTTGGTGCTTTCGTGTGGTTTCCCACAATTTCGGGCCTTGGAAGCCGGAAATCCGTGAAAATCCGAGGGGCCTTGGAAATGGCCTCCGGAATAGGAGCGGGTATTGCAAAATCGACGATTTTGGTGCTTTTGTGGAATTCCCCCATTTGTCGGCCTTGTTCTATGCCCATTCAATCTCGAAAACATAAGAGGATCCTCTCCGAAAAGTGCCTATAAATAAAAAGAAGTTTAGGCCCTAAACCCTAAAAGGAGTAGGTTTGGGTGGTT
Source organism: Symbiodinium sp. CCMP2592 (assembly GCA_905221615.1). Taxonomy (NCBI): domain Eukaryota; class Dinophyceae; order Suessiales; family Symbiodiniaceae; genus Symbiodinium; species Symbiodinium sp. CCMP2592. The sequence continues at coordinate 3,593 of CAJNDT010003826.1, forward strand.
GCGCCGCCTCATGAACGGCGCGGGGTGGGAAAAAGGAATCGGGCCGCCATAAGCCGGCCGAAGAGCGGCCTTCGCTGCAAGCACGCCGTCCACCACAAGACCCACACAAGCACTGACGGCTTACCCGTCCCCGGAAACCAAACAACTTCCGTGAAAAAGCGCGAAACCCTTAACCCTAAACCCTAACCCTAAACCCTCAACTCTTAACCCTTAACCCTAAACCCTAAACCCTAAACCCTTAACCCTAAACCCTAAACCCTTAACCCTAAACCCTAAACCCTTAACCTTTAACCTTTAACCATTAATCCTAGACCCTAAACCTTTAACCCTTAACCCTTAGCCCTTAACCCTTAACCCTTAACCCTAAAGCCTAAACCCCGAACCCTTAACCCTAGATCTTTAACCCTAAACCCTAAACCCTAAACCTTAAACCATAAACCCCGTAAAGCCTAAACCCCGAACCCTAAACCCTAAACCCTAAACCCTGAACGCTAAACCCTAAGCCCTAAACCCTAAACCCTAAACCCTCAAGCAAATGATAAATAGAAGGTGTGTGTTGGACGGCAGAACCCGAAACAGTCCCCATGAAAGCCCGAAGCAGTCCCCGCGAGCGTCCGAAACGGTTCCACAAAGCTCGGAGCAGTCCTCGCAGAGCCCGAAACAATCCCCGCGAGAGCCCGAAACAGTCGCCACGAGAGCGCGAAACACAGCCTCCACAAGAGCCCGAAACAGTCCCCTCGAGAGTCGAAACAGTCCCCACCGCCTTCCACCCCAAAGGGGATTGGAAGCACGTGCACCTCTGGCGCCTCGAGCTAGAGGAGTAAAAAAAGAGCGAGTTTTGCATCGGAGCAGCAGCCTAGGGAAGTAGTAGGCAGGGACAGGCCAGGACAGAAGGCAGGACGGCATATCCCGGAGAGAAGGGGAGGGAAGGGGGGGACACGAGAGCCCGAGGAGTGTAACGCAGCAAGGGGCCGGAGGGGCTCCAGATCGTCATGCCGTGACAATCTGGGGGGCCCTGGCCGTAAAAAGAGTGTGACGCAGGCGGGGCCGAAGGAGCGTAAAATTGTCACGACATGACAATTTAAATTGTCCTTTCGTGACAATTCGGGAGGAAGGGGATAGAATATTGTTCCGACATGACACTCTGGGCAGCCCCGACCCCACGAAGAGTGTGACGCAGGCAAGAGCCCAAGCGCTCCAAATTGTCACGACGCGACAATTTAAATTGTCACAACGTGACAATCTGACCCCGTATCCCCATTCAGATTGTCGCGACGTGACAATCTTCCCGCACCCCCACCCCTCGTTTCCCCTTCCTTCCAGATTGTCACGATGTGACAATTTTGCGGGAGAAAGCACAAGATTGTCAACCAGAACAATCTGGGAGAAGGCCACATTGCCAGGACCGGACAATTTGTTTTCCATTCCCCCCCCCCCCCCCCCCCTCCAGATTGTCATAGCGTGACAATTTGAAGGCGGCCACATGTCCAGATTGTCATGCCATGACAATCCTGATCGCCCCACCCCCTCCCCCCCGCCAGATTGTCACGATATGACAATCCAGTCCCCCCCCCCCCCGATCCCTTTCCACTTGCCTCACTTCGGATTGTCACGACGTGACAATCTGGCGGAGTAAAGCCCAAGATTGTCACACTATGACAATGTGGGAGAAGGCCACATTGTCATGCCATGACAATCTCCCCCCCCCCCCTCCCCCCAGATACAAAAAAATGACAATCTGGAGTCGACCAAATCTCGATCTCCAGATTGTCATGCCATGACAATCCCCCCCCCCCCCAATTTGTCATGAAATGACAATCCTTCCATCGCTTTGGCGGGGCGAAGCCGTGCGAAGGGGGAAGTGACTCCAGGGGGAATCGAACCACCCATCTCTCCGGGATTCCCGCACAGAGATTCGACCGGAGCGCCTTTGCCGTTAGGCCATGGAGTCCTTGCTGCAGCTGGCGGGAGGGAAGGGGGGGACACGAGAGCCCGAGGAGTGTAACGCAGCAAGGGGCCGGAGGGGCTCCAGATCGTCATGCCGTGACAATCTGGGGGGCCCTGGCCGTAAAAAGAGTGTGACGCAGGCGGGGCCGAAGGAGCGTAAAATTGTCACGACATGACAATTTAAATTGTCCTTTCGTGACAATTCGGGAGGAAGGGGATAGAATATTGTTCCGACATGACACTCTGGGCAGCCCCGACCCCACGAAGAGTGTGACGCAGGCAAGAGCCCAAGCGCTCCAAATTGTCACGACGCGACAATTTAAATTGTCACAACGTGACAATCTGACCCCGTATCCCCATTCAGATTGTCGCGACGTGACAATCTTCCCGCACCCCCACCCCTCGTTTCCCCTTCCTTCCAGATTGTCACGATGTGACAATTTTGCGGGAGAAAGCACAAGATTGTCAACCAGAACAATCTGGGAGAAGGCCACATTGTCAGGACCGGACAATTTGTTTTCCATTCCCCTCCCCCCCCCCCCCCTCCAGATTGTCATAGCGTGACAATTTGAAGGCGGCCACATGTCCAGATTGTCATGCCATGACAATCCTGCTCGCCCCACCCCCTCCCCCCCGCCAGATTGTCACGATATGACAATCCAGTCCCCCCCCCCCCCCCCCCCGATCCCTTTCCACTTGCCTCACTTCGGATTGTCACGACGTGACAATCTGGCGGAGTAAAGCCCAAGATTGTCACACTATGACAATGTGGGAGAAGGCCACATTGTCATGCCATGACAATCTCCCCCCCCCCCCTCCCCCCAGATACAAAAAAATGACAATCTGGAGTCGACCAAATCTCGATCTCCAGATTGTCATGCCATGACAATCCCCCCCCCCCCCAATTTGTCATGAAATGACAATCCTTCCATCGCTTTGGCGGGGCGAAGCCGTGCGAAGGGGGAAGTGACTCCAGGGGGAATCGAACCACCCATCTCTCCGGGATTCCCGCACAGAGATTCGACCGGAGCGCCTTTGCCGTTAGGCCATGGAGTCCTTGCTGCAGCTGGCCTGGTGTCAGTTGTCGTTTGACTGGCTGACTTCGGCTCCCCTGGCAGTGCAAACGGGTCGGGGCAGGGCAGGGCAGGGCAGGGCACAGCAGCACGCAGGGCACACAGGGCACAGCAGGGCACAGCAGGGGCAGAGCAGGGCAGGGCTCGAGGCAGCAAAAAACAAAGCCACCTGCACAAAAAAAGCAAAAGCAAAAACCCTGTCAAAATCCGCCCGAAACCCGCCAAAACCCGCCAAAACTCCGGACCCAAACCCTACACGCCTTCTATAAACCCCAAACCCTTAACCCTTAGCTCTTAACCCTTGACCCTTAACCATTAACCCTAAAGCCTTAACCCCAAACCCTAACCCCAAACCTTCAACTCTTAACCCTTAACCTTAAACCCTAAACCCCAAACCCTAAACCCTTAACCCTAAACCCTAAACCCTTAACCCTAAACCCTTAATCCTTAACCCTTGACCTTTAACCATTAACCATAAACCCTAAACCTTTAACCCTCAACCCTTAACCCTAAACCCTTAACCCTAAACCCTAAACCCTTAACCCTTAATCCTAAACCCTAAACCCTAAACCCTTAACCCTAAACCCTTAACCCTCAACCCTTAACCTTTAACCATTAACCCTAAACCCTAAACCCTCAACCCTAAACCCTTAACCCTTAACCCTTAACCTTTAATCCTAAACTCTTAACTCTAAACTCTTAACCCTTAACCCTTAACCCTTAGCCTTTAACTTTAACCCTTAACCCCCAATCCTAAACCCTAAACCCTTAACCCTTAACCCTTAACCCTAAACCCTGAACCCAAAACCCTAAACCCTTAACCCTAAATCCTTAACCCTAAACCCTAAACCCTAAACCCTCAAGCAAATGATAAATAGAAGGTGTGGGTTGCACGGTTTGGATGGCAAGTTCATGACAATAGCAATAAGCATGCTGTGAAAAATGTCTTTTCATCGCAAATTTGTTGTTTCCTGTAAACCCGAAAGCAGGGGCAGGGCAGGGCTCGAGGCAGCAAAAAACAAAGCCACCTGCACCAAAAAAGCAAAAGCAAAAACCCTGTCAAAACCCGCCAAAACCCGCCCGAAACCCGCCAAAACCCGCCAAAACCCGCCCGCAGGGCTCGAGGCAGCAAAAAACAAAGCCACCTGCACCAAAAAAGCAAAAGCAAAAACCCTGTCAAAACCCGCCAAAACCCGCCCGAAACCCGCCAAAACCCGCCCGAAACCCGCCCGAAACCCGCCAAAACTCCGGACCCAAACCCTACACACCTTCTATCTTCTATTAACCCTTAATGTTAAACCCTGAACCCTAAAACCTTAACCCTTAACCCTTAACCCTTAACCCTGAACCCTAAATCCTTAACCCCAAACCCTAAACCCTAGACCCTTAATCCTAAACCCTAAACCCTAAACCCTAAACCCTAAACCCTCAAGCAAATGATAAATAGAAGGTGTGTGTTGAACGGTTCAGATGGCAGAGTCATGACATTAACTCAAGATTCCAGGTCCCAATGTCCAAGCCGAAAGTTTCAATTCTGAAACCCCCAGTTCGCAACCTGAGAACTAGAAACCTTTGACCCCATCTCCAAAACCTCTCGCTTCAAGATATTAGGTTTGAAACCCCAGTTTCTAATCTTAAGCCCCAAATTCCACCCCCCCCCCCTCGACATCCGAAAACCAGAAGCCGTGGATCTTTTACATCACACCCAGTTTCCGAATTCTGATTTCCGACTCTAAGATTCCAAAAGGCACCAAAGGCCAGTAGGAAACCCTGTTAAATGAAAAGTGGAAAGATGACTTGAACCTTGAACCTCAAATCCTCAGTCTCGAAACCGCTTAATCCGAAACCCCAAACCTCAGACCCTAGACCCCAAAGCTCAAATCCAATCCCAATGTCCAAGCCGAAGGTTTGAATTCTGAAACCCCGAGTTCGCAACCTGAGGGCTAGAAACCTTCGACCTCATCTCCAAAACCTCTCGCTTCAACATATCAGATTTGAAACTCTAATTTCTAAATCCCAACCCCGAATTTCAAACTTCCTTCTCAACATCCGAAAACCAGAAGCCCTGGATCTTTTACATCACACCCAGTTTCTGAATTCTGATTTCCGAATCTAAGATTCCAAAAGGCACCAATGGCCAGTAGGAAATCCTGTTAAATGAAAGGTGGAAGGATGACTTGAACCCCGAACCTCAAATCCTCAGTCTCGAAACCGCTTAATCCGAAACCCCAAACCTCAACCCCTCTTGGCTCACCAGGCTTCGCGGCTTCTCTAGCTTCTAGCTCGCTGCAGGCTTGGTGGCTTCGGGTTGCTTCCAATGCACGCGACCTTTGTTTTTATCGATCTGGAAGAAAGGTGCTGCGGGTGAAACGGCTATCTTAGGATGTTGCCTTTGAATCCGCCACGGCCCTTGCCGGCGATGCGGGGCAAGGGGTTCGAGCAGCGGTCACTGCGTGGCGTTCTGCCTCAGGTAGGTCTGTGAGCTGACTAGTGTACTGCCGATGAAAGGTAGATGCTGCCGAGTCACCATTTCCTGCCCGGATCGCCGCCAGGCAGCGCCGGCATGCATAACACGGCACAAAGTTCGTGTTGTAGGCTGCCCGGGGCGGGGGCGGCGGTGGCAGTGGGGTTTGGTTGGGATAGTGGAGGTTGGGTATGGTGGTTGTGGCGATGTGGATGGGGCTGATGCTGCTGCCGTTGTGGCCTGGCATTGGTGGGTGTGGTGTGTTCTCGTGGAGGTAGGGGGTTCTGATGGTGGGGTGGGGAGGGGTGATGTGGCCCGCCTCGTTGCGGTCTGGAAGCGCCTGCTCTCCTGGTGCCACCAACGTGTTGATAGGTGGCATCATAGCATCTGGGATGTAGATGGTTGGCTGCATCACCTCACGTTTTGATCGAGTTATCATGTGGTGCAGATCCGTGCATCAAGTGCCGAGTTGCTCTGGACTTCTTGGTGGGGCTCTCCTCGCGCTTGGTGTACTTGCTGCTGCGACGGTCCTTGGTATGATGAAGCAGAGCGGGATATTGCATGATTTGAGCCGTTAGCCGAGTAGCTATGGGCAGGATCAGCTGGCTTCCGGTTGCCCTCAGGGTGTCCATGCTTGACTGCGCCTCGGCAACATTGAGAAGAGATTGAAGTGTTTGAACCAGTGATGAATGCAGACCAAGTGGCGGCCATTTTCTGATGGCAGGGTAGGAGAAGAGGTGGCAGATACCGGTAGCTTGAACCAGATAGCTACATGGTGCGTGTGTAGAGAGAGAGGAAGAGAGAGAGAGAGAGAGATAGAGAGACAGAGAGACAGAGAGACAGAGAGACAGAGAGACAGAGAGACAAAGAGACAGAGAGACAGAGAGACAGAGAGACAGAGAGACAGAGAGACAGAGAGACAGAGAGACAGAGAGACAGAGAGACAGAAAGACAGAGAGACGGAGAGACGGAGAGACAGAGAGACAGAGAGACAGAGAGACAGAGAGACAGAGAGACAGACAGACAGAGAGACAGAGAGACAGAGAGGCAACGGCAAACGCCAACTTAAATGCATCCAAGGCCCACCAGTTCCACCATCCATACCTTGGCGCGAGGGGTGGTCAGCGGAAGAGAAAGAGAGAGACAGAGAGAGAGATAGAGAGAGAGAGAGGCAACGGCAAACGCCAACTTAAATGCATCTAAGGCCCGTCAGTTCCACCATCCATACCTTGCTTCACGGCAAAAGGCATGGTTGATGAACTTGCAGCTGCGTCCCGATTGGAGAACAGCCACGAGACAACACCAGCGATTTGCCCATTCCATCTCAGCAGCTTCTCTGCCTCAGGGCCCTCCGGAGGGGTAGATGACCAATAGTTGCTCTGCAACACAGTGTCCTGAGAAAAAAGTTCGGGGCCTCGTAGCCGAAATCTGTACGGTGAAGCCTTCGTCAATATAATTGTGGATGCAATAAAAAGTGCATGGCTACGTGTCGGAACGGTTCCGAAAGTGAACTTTAGTGAAAAACAATTTTTGTTGGCCTGGACTATATTGAATTAAATTGCTTCCCGTCCTGTGACTCCCGGGGGCCCCGGGCTTTAATCGAGCCTTTAATCGCCCCTGCAGGAGCCCCGGGCTTAAAGGACCCGATGAAAGCCCGGGAGGGCCGATTAAAGGCCCGATTAAAGTCCGGGGCCCTCGGGAGGGGTGATTAAGGGCCCGATTAAAGCCCGGGGCCCCCGGGAGGGGTGATTAAAGGCCTGATTAAAGCCCGCACCCAAAAAAATCGAATCTCCAGCCATGGATCCCTGACCGTTACAAGCAGCTCCATCGCCGCGATACCCGATACAAACAAAGCCAGCGCCTTACACTGCTAAAGAGATTCGAATGCTCTGCGTATGTGTCGCATCATCGCGCGTTATCTAGGTAGAAGAGGGACAACGTGGTAGGGCAGGGCAGGGCACGCAGGGCACAGCAGGGGCAGGGGGCAGGGGGCAGGGCAGGGGGTAGGGGGCAGGGGCAAGGGGGCAGGGAGGGAGGGGGCAGGGCGGCAGGGCAGGGCACAGCAGGGGCAGGGGCTAGGCAGCAAAAAACAAAGCCACCTGCACAAAAAAGCAAAAGCAAAAACCCTGTCAAAACCCGCCAAAACTCCGGACCCAAACCCTACACACCTTCTATTAACCCTTAACCCTTAACCCTAAACCCTTCAGGGCTCCAAGTTCCGAAATGTGGAAAACCCCACAAAAAGCTCTAAAATCGTCGATTCTGCAGTTCCCGCTCCTCTTCCGGAGGCCATTTCTCAGGCCGTTTTGGGATTTTTAGGTAATTTCCGACTTCTAAGGCCCGAAATGAAGGGAAAACCCCACAAAAGTCCCAAAATCGTCGATTTTGCAGCACTGCTTCCTTTTCCGGAGGCCCTTTCCAAGGCCCCTTGGGATTTTGAGTGAATTTCCGGCTTCGAAGGCTCGAAATAGGTGGAAAAGCACACAAAAGCATCAAAATCGTGGATTTTACAGTGTCCCTTCCTTTTCCGGAGGCCATTTCCAAGGCCCCTTGGGATTTTGAGTGAAAATCCGGCTTCCAAGGTCCGAAATAGGGAGAGAACCCCACAAAAGCATCAAAATCGTCGATTTTGCAGTAGCCCATCCTTTTCCGGAGGCCATTTCCAAGGCCCCTCGGCATTCTTAGGGAATTTCCGGCTTCCAAGGCCCGAAATAGGAGGAAAACCCAACAACAGCATCAAAACCATCGATTTTGGAGTATCCCTTCCTTTTCCGGAAACCATTTCCAAGGCGCCTTGGGATCTTGAGGGAATGTCCGGCTTCCAAGGCCCAAAATGGATGGAAAACCACACAAAAGCCTTCAAATCCTCGATTTTGCAGCACCCCTTCCTTTTCCCGGAGCCCATTTCCAAGGACCCTTCGGAATCTTCAATGCATTTCCGACTTCCAAGGTCACCAAAAGGGTGAGAAATTCCACAAAAGCAACAAAATCCTCGCTTTTGTAGTCATTTCCACCTCGAAACGGTTTAGGGCTTGCTGACCGGGAATGGAGGGGGGGGGGAGGGAGGGGGGCGAAGCCCGAACGGGGTCAACCGTTTTGGTAAAAATTGAAAATTGGGCGGGGTTAGGGGCTTAGGGGCTTATTCCCTGAACTCCCTGAAAGACCCTCAAGCAAACATGTTCGAAGAGCTTGTTCACGATGTCCCGCCGTGGCAGTCACTGGATTGGCTGTTTTCCAGTCAGCCTCCACTTGGTCGGTGATCGGGGCCGGAATGATGGCGCTCCCGAAGTCGGACACACCGAAAGTGTCGATTTCAGGCGTTGATCGGAGTTTCTGCAGGAGATGCGTTACACCTGCGCTCGCGATCTGCCTCGTAGAAATTGCTGGCGAGAAAGTTCCGTTCGCCAGTACGGCTGGGCCGTAGAGCTTGCGATCCTGTGCAAGTACAGTCGACAGACTGGTGATGCTGAGAGTCTAGCGACTCATTTACGGAAAAACGCATTGTGTGTACACGCGGGGTCGGTTTTTTGGAGGCTCGGCTGTGGTTCAGTCTCAGTAGTATTAATATAGTAATAGTAGTAATAGTAATAATAGTAGTAATAGTCATAATAGTAGTAATAGTAGTAATAGTAGTAATAGTACTAGTAGTAGTAATAGTAGTAATCGTAATAATAGTAGTAATAGTAATAGTAATAATAGTAATAGTAGTACTAGTAGTATTACTAGTATTACTAGTCCTAGTAGTAATAGTGCTACGAGCTCTTACACCCACGCGCTGTCACACTCCATGTCTGCCTCTTTGGGGCCTCTTCCCAGCCTCGTCGCGAGCTCTTCCGGGCCTCTTACTGGCCTCTTCCTGGCCTCTTTTGGGCTTCTTCTGGCGCGCGCGTGCGTCACACTCTTTGCTGGTCTCTTTCCGGTCTTGGGAAGGCCCTCTTTTGGGCCTTTTCACAAGGCCTCCGGGTCTCTGGCACTCTGCCTCCCTGCTTCTCTGCCTTCCTGGCAGCCTGGCTCCCCAGCTCTCTCGACCTCCGGCCCTGCCTCCCTGGCTGTCTGGCTGCCTGGTTCCTTTTTCCTTGTGTTCCTGGCTGCTCCTTTTCTGGAGGCCATTTCCAAGCTCCCCCAGAATTTTCAAGGTATTTTCGGCTCCCAAGGCCCTCGAATGGCAGGGAAACTCCACAAAAGCATCAAAATCGTCGATTTTGCAGTACCCCTCTCTCAGGGCACTGCAAAATCGACGATTTCGGTGCTTTTGTGGGGTTTCCACCATTTCGGGCCTTGGAAACGGAAATTCCCTCCATATCCGAAGGGGCCTTGGAAATGGCCTCCGGAAAAGGAAGGGCTACTGCAAAATCGACGATTTCGATGCTTTTGTGGTGTTTTCCCGCTATTTCGGGCTTTGGATGCCGCGAATTCCCTCAAAATCCCAGAGGGGCCTTGGAAATGGCCTCCGGAAAAGGAAAGAGTACTGCAAAATCTACGATTTTCATGGTTTTGTGGGGTTTTCCCCCTATTTCGGGGCTTGGAAGCCGGAAATTCACTCAAAGTCCCAAGGGGCCTTGGAAATGGCCTTGGCCTTTTGTGGGGTTTTCCCTGCATTTCGGGCCTTGGAAGCCGGAAAAATACCAAGGGGCCTGGGAAGTCGTCGCCCTGAGCACCTCTGCTCTCTATAGGGCCGACGCTTAACCGGAAATAAAACCAGTTTGGGATTGGAGGCTTGGCCGGAAGCCATGGCCGAAACCCATGGCCGAAACCCATGGCCGAAACCCATGGCCGAAACCCATGGCCGAAAGCCATGGGGGGACACCCCCTGAGTGTTGCCTTTAGCACCTTAAACCCCTATCCCCTAAACCCTAGCACCCAGACCCTAAACCCTCGGCCCCGAAACCCTAAACCCAAGGCCTCAAACCCTCAACCCTAGGGCCCTAAACCCTAAATTCTAGCACCCTAAACCCTAAACCTTTGGCCCCAAAACCCTAAACCCAAGGCCCCAAACCCTCAACTCTAGGGCCTTAAACCCTAAAGCCTAGCACCCTTAACCCCAAACCCTCGGCCCCAAAACCCTAAACCCAAGGCCCCAAACCCTCAACTCTAGGGCCCCAAACCCTAGACCCTAGCATCCTAAACCCTACACCCTCGGCCCGAAACCCTAAACCCAAGGCCCTAAACCCTCAACCCTAGCGCTCTAAACCCGAAGACCTTAAAAGATTTCAGGCTTTCTGCTGCCATTCTACTGTCAAAACCACAACCTACGCTGTCGCATCTTGGCGCTTGCGCCTTCTAAAATTTAGGGTTTTTAGGGTTTAGGGTTTAGGGTTTAGGGTTTAGGGTTTAGGGTTTAGGGTTTAGGGTTTAGGGTTTAGGGTTTAGGGTTTAGGGTTTAGGGTTTAGGGTTTAGGGTTAAGGGTTTAGGGTTTAGGGTTTAGGGTTTAGGGTTTAGGTTCGACAGCGTAGCGGTCGCCCTGGCCAACTTGAGGGTGCACTTCTTTCATAGGGGGCTGTGCTTGGCCGTAAAACCCATCGCCTAGGGTTTTCCTATGGCCCAACCCCGCGGCCCAACCAAACCCGTGGCCGCAGTCCCTGCCCGAAACTCTCCCGCACCCCTCCGCGCGCCCCACGCTGCACCCGCCGCGCGTGCACCCCTTGCGCCTGCCCGACCCGCGCCCCCACCGTGCCCGCGCCCCGCGCCCGCGCCCGCGCCCCGTTCCCGCGCCCGCGCTCGCGTCCGCGCCCGCACGCTCGCCCGGGCCTGCCGCGCTGCCCGCCCACCCAGCCCCTGCGCCCGGCCGCCCGCACCACGCCCCTGCGCCCTGCCCCCCCACACTTCTGGCCCCGCGCCCCGCGCCCCCCCCGCGCCCCGCACCCCCCCCCCAGCGCCCCCGCGCCCCACGCCCGCACCCGCGCCGGTCCCGCCACGCACGCGGTGTGGCCGCACATGTGCCCCCCACACCCCCCGCTCCAGCGCGCTCCCTGCACCCCCCCCGCGCCCCGCGCCCCGCGCCCCCACGGCCTCCCGCCGCACCCGCCCTAAACCCTAGCCCCAAACCCTCAACCCTGGGGCCGGAAACCCGAAACCCAGCACCCTAACCTAAACCCTCCGCCCCGAAACCCTAAACCCAAGGCCCCAAACCGCAATCCTAGGGCCTTAAACCCATAAACCCTCGGCCCCGAAACCCTAAACCCCTAAACCCTAAACCCTCGGCCCCGAAACCCTAACTAAGGCCCCAGACCTTCAACCCTGGAGCCCTAAACCCTAAACCCTAGTACCCTAATTTAAAGCCTCGTAAACCCTAAAGCCTCGGCCCCGAAACCCTACCCACCCGCCCCGCCCCGCCCCGCCCCGCCCGCCCCGCCCCGGCCCCGTGCCCGCGCCCACGCCCGCGCACACGCCCATGCCCGCTCGCGCACGTGCCCGCATTCGCTCCCGCACCTGCGCCCGCGCCCACGCCCACGCCCGCGCCCGTGCCCCTGCCCGCGCCCGCGCCCGCGCCGCGCCCGCACCCGCGCCCAAGCCCGCCGCGCCCACACTGCGCCGCTCACCCACCCGCGCCCCGCAACGCGCCACGCCCGCACCCGCACCCGCGCTCGTTCGCGCCCTGAAACCCTCTGCGCCCAGACTTTGTATAAGCCCTGAAGCCTCTCGCCCGAAGCCCTCTGCGCCCTGGAACCCTCTGCCCTGCATGGAACCCTCTTTCATGTCCGGGACTGCCGCGCGGGGCCTGGTCATTCGACTGCTTGTCCAAGCTTTTTGCCACATCCGTCGGCGATGCTATGGCACGACAGGGCCGGTCCTGTTGGTGGTGTTTCCTGTGTCTGGTGCAAGCCGCTTTCTGTCGGGGGCTTGCCACTTCGATTTATCTGAGTCCGGCTGGGAGGCCCATGGCCAATTGAAGGCATTTTGCATCCACGTCCTGGTCCTATTCTATGCGACCACAAGGGCACAGGTTTCGGGCTTTTGATAGAATGTTGTTGCATGCCCACTCTCTCGTCTTCGGTCTGGACGAGTACGATGTTTTGGCTAAAAGCAAGACTCCCTGAGCAAAAGAACTGCGGATGAATGCGGTCAACTCACGCGCTGCTTCTGCTACCTCGCAGTACGTATGCCGAGCTCGTCTCAGTGGCCCCAGCAGTTTTTCACTCGTCTGGCTGGCGATGGCTTTGCGTGTCCGCTGGTCGCGATGGTCGCTGCCATGGTTTGCAGTCCATACACAATCCCTTTTCTTTTGCTTCGAACCGCTTGCTGCACTTCCTGTTGGTGCATGTTTGCCATCCGGGCTGCCAGGTGCTGCGGCTGGAGCAGTTCAGGCAGTGGTTTCCAGTGGCGTTGCCCGCGGCTTTGTGCGGGAAGCTCTCTTTGCAGGCTCTGCAGGAGAACCAGCCCGTGCGCAGGCGCTTTTTGTCCGAGGGCTGTTGTTGACAGGCGACGCAAGCGAGGGAGCTGTCTGGCATGGTTCGCATCGCGGGCGAGAAGTCCTTGGCCGATTTTCGCTCGCCGCAGACCATGCAGTTCAGCTGGGTCGTGCTGAGGCGGCACGCGGAGCACTGGCGCTTTGTGTCGGCATCCTTCTGCACCAATTGGGCCCTCGGGAAAGCCTCCTCGATTTTCGTGATGTGGCAGAGGTTGCACTTGACGCTCTTGTCCAGGCTCGCTTGGGTGTTGACGTTTCGCTTGAGCGGGCCCTTCTTCGTGTTGATCGCTCCGCGTTGGCCCTCCAGGCACTGGCCGCCGCGGTTGGCCCGGACCAGCTCCCACTGCGCGTGGGAGAAGAGGTCCCAGCTCTTGAGCTCTTTGCAGTTTTGGCAGCGGGCCTTTGGATAACGCGCGTCATGCATTGCCTGCCAGTCGATGTCCTCCCCTTTGAGCTTTCGCAGGAGCAGCGAGGGGCCTTCGGTGGCGCCGCGCTGGAAGAGCCAGAGCGGGAAGCGCCGCAGGATCAGCACGTCCGACCTGTGCCGGACGCGGCTGGCTACCACCGTGCCGTAGGCGGCGTGGATTCTGGAGTCCACGTTCAAGTCCAGCATGACGGCTTTCCTGGGGCGGGCGGGCTTTGTGTGTGCATGTGCCGCATTATATTGCACCGCCTGCATGTAGCCGTCCGTGTGCGGCCGGGCGGCAGTGTCTTGCCTTGACTGGCATGGGCCGTGATCGCGAAGGCCGGGATCAGCGGGATCTGCGTGCGAGCGACCTTCAGCACGGCGGCGTGGTTTCGTCCCTTGTCCAGCTTCCAAGTCCGCGTCGCTGGCAGAACCGGGAACAGCCCGGGTTCATTCGTGCCTTCGAGCTTCCAGTCGGCGTCCTCGAATTTGACGTACCTTAGGTGGGTCCGGGCGTTCCCGTTTGAAGTAGCAGAGCTACGGGGCTGGGTGTTTGCGGGTATATATTGCGGCCCGGCCGCACTATGTTCGGCTGCTGTTCGTTCTCTTGCCATTCCCAGGAGTGCACGTGGCCCACGCGGCCCTTCAGCAGAAACTTCTTCGAGCGATCCACGTGGTGCGTCAGCGCCACCGGCATGCCGATGGCCAGGGGAAGCATGCCGCAGAGCCCCTCCGTGTCCATGTCGTGGTACTGCAGCCAGCGGATTTTCGCCTGCTTGTCGCACGCCTGGGTCTGGAGCGCCTCCACGCCGGCTTTGTCCTTCGCCACAGACCAGACGAGAGGGGTCTCGGCGTCCCGGGCATAGGCCTTCGCGCGGTCCTTGTTGATCTGGTATTTGGCGTCGTTGTTCGCCACGACCACGGTCGCCTTCACGAACGTTGGCTCGCGGAGTCGGGGGTCTCGGGGTCCGTCCACCACGCGCTTTCGGGATCTGCGCTCTTCTGCCGAGAGGGTGCAGCCGTCTACGGGCAGGCCGTGCAGGTATTTCCAGTTATCTTCGGAAAGCCTTGCTTCTCGGAGCTCGTCCACGACCTGCGCAGGGGGGTGCTTCGTTGCATTCCTCTTGTCTTTGTTGCTTTTGTTTGTTCTTTTAAGTGCTGTGTGTTAGCTGCGTTGTCGCCTGGTTCCACCAGTCGTCTTTGCATCTCATTCGCTCGATCAGTTCCGTGACGCCTTGCACGGCACCCTCCCAGAAGAGGCTCTGTCCGAGGTCAACGAGTGGGTCGCGCTGCGGGGCCCCTGTGGCGGCTTTGCCGGGAGCTTGCAGCTTGGCAGGCAGGTCCGCCAGGAAGCCTCCTTCGGGCGGCGGGAGTTGCCGGAAGTCGCCGCTGAAGATCACGTTGAGCCCGGCGAAGGGTCTGTCGTTGCCGGTGGCGTCGTGCTTCCATGGCCCGGACTTGGGTACCGTGCATCGTGTGCGCATTTCCACCTGCCCCAGGAGTCGGGCACTGATCATGCCTACTTCGTCGGCGATGAGCCAGCGCCAGTTGGCAATTCGTTTGGCCGTGTCTGGCTTGCATGCCGTTTCGAGGCAGTCTCGCTCCTTGCTGAGGCCGAAGGCCGCGTGGAGCGTCTCGCCCTGTATTTGGGCCGCGTTGGTGGCTTGGAAGGCGGCGAACTGGAAATCGATGCCCTCCACGTAGCCCATGAACTTTTCGAAGAGCTTGCGCACGTACTTCAACACGTGGGTCTTGCCGGTGCCCGGACGGCCGTGCAGCAGCCAGATCATCGGCTCTTCGTTGTTCCGGACGGTGGCGTGAGCCGGCTCGAGCTTGTACTCGACGCGGACGCGTTCCACCACCAGCTTCAGGAACTCGTGCTGCTCCTCGTTGAGGTCGTTCCGCACTTCTGCGCTCTCGAGCCAGGCTCGCAGCTGCGTGTTGCTGACGGCCCGGTGGTGCCTGGCGGTGCCTTTGCGGCGTGCGCCGTCCAGGCCCGACCCTTCGGCTTCTGCTTCTGGCGCCCTCTTGTTGCGGGACGCTCGTGCGGCGGCCAGCATCTGCTGGGCATTGGTGATGCCTTTGCTCGCGGTTGCTTCTTGGAAGAGTTGCTGGGCCACTTCTCGCGGGACTTCGGTGGCTTTGGAAGCCTCGCCCAGCCAGACGTTCTGGGAGAGGTTCATCATCTTGATCGTGAGGTCGTGCTGGGTGCTGGTGGCGGGCGGCTCCGCTTCGTCGGGCGGATCCTCTTCTTCTGCGTCTGCCGCCGCTTCTTTGCCGGCTCCTCGCACCCGCGTCTTTGTGGCCTGCTCGATTTCGTCTTCCTCGAAGTGGCAGACCTCGTCCTTCAGGTCCTCGTTGTCGCTGTTCGCGGCCAAGTCGTGGTCGGGCTGCAGGGAGCGGGGCAGGCAGTACACGAAGGCGTAGTTCAGGACGTAGCGCTTCAGCTCCTCGGTGGGGAAGCCGTCGGCGTGCCTCCAGGCGCAGCGCAGGGCCTGGCGCCAGGTGCTCATCTCCGGCGTGCGCAGCGGGCCGATGTAGGGCACCGCCTCCGTGGCGTCCTCCGGGTTGCTGGTCCAGGGGCAGAACAGGAGCAGGATCTTCATGATGTGCTCCTCCTCGCTGCGGCTGCCGAGCGCGCCGTACAGCACCGGCACGCGGGGTCGCTTGCGTGGAATGATCACCCAGTCGTGGCGATGCCTCTGAGCTGAGCTGCCTTTGCCCAGCGGCATCCAGTCCTCGCCGCCTTCCTCCCGGATCAGGTAGTCGTCGCCGCTGTCCAGTGCGTTCTTGCCCTTGTTTTCGCTCAGCTTTGTCGTGCCGCTTTCCGTCAGCAGGGCGTGGAAGGGGACGTCCGTCGCTCCGCGGGCCAGGGCGTCCGTGGCGCGCTCTTGTCTTTCCACCGTCCACGGGTGGCGGGCAAGCTGGATTTGGTAGTAGCGCGCAAACTCGAAGGCCGAGAGGGGCCGGACGCGCGGATCGTTTCCACGGTTCCCGTAGACGGTCCACAGCTGCGGCCGGGCGACGACCTTTCTTTTGCCCTGCGTGTTTGAATTCCTGTGAAGGTCGCTTTGAAGTTGTTCTCGCTCTTGCCAGGGTCGGTTCTCCATGGCATTTCGCAAGAGCTCCATCCCGGTCTTGAGGGACATCTCCGTGACCTGGGCGGTCTTGATGGTTTCCGCCGCGGTGGGGTCGTTGTGGCCGGCGTTGTCGATGAGGTTCGCGCATTCCACGGAGCCGCGGACGACGCCGCGGGCGAAGGCGTCGGTCATGAGGCGCTTCGAGACGCGGGCGCCCACGTAGCCGCTGGAGGGGTTGTTCTGCAGCTCCGCTTGCAGATCGTTTTGGCTCTTCTTCCACTCCTGGACTTCGTTGACGGCGATGGGATTGCGCTTGTTGCTGTAGTCGCAGGCGTAGCCCGCCTGCGC
>CAJNDT010003827.1:0-5000 GCA_905221615.1 Symbiodinium sp. CCMP2592
AACAAGGCCGACAAATGGGGGAATTCCACAAAAGCACCAAAATCGTCGATTTTGCAATACCCGCTCCTATTCCGGAGGCCATTTCCAAGGCCCCTCGGATTTTCACGGATTTCCGGCTTCCAAGGCCCGAAATTGTGGGAAACCACACGAAAGCACCAAAATCGTCGATTTCGCAATACCCGCTCCTTTTCCGGAGGCCATTTCCAAGCCCCCTCGAATTTTGAGAAATTTCCGGCTTCCAAAGCCCGAAACGGTGGAAACACCACAAAAGCACCAAAATCGTCGATTTTGCAGTACCCGCTCCTATTCCGGAACCCATTTCCAGGGCCCCTCTGATTTCTTGGATTTCAAGCTTCCAAGGCCGCCGAAAGCACCAAGATCGTCGATTTTGCAGGACCCGCCCCTTTTCCGGAGACCATTTCCAAGGCCCCTCGAATTTTCAGGGATTTCCGGCTTCCAAGGCTCGAAATGGAGGGAACCCCACAAAAGCACCAAAATCGTCGATTTTGCAGTACCCGCTCCTTTTCCGGGACCATTTCCAAGGCCCCTCGGATTTTCAGGGATTTCCGGCTTCCAAGACTCGAAATGGAGGGAACCCCACAAAAGCACCAAAATCGTCGATTTTGCAATAGCCACTCCTTCTCCGGAGCACATTTCCACGGGCCCTCGTATTTTCAGGGATTTCCGGTTTCCAAGCCCCGAAATGAGGGAAACCCCACAAAAGCACCAAAATCGTCGATTTTGCAGCACGTGCTCTTTTCCCGGAGCCCATTTCCACCGCCCCTCGGATTTTCAGTGATTTCCGGCTTCCAAAGCCGTCGAAATGGGGGGAACCCCACAAAAGCACCAAAATCCTCGATTTTGCAGTATCCGCTCCTTTTCCGGACGCCATTTCCAAGGCCCCTCGGATTTTCAGGGATTTCCAGCTTCCAAGGCCGGAAATGGTGGAAACCCCACAAAAGCACCAAAATCGTCGATTTTGCCATAGCCACTCCTTCTCCGGAGCCCATTTCCACGGGCCCTCGTATTTTAAGGGATTTCCGGTTTCCAAGCCCCGAAATGAGGGAAACCCCACAAAAGCACCAAAATCGCAGATTTTGTCATACGTGCTCCTTTTCCGGAAGCCATTTCCAAGGCCCCTCGGATTTTCAGTGATTTCCGGCTTCCAAGGCCCGAAATGGGGGAAATCCCACCGCTCCTTCTCCGGAGGCCAAAAAGATCGTCTTTTACGTGGTTTCTGGTAAAACCAACCCAGATTTAGTCCGGGAGGAGCCACCAAAAGTCGAGAATCCGTCCGGGCGGACCACCAAAAAGCTCAGAATTCGACAACTGTCACGAGGATCGTGGCCCTGGCACGCAAAAACCTCGTATTTTGCGTGGTTTTTAGCAAAAACAACCCAACTTTAGTCCGGGAGGAGCCACCCAAAGTCGAGAATCCGTCCGGGAGGACCACCAAAAAGCCCAGAATTCGACAACTGTCACGAGGATCGTGGCCCTGGCACGCAAGACCCTCGTATTTTGCGTGGTTTTGACCCTTTCCAAATGGACAACACGACTAAAACTGCCCCCCAAAGCGCCGGTCGTCCAGAAGCTCCGGTTTAGGGTTTGTGGTAATATCTATGTTCTATTGTAATATTGGCGTACGCCAAGGACAGGCCTGTCCCAAAAGAGAACAGGTTCACGCTTGTGATGCCACGTACGTGCTAGTTGTATTGTTCCGTGGGAGGCATGCAGCCCGGGTAATGAGCGAGTCACACACCCTTAACCCTAAACCCTAAACCCTTAACCCTAAACCATTAACCCTAAACCCTAAACCCGAAACCCTTAACCCTAAACCCTAAACCCTAAACCCTAAACCCTAAAGCCTCAACACCGCAAAGCCTAAACCCCGAACCCTAAACCCTAAACCCTAAACCATAAGCCCTAAACACTGCGCCCCAAACCCTCAAGCAAATGATAAATAGAAGGTGTGTCCCTAAACCCTAAACCCTAAACCCTACACCCTAAACCCTAAACCCGTTAAGGGTTAAGGGTTAAAAGTTTAGAGTTAAGAGTGTGGGGTTAAGGGTTAAGGGTTAAGGGTTTAGGCTTTAGGGTTTAGGGTTCAGGGTTAAGGATTGAGGGCTGAGGGTTTGGGGTTTAGTGTTTAGATCAGGGTCTAGGGTTAAGAGTGTAAGGCTAAGGGTTAAGGGTTAAAGGTTTAGGGTTCAGGGTTAATGGTTAAAGGTTAAGGGTTAAGGGTTTAGGGTTTAGGGTTTAAGCATAAGGGTTTAGGGTCTAGGGTTAGGATTAAGGGTTAAGGGTTTAGGGTTTAGGGTTTTGGGTTAAGGGTTTAGGGTTTAGGGTTTAGGGTTCAGGGTTAAGGGTTCAGGGTTCATGGTTTAGGGTTTAGGGTTTAGGGCTTGGGGTTTAGGGTACAGGGTTAAGGGTTAAGGGTTAAGGATTTAGGGTTTAGAATTTAGGGTTAAAGGGCCAAGGGTTTAGGGTTTGGGGTTAAGGGTTTAGGATTTAGGGTTTAGGGTTAAGGGTTTAGGGTTAAGGGTTAAGGGTTAAGGGTCAAGGGTTAGGGGTTTAGGGTTTAGGGTTTAGGGTTAAGGGTTTAAGGATTTACGGTTAAGGGTTTAGACTTTAGGGTTTAGGGTTTAGGGTTAAGGGTTAAGGGTTAAGGGTTAAGGGTTCAGAGTTTGGGATTAAGGGTTTAGGGTTTAGGGTTAAGGATTAAGGGTTGAAGGTCAAGGGTTAAGGGTTTAGGGTTAAGGATTTGGGGTTTAGGGTTTAGGATGAAATGGTTAAGGGTTCAGGGTTTAAGGTTTAGGGTTAAGGATTTAGGGTTAAGGGGTTGGGGTTTAGGGTTTAGGTCAGGGTTTAGGGTTCAGGGTTTAGGGTTAAGGGTTAAGGGTTTGGGGGTTATGGTTTAGGGTTTAGGGTTTAGGGTTTAGGGTTTGGGGTTAAGGGTTAAAGGTTTAGGGTTTAGGGTTAAGGGCCCTGTCGCACACCGACTGAATTCAGGGTTTAGCTTGCCCAAGACTAGCAACTAACCATGGTATTATAATAGTAGTAGTAGTAGTAGCAGTAGTAGTAGTAGCAGTAGTAGTAGTAGTAGTAGTAATAGTAGTAGTAGCAGGAATAGTAGTAGTAGTAGTAGTAGTAGTAGTAGTAGTAGTAGTAGTAGTAGAAGTAGTAGTAGTAGTAGTAGTAGTAGTAGTAGTAGTAGTAGTAGTAGTAGTAGTAGTAGTAGTAGTAGTAGTAGTAGTCATAGTAGTAGTAGTAGTAGTAGTAGTAGTAGTAGTAGTAGTAGCAGTAGTAGTAGTGGTGGTAGTAGTAGTAGTAGTAGTAGTAGTAGTAGTAGTAGTACCAAAACGATTATTGTTACCACCTCTACTGCCATTATTATTACTACTACTACTACTACTACTACTACTATGACTACTACTACCACTACTGCTACTACTACTACTACTACTACGACGACTACTTACACTACTAATACGACTACTACTACTGCGACAACTACTACATCGACGACGACTACAACAACTACTGCTACAACTACTACTGCTCTCACTGCCACTGCAATGGATGAGCTCTGATCTGAACATTATCATGGTGCGCAGATGGATGCTGTGCGGCAACGGAGATGCTCCGTATTTTGATCGCCCCGACACGCCTATTTCATCGCCCCGACATCCCCATTTTGTCGCCCCGAAATTTCTCTGTGAGCCGAGATTGGCACATTGAAATCTCGGGGCTTGGCGGCCCCAAAGCGCCTTCCAGCAAACCCCACACAGCTGGAATTTCCGGTTTGCCACAAGCCCGCCTTAGTCTAGCGGTTAAGCCACCGGCTCAGAAGCCCACGTGCGCGGGCTCGAATCCCGCCCCTGTCATTTTTGCTCTTTGCCGCCTCTTCCCAGACCTGGATTTAGAGCTGCTTGCCCTTTTCCGAAGGAGGCGGCAAAGAACAAATATGACGGGGGCGGGATTTGAGCCCGCGCACGTGGGCTTCTGAGCCGGTGGCTTAACCGCTAGACTAAGGCGGGCTTGCGGCAAACCGGAAATTCCAGCTGTCTGGGGTTTGCTGGAAGGCGCGTTGGGGCCGCCAAGCCCCGAGATTTCAATGTGCCAATCTCGGCTCACAGAGAAATTTCGGGGCGACAAAATTGGGATGTCGGGGCGATGAAATAGGCGTGTCGGGGCGATCAAAATACGGAGCATCTCCGTGGCCGCACAGCATCCATCTGCGCACCATGATAATGTTCAGATCAGAGCTCATCCATTGCAGTGGCAGTGAGAGCAGTAGTAGTTGTAGCAGTAGTTGTTGTAGTCGTCGTCGATGTAGTAGTTGTCGCAGTAGTAGTAGTCGTAGTAGTAGTGTAAGTAGTCGTCGTAGTAGTAGTAGTAGTAGTAGTAGTAGTAGTAGTGTGTAGTAGTAGTCATAGTAGTAGTAGTTTTAGTAGTAGTAGCAGTAGTAGTAGTAGTAGTAGTAGTAGTAGTAGTAGTAGTAGTACAGTAGTAGTAGTAGTAGTAGTAGTAGTAGTAGTAGTAGTAGTAGTTGGTTGTGCTAGTTGTCGCAGTAGTAGTAGTCGTAGTCGTAATGGCAGTAGTACCAGTAGTAGTAGTAGTAGTAGTAGTAGTAGTAGTAGTAGTAGTAGTAGCAGTGCGCGGGGGTAATCCACGAACCAAGTGGTGCCTCTTCCCGCGGCCGCGGCGATAATTGAGTTCAATCTGTGCGAGGAAAACATTGAGAGATGCGGGGGCTTAAACCTGCGGATTCTGGAACTTGGGATCCTATGTTTACGGGATTTCGGCTGAACTACTACTACCACTACTACCACTACTACTACTACTACTACTACTACTACTACTAGTACTACTACTACTACAACTGCTACTACTACTACTACTACTACTACTACTACTACTACTACTACTACTACTACTAGTACTACTACTACTGCAACTACTACTACTACTACCACCACTACTACTACTACTGCTACTAT
>CAJNDT010003827.1:10000-15000 GCA_905221615.1 Symbiodinium sp. CCMP2592
TAGTAGCAGTCGTAGTAGTAGTAGTAGTAGTAGTAGTAGTAATAGTAGTAGTGATAGTAGTAGTAGTAGTAGCAGTAGTAGTAGTAGTAGTAGTGGTAGTAGTAGTAGTAGTAGTAGTAGTAGTAGTAGTTGTAGTAGTAGTAGTACTAGTAGTAGTAGTAATAGTAGTAGTTGTAGTAGTAGTAGTACTAGTAGTAGTAGTAGTAGTAGTAGTAGTAGTAGTAGTAGTAGTAGTAGTGGTGATAGTAGTGGTAGTAGTAGTTCAGCCCAAATCCCGTAAACATAGAATCCCAAGTTCCCGGGAGGGGCCATTAAAGGCCCGATTAAAGCCCGGGGCTCCCGGAAGGGGCCTGCCAAAGCCCGAAATTAGAGGAAATCACCGAAAGGTACACGAAAACACGGCTGGGGAGCAATTTAATTCAATAAAATCTGGGCCAAGAAAATTTAATTCAATATAGTCGAGGCCAACAAGATTGGGTTTTTCACTAAAGTTCACTTTCGGACTCGTTCGAGCACGTAGCCTTGTATTTTTTATTGCATCCACAATTATATTTACAAATTCTTTACCGTACAGATTTCGGCTACGAGATCCCGAAAAAATTTCTGAGTACACTGTATTGCAGGGCAACTATTGGTCATCTACCCTTCCGGAGGGCCCTGAGGCAGGGAAGCTGCCGAGAAGGAATGGGCAAATCGCTGGTGTTGTCTCGTGGCTGTTTTCCAATCGGGGCGCAGCTGCAAGTTCATCCACCATGCCCTTTGCCCTGAAACACAGAAGCTGTTGAGATCGAGTACGCAAATCGCTGGTGTTGTCTCGTGGCTGTTCTCCATTCGGGGCGCAGCTGCAAGTTCATCAACCATGCCCTTTGCCCTGAAACAAAGAAGCTGTTGAGATCGGGTACGCAAATCGCTGGTGTTGTCTCGTGGCTGTTCTCCAATCGGGGCGCAGCTGCAAGTCCATCTACCATGCCTTTTGCTAAAGTGTTGTCTCGTGGGTGTTGCCCAACCGGGCTGCAGTTGAGATTGATGACGCAAATCGCTGGTGTTGTCTCGTGGCTGTTCTCCAATCGGGGCGCAGCTGCAAGTTCATCTACCATGCCTTTTGCTGGGGGTGTTGTCTCATGCCTGTCGTCAAAGGGGATTGCAGCTGCAGGTGCCCTTACCTTAGCGATGTCTGACTCAAGCATCCTTTGCAATTGCATCCATTCCATCTTCATATTCCATCGTCAGAGCGATGACTGCAGCTTGGACGGCATGTGGGAAAACTTCATGGAAGCTTCATATCACCCTTCGCTCAAGCATACCATCACCAATCACCAAGGACCGTGCTCCACAGCCGATCAACGAGCTGAAGGATGCACCTTGGCCTGAACCCTTGACCCTTAACCCTTGAACTTAACCCTAAATGCTGTTACCAAGGACATGTTTCTGCGCCTGAGCGATGGTTCATCCAATAAGAGGGCGGCCGGAGCAGCTTGGCTTAACATGTAACCATGCATCAAACCCCAATCTCAACCATGCTATAACTAAGGCGCTCCAGCCTCCCCTCATTACCTACACTCCCAACGCAACTTGGCTTAACTAACTGCTTTTACAGTCAATAGCTAGTGTTTTTTCACCAGCAAAAAACAACTAAGGGCAACGGCGGTGTCCAAGGGGTGACCGCCACTTGGCCAGAACTTAGCTTCCCTCGTCCCTAACACTAAAAACCGTAAAACCCGAAATCTTATACCAAACTCTGCCCTTAAACTCAGGATGGGGATACATTAAATGCTACGGTGCCTTCAAAGAAGTCGAAGGGGTACATGGCATCTTGGCGGCATGGAGGAATAAACATGTGCATCTTAAACCCAATTCCAGGAATGCAATCATATATCTAAGGTGATTAACAAAAAGGCGTATCCACTTCCGGATACAGTGGGAAGCCTTACCATGGCACCTTCACCTGCATACCAGGCACCACTGATTGAGCCTGAAAGGCCCGGGCCGATTGATTGGCGGAGAAACAGCCATGTGCTGCAGCAAAGCTGCGTGAGCCTGCGCCTTTCAGACATGGAAGCGCCGGAAAAACCTGAAATCCTTCCCCCTGAATTTTTCGGGGACGAACCGCCATACGGTTCAATGCGGGAAACCAACTACCAGTTGGCATTCCGACCATGTCATGGATGCCCAATTTGTCTCCGCAATTTGCGCTATAATAGGCCCTTGCGGAGTAAAACATGCCTCCGCCCAATTCGGCGGGACCAATGACTGCGCAACAGCGCAATGAAAACATCGACAACTGCAGGGGGTTGAACTTGAAGGTTGTGAATTCGAGGTTTCGGAATTCGGATTTTCGGCTTGAACATTGGGATCTGAGATCATACGTTGATGTTTTAGGATGTTGAGGTCGAGGTCTGTAATATGAAACTTCAAAGGAGAATCAGGATTCAGAAAATATGCATGGAGAAATATTGATACAGGATTCAGAAATTGTGCATAGAAAGGTTTTGACACAAGGTTCAGGAGTTTCTGGGTTTCGGGCTGGGGATTTGAAGTTGTTGGATTTGGGCTTCGGGGTTTAGAGTCTGGGGTTCGGAGTTTCGGATTAAGGGGTTTCGAAACTGGGAATTTGAGGTTCAGGGTTCAAGTCATTTTTCCACTTTTCATTTAACAGGGTTTCCTACTGGCCTTTGGTGCCTTTTGGAATCTTATATTCGGAAATCAGAATTGGAAAACTGGGTGTGATGTAAACGATCCAGGGATTCTGGTTTTCGGATATCGAGAAGAAGGTTTGGATCTTGGGGCTTAGGATTAGAAGTTGGAGTTTCAAACCTAATATCTTGAAGTGAGACATTTTGGAGATGAAATCAAAGGTTTCTAGTTCTCAGGTTGCGAACTGGGGATTTCAGAATTCCGACTTTCGGCTTGAACATTGGGATCTGAAATCATAGGTTGGTGTGTTAGGGTGTTGAGGTCGGGGTCTGTAATATGAAACTTCAAAGGAGAATCAGGATTCAGAAATTGTGCATGGAGAGGTCTTGATACAAGTTTCAGAAATTGTGCATGGAAAGGTTTTGACACAAGGTTCAGGAGTTTCCGGGTTTCGGGCTGGGGGTTTGAAGTTGTTGGATTTGGGCGTCGGGGTTTAGGGTCTGAGGTTTAGGGTTTCGGCTTAAAGGGTTTCGAGACTGGGAATTTGAGGTTCAGGGTTCAAGTCATCTTTCCACCTTTCATTTAACAGGGTTTCCTACTGGCCTTTGATGCCTTTTGGAATCTTAGATTCGGAAATCAGAATTAGGAAACTGGGTGTGGTGTAAAAGATCCAGGGCTTCTGGTTTTCGGATGTTGAGAGGGAGATTTGGAATTTAGAGCTTAGGATTAGAAATTGGGGTTTCAAACCTAATATCCTGAAGCGGGGATTTTAGTGATGGGGTCAAATGTTTCTAGTTCTCAGGCTGCGAACTGGGGGTTTTAGAATTCAGACTTTCGGCTTGGACATTGAGATCTGAAATCTTAGGTTGATGTCTTAGGACGTTGAGGTGGAGGCCTGTAATATGAAACTTCAAAGGAGAATCGGGATTCGGAAATTGTGCATGGAGAGATTTTGACACAAGGTTCGTGAGTTCCTGGGTTCTGGGCTGGGAGTTTGAAGTTGTTCGATTTGGGCTTTGGGGTCCAGGGTCTGAGGTTCGGGGTTTAGAATTAAGAAGTTTCGAGACTGAGGATTTGAGGTTCAGGGTTCAAGTCATCTGTCCACACTTCATTTAACAGGGTTTCCTACTGGCCGCTGGTGCCTTCCGGAATCTTAGATTCTTGAGGTTGCGAGCTCTGGGTTTCAGAATTCAAACTTTCGGTTGAGGATTAAGGGTTCAGGGTTAAGGGTTTAGTGTTAACGGTTAAGAGTTAAGGGTTTACGGTTTAGGTTTTAGGGTTTAGGGTTAAGGGTTTAGGGTTAAGGGTTTGGGCTTTAGGGTTTAGGGTTTAGGGTTAAGGGTTTAGGGTTTAGGGTCTAGGGTTAAGGGTTTAGGATTTAGGGTTTAGGGCTAAGGATTAAGGATTAAGGGTTTTGGGTTTAGGGTTGAGGGTTCAGGGTTTAGGGTTAAGGACTAAGAGTTAAGGGTTGAGGGTTGAGGGGTTAGGGTTTGGGGTTTAGGGTTTAGGGTTAAGGGTTAAGGGTTGAAGGTTTAGGATTTATGGTCAAGGGTTAAGTGTTAAGTGTTTAGGGTTTAGGGTGTAGGGTTAAAGGCTTAGGGTTTAGGGTTTAGAGTTAAGGGTTAAGGGTTAAAGGTTTAGGGCTACGGGTTTAGGGTTTAAGGTTAAGGGTGTAGGGTTAAAGGTTAAGGGTTAAAGATGAAGGGTTTAAGGTTAAGGGTTTAGGCTTAAAGGTTTAGGGTTTAGGGCTAAGGATTAAGGGTTCAGTGTTAAGGGTTTAGGGTTTTGGGTGAAGGGTTTAGGGTTTGGGGTTAAGGGTTAAGGATTTGGGGTTTAGGGTTAAAGGCTATGGGTTACGGGTTAAAGGTTAAGGGTTTAGGATTAAGGGTCTAGGGTTTAGGGTTTAGGGGTAGGGGTCGAGGGTTAAGGGTAAAGGGTTAAGGGTTGTGTTTAGGATTTGAGGTTTAGTCGTTTTGGTAAAAAATGAAAATCGGGCGGGGTTAGGGGCTTAGGGGCTTATCCCTGAACTCCCTGAAAGACCCTCAAGCAAGCAAGTTTGAAGAGCTCATCGGCGATGTTGTCGTAAGGCTTTGCAACGGCCTTCGTCGCAGCTTTCCTGGCCGCTTGTCTTTTGCGACTGGCATCTTGTTGTCGCCATAAGGCCCATCGTCGGCTGTTTTCGATCCGACGGAGTCGCAGTGGCATAGGAGTTTCCAGCACGGCAAGCGTGCGCTTTCGACACCCACCGGCGATCTGCTGGCGTCGCAGCTTCTCTGAGAGCCAGATGGACTGTCGAGAGTGCGATCCTGTGCAAGTACAGTCGACAGATTGCCAAGGCTGGGAGTCTAACGACCCATTTACGGAAA
>CAJNDT010003827.1:17500-20302 GCA_905221615.1 Symbiodinium sp. CCMP2592
ACTACTACTACCACCACTACTACTACAACTACTACTACTACTGCGACAACTACTAGGACGACGACTACTTCTACTGCTACTAGTACTACTAGTACTACTACTACTACTACTACTACTACTACTACTACTACTCCTGCTACTACTACTACTACTACTACTACTACTGCTACTACGACTATTACTACTGTAACAACCACTGGGACGACGACGACTACTACTACTACTACTACTACTACTACTACAGCTACTACGACTACTACTACTGCGACAACCACTGCGACGACGACTACCACCACAATTATTACCAGTGCTATCACTGCCACTGTAATGGATGAGCTCTGATCTGAACATTATCATGGTGCGCATATGGATGCTGTGCGGCAACGGAGATGCTCCGTATTTTGATCGCCCCGACACGCCTATTTCATCGCCCCGACATCCCAATTTTGTCGCCCCGAAATTTCTCTGTGAGCCGAGATTGGCACATTGAAATCTCGGGGTTGGCGGCCCCAAAGCGCCTTCCAGCAAACCCCAGACAGCTGGAATTTCCGGTTTGCCGCAAGCCCGCCTTAGTCTAGCGGTTAAGCCACCGGCTCAGAAGCCCACGTGCGCGGGCTCGAATCCCGCCCCTGTCATTTTTGCTCTTTGCCGCCTCCTCCGGAAAAGGACAAGCAGCTCTAAATCCAGGTCTGGGAAGAGGCGGCAAAGAGCAAAAATGACAGGGGCGGGATTCGAGCCCGCACACGTGGGCTTCTGAGCCGGTGGCTTAACCGCTAGACTAAGGCGGGCTTGCGGCAAACCGGAAATTCCAGCTGTCTGGGGTTTGCTGGAAGGCGCTTTGGGGCCGCCAAGCCCCGAGATTTCAATGTGCCAATCTCGGCTCACAGAGAAATTCCGGGGCGACAAAATTGGGATGTCGGAGCGATGAAATAGGCGTATCGGGGCGATCAAAATACGGAGCATCTCCGTTGCCGCAGAGCATCCATGTGCGCATCATGATAATGTTCAGATCAGAGCTCATCCATTGCAGTGGCAGTGATAGCAATAGTAATAATTGTCGCGGTAGTCGTCGTCGTAGTGGTTGTCGCAGTAGTAGTAGTCGTCGTAGCAGTAGTAGTAGTAGTAGTAGTAGTAGTAGTAGTAGTAGTAGTAGTAGTAGTAGTAGTAGTAGTAGTAGTAGTAGTAGTAATAGTAGTAGTACTGGTAGTCATCCAACCAGCATCCGAAACCAGAGACTTCCAGTACTAAGGTTGTACTACAATGAAGCACCATGCTGCCAGCATCCGAAACAAGGCACTTCCAGCACAAAGGTTGTATAGCAATCCAGGGCGGCAAAGCGGAAACTGCAACTCCAGGGTGTGCAAAACTTGTGCCTCAGGGAGCGAGGTTTTCCTCGAGCAGGGGGGTGGATGCTCAATTCCCACCCGGTGGGCCCTGAGGCTTGTGAAGATCACGTGGAGGGCCCTGCAATAACTTGCTCCCATCATTCGTCTCCAAGCTGGTGTTGGCACCGGCTTCAAGGAGCATGGGATCAACCTCTGGCGGCCGGGAGCAGCTGGAGGAATTTTTTTTTTTTGGCAAATGGCATTTTGCATACTACTACTACTACTACTACTACAACTACTACTACTACTACTACTACTACTACTACTACTACTACTACTACTGTTGCTACTACTACTACTACTACAACTACTACTGCTACTACTACTACTACTGCTGCTACTACTACTACTACTTTAGGGGTTTAGGGTTTAGGGGTTTAGGGTTTAGGGTTTAGGGTTTAGGGTTTAGGGTTTAGGGTTTAGGGTTTAGGGTTTAGGGTTTTTAAAAAAGGTTTTGGGTTTAGGGTTTAGGTTTTAGGGGTTAGGGTTTTAAGGTTTGATAAAGTGTGTTAGGTTGGGTTCCGTGGGGGAGGGGTGTCGGGAGGTTTTCTTGGCGGGTTTTGGCGGGTTTCGGGCGGGTTTCGACCGGGTTTCGAGCGGGCTTCGAGCGGGTAGGGTTTAGGGTTTAGGGTTTAGGGTTTAGGGTTTAGGGTTTAGGGTTTAGGGTTTAGGGTTTAGGGTTTAGGGTTTAAGGTTTAGGGTTTAGGGTTTAGGGTTTAGGGTTTAGGGTTTAGGGTTTAGGGTTTAGGGTTTAGGGTTTACGATTAGCTGGGCTAAGAAATCACTAGCGCAGCAGTGTAGTAGTAAAAAACCCACCCGCCCAAAGAATACCAAAACATTAGGAAAATATACACTTTCTTTCTAAACCCTAAAGGCCAACCAAACATGCCCTAACCCCTAGAAGCCACTACTAGGGTTTAGGGTTTAGGGTTTAGGGTTTAGTGTTCAGGGTTTTGGATTAAGGGTTTGGGGGGTTTTTAGGTTTTAGGATTAAAAGAAAAAAAAGTTTTAGGTTTTAGGGTTTAGGTTTAGGAAGGTTTAAGGTTTAAGGGTTTAGGGTTTTAGGGTTTCAGGTTTTCGGGTTTGGTTTTTACGGTTTAGGTTAGGTTGAAGGTTTAGGTGTTTAGGGTTTAGGTTTAGGTTTATGGTTTAGGGTTAGGTTTAGGGTTTAAGGTTTACGGTTTACGGTTTAAGGTTTAGGGTTTAGGGTTTATGGTTTAGGGTTTAGGGTTTAGGGTTTAGGGTTTAGGGTTTACGATTAGCTGGGCTAAGAAATCACTAGCCCAGCAGTGTAATAGTAAAAAACCCACCCGCCCAAAGAATCCCAAAACATTAGAAAAATATTCACTTTCTTCCTAAACCCTAAAGGCCAACCAAACATGACCTAAACCCTAGAAGCCACTACTAGGGTTTACGG
>CAJNDT010003828.1:0-20300 GCA_905221615.1 Symbiodinium sp. CCMP2592
ATCTTGTCTGCTCTCTCAGAGGCTCTAAGAGGGTTCTTGGCAGTGCTCGGAGCCTCTAAGAAGGTCTTCCCCAGCCCACAGAGGAGCTTTTGCTGCTTTCTCAGAGGCTTTAAGAGCCTCTCTCAGAGGCTTTAAGAGGGGTCTTGGCACTGGGCTACAGCCCTCTCAGAGCCTCCAAGAGGGTCTTCCCCAGCCCACAGAGGAGCTTTTGCTTCTTTCTCCGAGGCTCTGAAGGGTGCTGGTGAGATTTTCCCCAGCCCACAGAGGCTCTTTGTCTGCTCTCTCAGAGGTTTAAGAGTGGGCTACAGCCCTCTAAGAGCCTGCAAGAGGGTCTTCCGTGCGGCCAGTGCAGTACTCGGATGCTCTTCGTTGTGCATGGCCATGGCAGTACTCGGATTCCCTGGGCTTGGTTCTGTGTGGCCCGTGCAGTACTCGGCTGCTCTGGGCTTGGTTCTGTGTGGCCAGTGCAGTACTGGGATGCTCTCGGCTCCATTCTGTGTGGCCAGTGCCGTTCTCGGATGCTCTGGGCTTCATTCTGTGTGGCCAGTGCAGTACTCGGATGCTCTTGGCTTGGTTCTGTGTGGCCATTGCAGTACTTGGATGCTCTTCGTTGTGCATGGTCAGGGCAATACTCGGATGCTCTGGGCTGCATCCTGTGGGGCCAGTGCAGTACTCGGATGCTCTGGGCTTGATTCTGTGTGGCCAGTGCGGTACTCGGATGGTCTGGGCTTCATTCTGTGTGGACAGTGCAGTACTCGGATGCTCTGGGCTTCGTTCTGTGTGGCCAGGGCCTTTTCCATTTATCGCTTCCATACATGGCGAGCTATCAGACTGGATTGTCCGTCATGTCTGTCTACGGCGTCTGAGCCTTTCAGTTGCGTGTTCTGACCTGGGAGCTTCAGAGGAGCGGACGGGCGGCCGTGTTCCGTGCGTCTCCGTCTGGCTTTCAGCGCACCTCCGCGGTTCGCGTGTTCTTTCTTGTGCTTGATCTTCTTCTGAGCCGAAAGTTCGGGTTAAGTTAGGTTTAGAGCCCTGTGAGTGTAAAAGGATTGCCGGGTCTTGGTGGTTCTTGTGGTTTCACTGCTTTAAGGGGGCCGTTGCTTAAGTCTTAAAAGTCGTCGTCTGCTCCGCGATTGCTCTCTGTTGGTTCGGGCTAGACTAGATTGAGGCTTTCTTATTGTTGAGGGATTGCCGGGGTTTGGTGGTGCTTGTGGTTTCACTGCTTTTAGTGGGCCGTTGCATAAGCCTTCAAACTCGTCGTCTGCCCCGTTGTCTGCTCCGCGATTGCTCTCTGTTGGTTCGGGCTAGACTAAATTGAAGCTTTCTTATTGTTGAGGGTTTGCCGGGGTTTGGGGGTGCTTGTGGTTTCACTGCTTTTAGTGGGCCGTTGCATAAGCCTTCAAACTCGTCGTCTGCCCCGTTGTCTGCTCCGCGATTGCTCTCTGTTGGTTCGGGCTAGACTAAATTGAAGCTTTCTTATTGTTGAGGGTTTGCTGGGTTTTGTTGCCCGGGGCCGGGGCATCTTCCCACAGCCAGGGTCCGGGGCCGGGGTACCTTCCCACAGCCAGGGCGCGGGGCCGGGGCAGGGCAGGGCAGGGCTGGGGCTGGGGCTGGGGCTGGGGGGGCTGGTGCTGGGGCTGGGGCTGGGGCCACTAATACTTACTAATACTAATGGTCTTGGAACCTTCAATTTCTGAGCCAGTTTGGCTCAGTGGCCAAGACTAAGACGCTAAACTCTTAAGGGCGCTGGAGTGTTTCTGGATCCCCTCTGAGAGAGCAGCAACACCCTCTTGGAGGCTCTGAGGTGGATTCGTCGCCGTGGCGATGGCGATTCCACGTAATCGTGGACCGGAAGACCCTCTTGCAGGCTCTGAGAAGGCTGTAGCCCACTACCGAGACTCCTCTTAGAGCCTCTGATAGGGCAGCTGAGAGCCTCTGAGAGAGCAGCAGAGCCTCTGAGAGAGGCTCTTGGGGCCTTTGAGAGAGCAGCAAAAGCTTCTCTGTGGGCTGGGGAAGACCCTCTTGCAGGCTCTGAGAGGGTTGTAGCCCACTACCAAGACCCCTCTTAGAGCCTCTGATAGGGCAGCTTAGAGCCTCTGAGAGGGCAGCTTAGAGCCTCTGAGAGAAGAGCAGCAGAGCCTCTGAGAGAGGCTCTTAGAGGTTCTGAGAGAGCAGCAAAAGCTCCTCTGTGGGCTGGGGAAGACTCTCTTGCAGGCTTTGAGAGGGCTGTAGCCCACTACCAAGACTCCTCTTAGAGCCTCTGATAGGGCAGCTTAGAGCCTCTGAGAGAGCAGCTTCTGAGAGAGGCTCTTAGGGCCTCTGAGAGAGCAGCAAAAGCTCCTCTGTTGGCTGGGGAAGACCCTCTTGCAGGCTCTGAGAGGGTTGTAGCCCACTACCAAGACTCCTCTTAGAGCCTCTGATAGGGCAGCTTAGAGCCTCTGAGAGAGCAGCAGAGCCTCTGAGAGAGGCTCTTAGGGCCTCTGAGCAGCAAAAGCTTCTCTGCAGGCTCTGAGAGGGCTGCAGGGTTCAGGGTTTGTTAGGAGTTGCCCTTTTCTTTTTGCCCAGGCTCGTCGCTGCTGCTTTTGCGTGGCCGGGGCCCCCCTCGCGAGGCTTCGGGGGTTCCAGGTGGGTTGGGGCTGCGAGGCAGAGAGGTCCGAGTGCGCGAGGCGTGGGTGTTGAGGGTCCTTCGGCTTTGGGAGGTGGCTTGGGGCTCAGAGGCAGCCAGGTTTGTGAGTGCGTGCTTTTAGGGCGTTTGTTTGTTAGGGCTTGGGGTTGGTTGGAACGTAAGGTTCGTCAGGGTTGAGGGTTCGCCCTCGCATTTTTGGGGTTTGGGGTTAGGGTTGCGGGTAGGTTGTTTGGGTCATCTTATTTACTTAAAACCTCGTGGGGGCTAACCTTCTCAATATACTTAAACCTTTCAACTTACTTAAACCCTCGTGGGTGGGGGGGGCAACCCTTTCAATTTACTGAAACCAACCCTTGCGGACGCTAAGGCTTTTCGGGTTAAGGGGTTGAGGGTTTTCGGGTTTAGGGTTAGGGTTTAGGGGTTTCGGGTTTAGGCTTAGGGTTTAGGGTTTTCGGGTTTAGGATTTAGGGTTTTAGGGTTTAGGGTTAGGGTTAGGGTTTAGGGGTTTCGGGTTTAGGCTTAGGGTTTAGGGTTTTCGGGTTTAGGGTTTAGGGTTAGGGTTAAAGGTTCGGGTTTAGGGTTGGGTGTGTTGCTTGGGTCATTTCAATTTACTTAAACCGTTCAGTTGCACTTAGAAAAAACTTGTCAATTTACTTAAACTGCCCTATGGTCGACCGTTGCTTGCCTTAATTCCTGCGTACCTGCTGAACATCAAACCAGAAGCTGCGCTGGCGCACCTTCGGCGCAAGCCGTCTAAAATTTAGGGTTCGCCAGCGCAGTTTTTTGAGACTGCGCTAAAAGGCGCCCTAAGCATCTCACGCGAAGCCAGCAGCTGCATCCCTTTCTTTTAAGGGGCTTGTTGCTTAAGCCTTAAAACTCCTTGTCTGCACTGCGATTGCTCTCTGTTGGTTGGGGCTAGACTAAATTTAGTCTTTCTGATTGTTATGGGTTTGCTGGGGTTTGGTAAAAAAGCCCGTTTCTGACAATCGTGTTTTTCGGCACTTTTTCCGGGTTGGGGATCGAAACCTTTGAACTTTTTTCTGGCGCGGCCGGGTCCCCCCTCGCGAAGTTTCAGGGGTGCGAGGTGGGTTGTGGCTCGGAGGCGGAGGGGTCCGAGTGCGAGCATCTCACCCGAAGGCTTTCTCTGCCTTAAGGGGGTCCATGTGGACTGCGCTCACAGGCGCCCCGAGCATCTCCCACGAAGGCTTGCTCTGCTTTAGGGGGGCTGGTCCTTAGGTCCTAAAGTTTTGCGTGTGCCCTGCGATTGTGCTCTGTTTGTTCGGGTTAAGTTAGGTTTAGGGCCCTGTGAGTGTAAAAGGATTGCCGGGTCTTGGTGGTTCTTGTGGTTTCACTGCTTTGAGGGGGCCGTTGCTTAAGCCTTAAAAGTTGTCGTCTGCTCCGCGATTGTTCTCTGTTGGTTGGGGCTAGACTAAATTGAGGCTTTGTTAGTGTTTAGGGATTGCCGGGGTTTGGGGGTGCTTGTGGTTTCACTGCTTTTAGTGGGCCGTTGCATAAGCCTTCAAGCTCGTCGTCTGCCCCGTTGTCTGCTCCGCGATTGCTCTCTGTTGGTTCGGGCTAGACTAGATTGAGGTTTTCTTATTGTTGAGGGAGTGCTGGGCTTTGGGGGCGCTTGTGGTTTTACTGCTTTGAGGGGGCCGTTCCTTATGCCTTCGAACTCGTCGTCGGCCCTTCGAGTGCTCCCTGTTTGCTCGGGCTGCTCTTGGTTGAAGCTTTAGTAGTGTTTAGGGATTGCCGCGGTTTTGGTGTCTTTGTTGTTTGAAAGAAGGTCAAGGTTCTCGGGGGCGTTTCTGCCTAGGCTCGGGAGATTTTTCTTTCGTGGGAGGTTCCCCCCTTGTGTTCCTGAGGGGTCTAGATTGTCGGAAGATGGCAATCCTGGTTGGTGGGGGGGGGGGTCACATTGCCAACAGGTGGCAATCACACCTGCGTTTTTGGTGCTTAGCTGCCATTTGCCAGGCCTGATGGATTGCCGGCAGGTGGCAATCTTAGGGGGTCTAGATTGTCAGAAGGCGGCAATCGCAGGGGGGGGGGGGTATAGA
The DNA here is from genome assembly GCA_905221615.1 of Symbiodinium sp. CCMP2592. Lineage (NCBI taxonomy): Eukaryota > Dinophyceae > Suessiales > Symbiodiniaceae > Symbiodinium > Symbiodinium sp. CCMP2592. The sequence continues at coordinate 4,684 of CAJNDT010003828.1, forward strand.
TTGCCAACAGGTGGCAATCACATGAGATCTAGATTGTCAGCAGGTGGCAATCTTAAGGGGGGGGGGTCACATTGCCAACAGGTGGCAATCACACCTGCGTTTTTGGTGCTTAGCTGCCACTTGCCAGGCCTGATGGATTGCCGGCAGGTGGCAATCTTAGGGGGTCTAGATTGTCAGAAGGTGGCAATCGTAGGGGGGGGGGTATAGATTGCCAACAGGTGGCAATCACATGAGATCTAGATTGTCAGCAGGTGGCAATCTTAAGGGGGGGGGGGGGTATAGATTGCCAACGGGTGGCAATCACCGGCGATCTAGATTGTCAGCAGGTGGCAATCTTAGGGTGGTACAGATTGCCAACAGGTGGGAACCTTAAGGGAGTACAGATTGCCAACAAGTAGCAATCACAGGGGATCTAGATTGTCAGCAGGTGGTAATCTTAGGGGGGTACAGATTGCCAACAGGTGGCAATCTTAGGGGGGTACAGATTGCCAACAGGTGGCAATCGTGGTGGGGGTTGGTGGAAAGGGGGCGGTGGCGGGGCGAAGCCGTGCAAAGGGGGAAGTGACTCCAGGGGGAATCGAACCACCCATCTCTCCGGGATTCCCGCACAGAGATTCGACCGGAGCGCCTTGGCCGTTAGGCCATGGAGTCCTTGATGCAGCTGGTCCGGTGTCAGTTGTCGTTTGACTCGCTGACTTCGGCTCCCCTGGGATGGCCACCATCAGCGAGGCTTGTGGTTTTGTTCAGGGTGTGGCTTCGGAGGTTGGAAGGCATGGGGCTGTGAGGCAGCAAGGTTTGGAGTGCAGGTGCGCAGGGTTCTCTGTGGGGTTGCTGGGTTTCCTTCAGGGCTTTAGGTCCCGAGCCCTTTGGGTACCCTAGGCTGCCTTGCGTCCGGGATCCCCGGCCCTCCTCCCCGGCGCCCAGGTTTGGACCTCGTCGCTTCGCTTCGACTCGCCGGACCCTCCCCTGCCAGGTTTCAGGGAGTTCCGAGGTGGTTTGGGTTTTCGTAGGCTGCAAGGTCGGAGTGCGCGAGGCTTGTGGTTTTGTTCAGGGTGTGGCTTCGGAGGTTGGAAGGCATGGGGCTGTGAGGCAGCAAGGTTTGGAGTGCAGGTGCGCAGGGTTTTCTGTGGGGTTGCTGGGTTTCCTTCAGGGCTTTAGGTCCCGAGCCCTTTGGGTACCCTAGGCTGCCTTGCGTCCGGGATCCCCGGCCCCCCTCCCCGGCGCCCAGGTCTGGACCTCGTCGCTTCGCTTCGACTCGCCGGACCCTCCCCTGCCAGGTTTCAGGGAGTTCCGAGGTGGTTTGGGTTTTCGTAGGCTGCAAGGTCGGAGTGCGCGAGGCTCGTGGTTTTGTTCAGGGTGTGGCTTCGGAGGTTGGAAGGCATGGGGCTGTGAGGCAGCAAGGTTTGGAGTGCAGGTGCGCAGGGTTCTCTGTGGGGTTGCTGGGTTTCCTCCAGGGCTTTAGGTCCCGAACCCTTTGGGTACCCTAGGCTGCCTTGCGTCCGGGATCCCCGGCCCCCCTCCCCGCCGCCCAGGTCCAGCCACTGGCGTGATGCCACCGATGCGTCTTCGCGCGGCGGGCAAAAAGAGTGAGGGGTCAGGGGGGCCGAGCGGGAGCACCACTCGCGAGTCCCGGTCCCCCCTGGCCCCGCCTTGCGCATCGGAATGGCGAGGGGCCAAAGCCGAGAACCCCAGCAACAGGCAAGCTGGGGGGAGGGCCGAGCGGGAGCACCACTCGCGAGTCCCGGTCCCTCCTCCCCGGCACAACGCGTGGAGATGGCGAGGGGCTAAGCCCAGAACCCCATACCCAGCGACGCGACGACGCATTATGATCTAGCTCGCTCGGGCCGAACCGCAATTATAGGTTTCCGTGCCTCAGCTATGTTTCACTATCGTAGAGTGTTTTTTTTAATGTAAACGGTCAGGTTATGGGGAAGTGATGTCTCAAGACGGTTGTCTCTCACGGTTTCGGCCAAAATGTGGATCGGGTGTTGTTCGGCTTATGTCTGTGCTTCGTGTAGGGAGACTGTTGGACCAGTTTTGGTGTTGGAGTGCTCGTTCGTAGGCCCAAAGAGTGTTGAAAGGGTCTGTCAAGAATGACCGCTTGCGGTATGATGGTACATGCGGCGAGTTGACTCTTGGCTCCTGGTCGGCTCCTCAGCCCTGGGGGGATAGTCACAACGGCAGCTCCCAGGAGTGCAATAGCTTGTGCTTTGCCCCTTTGGTGTGTCAGCGGGCGGCCAGCATAAAGGGCTCAGATCGTCAGCAGGTGGTAAGCGTAAGCTGTTTGTTTTCTGGGGATTGTCGCGAGGTGGCAATCGCGAGGGTCGTGCTGGTTGGGCCGGGGTTTGGGGGTGCTTGTGGTTTCACTGCTTTTAGTGGGCCGTTGCATAAGCCTTCAAGCTCGTCGTCTGCCAAGTTGTCTGCTCCGCGATTGCTCTCTGTTGGTTCGGGCTAGACTAGATTGAGGCCTTTTATTGTTGAGGGATTGCTGGGGTTTGGTGCCCGGGTTGCTGGGTTTCCTTCAGGGCTTTAGGTCCCGAGCCCTTTGGGTACCCTAGGCTGCCTTGCGTCCGGGATCCCCGGCCCCCTTCTCGGCGCCCAGGTCTGGACCTCGTCGCTTCGCTTCGACTCGCCGGACCCTTCCCTGCCAGGTTTCAGGGAGTTCCGAGGTGGTTTGGGTTTTCGTAGGCTGCAAGGTCGGAGTGCGCGAGGCTCGTGGTTTTGTTCAGGGTGTGGCTTCGGAGGTTGGAAGGCATGGGGCTGTGAGGCAGCAAGGTTTGGAGTGCAGGTGCGCAGGGTTCTCTGTGGGGTTGCTGGGTTTCCTTCAGGGCTTTAGGTCCCGAGCCCTTTGGGTACCCTAGGCTGCCTTGCGTCCGGGATCCCCGGCCCTCCTCCCCGGCGCCCAGGTCTGGACCTCGTCGCTTCGCTTCGACTGTGGGGTTGCTGGGTTTCCTTCAGGGCTTTAGGTCCCGAGCCCTAGGCTGCCTTGCGTCCGGGATCCCCGGCCCCCCTCCCCGGCGCCCAGGTCTGGACCTCGTCGCTTCGCTTCGACTGCCGGACCCTCCCCTGCCAGGTTTCAGGGAGTTCCGAGGTGGTTTGGGTTTTCGTAGGCTGCAAGGTCGGAGTGCGCGAGGCTCGTGGTTTTGTTCAGGGTGTGGCTTCGGAGGTTGGAAGGCATGGGGCTGTGAGGCAGCAAGGTTTGGGGTGCAGGTGCGCAGGGTTCTCTGTGGGGTTGCTGGGTTTCCTCCAGGGCTTTAGGTCCCGAGCCCTTTGGGTACCCTAGGCTGCCTTGCGTCCGGGATCCCCGGCCCCCCTCCCCGCCGCCCAGGTCCAGCCACTGGCGTGATGCCACCGATGCGTCTTCGCGCGGCGGGCAAAAAGAGTGAGGGGTCAGGGGGCCGAGCGGGAGCACCACTCGCGAGTCCCGGTCCCCCCTGGCCCCGCCTTGCGCATCGGAATGGCGAGGGGCAAAGCCGAGAACCCCATCAACAGGCAAGCTGGGGGGAGGGCCGAGCGGGAGCACCACTCGCGAGTCCCGGTCCCTCCTCCCCGGCACAACGCGTGGAGATGGCGAGGGGCTAAGCCCAGAACCCCATACCCAGCGACGCGACGACGCATTATGATCTAGCTCTCTCGGGCCGAACCGCAATTATAGGTTTCCGTGCCTCAGCTATGTTTCACTATCGTAGAGTGTTTTTTTAATGTAAACGGTCAGGTTATGGGGAAGTGATGTCTCACGACGGTTGTCTCTCACGGTTTCGGCCAAAATGTGGACCGGGTGTTGTTCGGCTTATGTGTGTGCTTCGTGTAGGGAGACTGTTGGACCAGTTTTGGTGTTGGAGTGCTCGTTCGTAGGCCCAAAGAGTGTTGAAAGGGTCTGTCAAGAATGACCGCTTGCGGTATGATGGTACATGCGGCGAGTTGGCTCTTGGCTACTGGTCGGCTCCTCAGCCCTGGGAGGATAGTCACAACGGCAGCTCCCAGGAGTGCAATAGCTTGTGCTTTGCCCCTTTGGTGTGTCGGCGGGCGGCCAGCATAAAGGGCTCAGATCGTCAGCAGGTAGCAACCGTAAGCTGTTTGTTTTCTGGGGATTGTCGCGAGGTGTCAATCGCGAGGGTCGTGCTGGTTGGGCAGGGAGCGCATCGTTTCGCAACGTTGGGTCCGCGGTTCGATTCCGGCCCCCGCCGGGCAAGGACCCCGACGGCAAGCCCGGAGCGGCTGTGCGAAGCAACGGCCGCCTCATTGCATTGCTTGGTCTGTTTTTTTTTTGATATGGGTTCTGGGATTTTGCACTAGAGCTTTACCCCTTCTTCGGGGTCTTTTTGCCCCTTGGATTGTCGGCAGGCTCGCTCGGATTGGCGGCCGGCGGCAATTGTCAGGGGTCCGGATTGTCGGTCGGTGGCAATCGTGAAGGGTCCGGTGAGGGAGGCGTTGGATGGCTGTCACGGTCCCATCCTGGTCTGTGTGCCTCTGGATTGTCGGTTGTTGGCGTCGTGAGGGGGGTTAGATTGTCACTCGGATGCGCTGGGCTTGGTTCTGTGTGGCCAGTGCAGTACTCGGGTGCTCTTCCTTGTGCATGGCCAGGGCAGTACTCGGATGCTCTGGGCGTCATCCTGTGTGGCCAGTGCAGTACTCGGATGCCTTGGGCTTGGTTCTGCGTGGCCAGTGCAGTATTCGGATGCTCTTCGTTGTGTATGGCCACGGCAGCACTCGGATGCTCTGGGCTTCATTCTGTGTGGCCAGTGCAGTACTCGGATGCTCTGGGCTTGGTTCTGTGTGGCCATCGCAGTACTCGGTTGCTCTGGGCTTCGGTTTGTGTGGCCAGTGCAGTACTCGGATGTTCTGGGCTTCATTCTGTGTGGCCAGTGCAGTACTCGGATGCTCTGGGCTTCGTTCTGTGTGGCCGGCGCAGTATTCGGATGCTCTGGGGCTGGTTCTGTGTGGCCAGTGCAGTACTCGGATGCTCTGGGCATCATTCTGTGTGGCCAGTGCCGTACGCGGATGCTCTGGGCTCGGTTCTGTGGGGCCAGTGCAGTACTCGGATGCTCTGGGCTTGGTTCTGTGTGGCCATCGCAGTACTCGGATGCTCTGGGCTTCGTTCTGTGTGGCCAGTGCAGTACTCGGATGCTCTGGGCTCGGTTCTGTGGGGCCAGTGCAGTACTCGGATGCTCTGGGCTTGGTTCTGTGTGGCCAGTGCAGTAGTCGGATGTGCATGTCCAGGGCAGTTCTCGGATGCTCTGGGCTTCATTTTGTGTGGCCAGTGCAGTACTCGGATGCTCTGGGCTTCATTCTGTGTGGTCATCGCAATACTCGGATGCTCTGGGCTTCATTCTCTATGGCCAGTGCAGTACTCGGATGCTCTGGGCTTGGTTCTGCGCGGCCAGTGCAGTATTCGGATGCTCTGGGCTTCATTCTGTGTGGCCAGCGCAGTACTCGGATGTTCTGGGCTTCATTCTGTGTGGCCAGTGCAGTCTTCGGATGCTTTGGGCTTCATTCTGTGTGTCCAGTGCAGTACTCGGATGCTCTGGGCTGTACTCGGATGCTCTTCGTTGTGCATGGCCGGTGCAGTACTCGAGTGCCCTGGGCTTCATTCTGTGTGGCCATCGCAATACTCGGATGCTCTGGGCTTCATTCTGTATGGCCAGTGCAGTACTCGGATGCTCTGGGCTTGGTTCTGCGCGGCCAGTGCAGTATTCGGATGCTCCGGGCTTCATTTTCTGTGTGGCCAGCGCAGTACTCGGATGTCCTGGGCTTCATTCTGTGTGGCCAGTGCAGTACTCGGAGGGTCTTCCCCAGCCCACAGAGCGCGCCTTGCTGCTCTCTCAGAGGCTTTCAGAGACTCACTAAGCTGCTCCAAGAGGGGTCTTGGCAGTGGGCTACAGCCCTCTCAGAGCCTTTCAGAGGGTCTTCCCCAGCCCTAAGCAGATGCTGGAAACGGCAAAGAAGCAGGTCAAACGATTCCTGGCACGGGAGAAGGCTTTGGGCGACGAGAGCAAGGTGGTGAAAGCCTTTCATTTGGACTCTGGAGAGCTCTCTCAGAGGCTCTAAGAGCTTTTCTCAGAGGGTCTAAGAAGGGAGAGCAAGGTGGTGAAGGCCTTTCATTTGGTCTCTGGAGAGCTCTCGCTGAGGCTCTAAGAGCCTCTCTCAGAGGCTCTAAGAAGGGTTCCCAGCCCACAGAGCATCTTGTCTGCTCTCTCAGAGGCTCTAAGAGGGGTCTTGGCAGTGCTCGGAGCCTCTAAGAAGGTCTTCCCAGCCCACAGAGGAGCTTTTGCTGCTTTCTCAGAGGCTTTAAGAGCCTCTCTCAGAGGCTTTAAGAGGGGTCTTGGCACTGGGCTACAGCCCTCTCAGAGCCTCCAAGAGGGTCTTCCCCAGCCCACAGAGGAGCTTTTGCTTCTTTCTCAGAGGCTCTGAAGGGTGCTGGTGAGATTTTCCCCAGCCCACAGAGGCTCTTTGTCTGCTCTCTCAGAGGTTTAAGAGTGGGCTACAGCCCTCTAAGAGCCTGCAAGAGGGTCTTCCGTGCGGCCAGTGCAGTACTCGGATGCTCTTCGTTGTGCATGGCCATGGCAGTACTCGGATTCCCTGGGCTTGGTTCTGTGTGGCCAGTGCAGTACTCGGCTGCTCTGGGCTTGGTTCTGTGTGGCCAGTGCAGTACTGGGATGCTCTCGGCTCCATTCTGTGTGGCCAGTGCCGTTCTCGGATGCTCTGGGCTTCATTCTGTGTGGCCAGTGCAGTACTCGGATGCTCTTGGCTTGGTTCTGTTTGGCCAGTGCAGTACTTGGATGCTCTTCGTTGTGCATGGTCAGGGCAATACTCGGATGCTCTGGGCTGCATCCTGTGGGGCCAGTGCAGTACTCGGATGCTCTGGGCTTCGTTCTGTGTGGCCATTGCGGTACTCGGATCCCTCTCTGGGCCGCTTTGCCCAAGGGCACCACAGCCCTCTCTGGGCCTCAGGGCACCACAGCCCTTTCTGGGCTTCCTTCCCAAGCAGCCCTCTCTGGGCTTCTTTACCCAAGGGCACCACAGCCCTTTCTGGACCCAAGGGCACCACAGCCCTCTCTGGGCTTCTTACCCAAGGGCACTACATTCCTCTCTGGGCCTAAGGGCACCACGGCCTTCACTCTGGGCTTCCTTACCCAAGCAGCCCTCTCTGGGCTCCCTTACCCAAGGGCACCACAGCCCTCTTTGGGCCCAAGGGCACCACAGCCCTCTCCGGGCTTCCTTACCCAAGAGCACCACAGCCCTCTCTGGGTCCAAGGGCACCACAGCCCTCTCTGGGCTTCCTTACCCAAGAGCACCACAGCCTTCTCTGGGCCCAAGGGCACCACAGCCTTCTCTGGGCTTCCTTACTCAAGGGCACCACAGCCCTCTCTGGGCCCAAGGGCACCACAGCCTTCTCTGGGCTTTCTACCCAAGGGCACCACAGCCCTCTCTTGGCTCAAGGGCACCACAGCCCTCTCTGGGCTTCCTTACCCAAGCAGCCCTCTCTGGGCTTCTTTACCCAAGGGCACCACAATCCTTTCTGGGCCCAAAGGCACCACAGCCCTCTCTGGGCTTCCTCACCCAAGGGCACCACAACCCTCTCTTTTCCCAAAAACACCACGGCCCTCTCTTGCTTACCCAAGGGCACCACAGCCCTCTCTGGGCCCAAGGCCACCATAGCTTTCTCTGGGCTTTCTTACCCAAGCGGCCCTCTCTGGGCTTCCTTACCTAAGGGCACCACAGCCCTCTCTGGGTCCAAGGGCACCACAGCCCTCTCTGGGCTTCCTTACTGACGGGCACCACAGCCCTCTCTGGGCTTCCGTACCCAAGGGCACCACAGCCCTCTCTGGGCCCAAGGGCACCACAGCCCTCTCTGGGCTTCCTTACCCAAGACCACACAGGAGAAGCCTTTCACTCTATTTCTGGCTTCACTTGCACCCACGGGAAGACCTAATCTCGCGCCCTTGCGTGTTGAGGCCCCTTTGGCTTTGGGAGGTGCTTCGGGGCTCCTAGCCAGCCTGGTCTATGAGTGCGTTCTCTCGGGGGGCACTTACCCAAGGGCACCACAGCCCTCTCTGGGCTTCTTCCTTACCCATTACCCAAGGGCACCACAGCCCTCTCTGGGCCCAAGGGCACGACAGCCATTTCTGGGCTTCCTCACCCAGGGGCACCACAGCCCTCTCCAGAGAGCTTCCTTACCCAAGACCACCACAGCCCTCTCCCTACCCCAGGGCACTGCAGTTTTGCCTGGGTTTCCTTACCCACAGCCCTCTCTGGGCCCAAGGGCAACCCAGCCCTTTCTGGGCTTCCTTATGCATGGGCAGCCCTGGCCCTCTTTGTGCCAAACGGCACAGCCCTCTCTGGGCCGCTTTGCCCAAGGGCACCACAGCCCTCTCTGGGCCTCAGGGCACCACAGCCCTTTCTGGGCTTCCTTCCCAAGCAGCCCTCTCTGGGCTTCTTTGCCCAAGGGCACCACAGCCCCCCCTGGGCGGGGCACTACCTATCTCTCTGGGCCTAAGGGCACCACGGCCTTCACTCTGGGCTTCCTTACCCAAGCAGCCCTCTCTGGGCTTCCTTACCCAAGGGCACCACAGCCCTCTTTGGGCCCAAGGGCACCACAGCCCTCCCCGGGCTTCCTTACCCAAGAGCACCACAGCCCTCCTCTGGGCTTCCTTACCCAAGAGCACCACAGCCCTCTCTGGGCCCAAGGGCACCACAGCCCTCTCTGGTCTTCCTTACTCAAGGGCACCACAGCCCTCTCTGGGCCCAAGGGCACCACAGCCTTCTCTGGGCGTTCTACCCACGGGCACCACAGCCCAGCCCTCTCTGGGCTTCCTTACCCAAGCAGCCCTCTCTGGGCTTCTTTACCCAAGGGCATCACAATCCTTTCTGGGCCCAAGGGCACCACAGCCCTCTCTGGGCTTCCTCACCCAAGGGCACCACAACCCTCTCTGGGCTTCCGTACCCAAGGGCACCACAGCCCTCTCTGGGCCCAAGGGCACCACAGCCCTCTCTGGGCTTCCTTACCGACATGCTCCCATAGGCATTCTGCCATCCACATGTGCCGGCAGGAAACAAATGCGGGAAGAATTTCACGTCCATGTCATCGCTGAGCGCTGCAATGCTGCGGGCCTTCTGCAAATCCGCTTTGTGCGGTCTGGGCGCATGCAATTCTTTAGGAATGAGGTACGTCATCTCCAGCGTGCCTGCTTGCTCCGGCGCTTCCGTCTCCTCATCTGGTGTCTGCGCACTGCCTCCCAAGGCCGAGGAGTGTGAGCCACCGAACTCCTCCGTTTGGCGCCCTTGGGAGGTCACGTGGTTTGCGAGCGCTGTTGCGCTGCCTGGCCGCGTCCCGGCCAGGATCGCTTCCATTCTTTGCCAGGGCTCCATCCATCGCCGGATTTCCCTTGTACAGGCGGTGCTGGGCTTTCAGCTCCCGCAGCGCTTTGTGTAGGCAGTCCAGACGAGCTGGGGAAGCCATCTGTCCTTGCCCTCCCTCCACCAGGACGGTGCCGTCTTCCTCGAGCGTGGCTCCCTCCAGGACGTCGCAAATGAAAGGGTCGTCCACCAGCACCGCGTACATTCGACCCCACTGGGCACTTGGGCCGCCAGCAGGGAGCTTGTCCAGCAAGACTTGGGAGATCCGGGCCATGGCGATGAGGTGCTGCTCGATGGGCTGGAGTTGTTGCAGCGCTTCGGGGATGGGCGGCAGGACCTGCAACAGGAACTTGGTGTTCTTCTCGCGGCAGTTCCTGCAAAGCATCTGTCCTGAGGGTCCGCTCTTCCTGCAATGTTTTGCTGGGGCGAGCGTGCTACAAGCTGCACAAAGTCTGGACAAGCCAAACCTTCCCCAGCTGCGAGTGAAGGCCAGGTACCGCTCTTGTACTTGTTCCGGACTCAAGGTCTCCTCGTCCGGGAACGGGTAGCCTCGTTGCTCCGCCTCGGTGGCGATGGGTCTTGGTCCCCGTCCGCCCAGTCCCTCCTCGGCCCGCTCGGCCTGCAGTTCTTGCCTTTGCGCCCGTGTGCTTCCTGCAACCGGTAGAGGCCCGCGGCTGCCTGCTCCCTCCTCGGCCCGCTCGGCCTGCAGTTCTTGCCTTTGTGCACGTGTGCTTCCTGCAACCGGTAGAGGCCCGCGGCTGCCTGCTCCCTCCTCGGCCCGCTCGGCCTGCGAATCGCGCCTCTGGGCCCGAGCACTGTCTTCTGCTCCCGGGCGACCGCCACGGCCGGGCGTCGGGCCACGGCTGCCTGCTCCCTGTGCTGCACGTTGCTGCTGTCGAGCACTCTTCTCCTCGCTCTTCCGGCTGAGGTTCTCCTCTTTCTCGGCTTGGCGGCACTGCAGATTGCTGCACCATCCTTGTCCTCGGCCCCTTCGTGGCCAGCCGCACCGGTGACAAGGCGCCATCGTAACGAATTGCGAATTTGCGGTTCCTAAACTCAGCTAGGTTGTATCCGCACGGCTGCGATCAAGTATCACAGTATCAGGCATGTCAGTGGTCGTTTGTTCGCTCTCTGCCGGGCAAACCAATCTGCGTAATCACGACTACCTTCATACACCGAATCTTTGTCTGTAGTCTACAATCTATCTGACATGCAACGACACTGCGGCACTAGCCCCATATTTTTCGCTTGCTGCTGCTCACATTCGGAGCTGTAACGGTCTATGGCGTGTCACATAGAGAACCTGTATGTTCACGACGTCATTGCTGAAGCTGCGATCCACGAACTCATGCCTGCCTCGATGCGTAGACGACCTGCACCTCCAGGACGTCGCCGTTGAGGCTGCGGTCCAGGAGTTCATGCCAGCTCCAGACGTCCGCGATCACATCTCCGTCCAGCACGAGTTTTGTGGCTTCGAGGGGAATGGGTCCTGCAGGACTGCTGTCCAGGTCATGAAGCAGGATTTCTCTGGCGCTGCGATGCTGCAGTGCTTCCGGCGGGATTGGCTTCTTGCTCTCCTGCCGTCTGACACGTAGTTCTTGTAGGGATAGCCAGCGATCGGGGTTGTTGCCCTCGTGCAACTGGGCGAGCCAAGCTTCTCGGAAAGATCCGGGCGCCTCGAGTTGGCAGAGCGGGCGGTAAGGCTTCGAGGAATGGATTTCGGCGCCCTGCATGTTCAGGTACCTCACCGTGACTTTGGCAAGACGCTCGTTGAACTTTTTCTGCATCTCCACTTCTTTCTCCCACTGTATTCCCTCAAGTGCATCTTCCTCGGCTTCGCGCTGCATCTCTCTTTCGACCCAGTCCCAGTCATCGAACCCGTCCTCACAGTCCGCCTGGTCGGCATTGTGGATCGAGTGCTCTGTGCTCTGGAAGTCTTCGTCCATATCGTCGGACATTATTGTCGCACCAGTCGACCTGAGAAGCACGGCACGGCGGCAACGCTTTCAAAGACCGCCTGCCACGACAATAGCGAAGGCTTCCATATCTGAGGCTCGTACCGGACCACCGGCGAGTGATGTTTGTTGAAGCTAGATAGCAGTTTGAGGCTCAGTATGCTGTGGAACACACTTTTTGTCTCACGTCCATTGGCACGCTGACCACAGTACTTGCAGTGGGTTGAAACCGAAGCTTCAGGAGCTGTGCAACGATGAAAAATAAAAACTGCGAAACTCAAAGACTCACTCGCTGGGTGAGACCATACTTTTTCTCTCGCATCACTGGCTCACTGTGGTAGGGTGAAACCGCTGCGAGCGAACTTTTTGTCTCGGGTAAGCTGACGAGCTGAAACTTTCGAGCTCAGGAAAGCAGCTCAGCGTAACTCTGTGCAATCACACGCACTTTGCTCTCGGCTGAACACACAACTTCAGGAGCCGTGCAACGATGAAAAGTCAAAACTGCGAAACTCAAAGACTCACTCGCTGGGCAAGACCATACTTTTTCTTTCGCATCGCTTGCTCACTGTGGTAGGGTGAGACGCCTGCGAGCAAACTTCTTGTATCGAGTAATCTGATGAGGTGGGAGTCTTTGGCTCACTGTAGAGGTGAAATGAAAGGTCTGGAGCCTGGAGCCTCTGGTCTACTGTACATGTGAAACGGAAGACTCTTTCCGTGTGGCAAAGCAACGAATCCTCAAAGCTTTCAGTGCAAAGGCCCACTAAGAGCAAAGCTGTTTGGCTACCTCTGTCAGAAAGCGACGCCGGATGCTGCACGCTCTTTTGTCTCGCATCCACTGGCACGCTGCGAAGCTAAGACTTGGACTACTGTACAGGTGAAACGGAAGGCTTGGAGTCTGAGGTCTCTAACCCACGACACGGAAGGCCCGGAACCTCGAGTTTGTGGCCCGAAGCAGAAAGTGTGGAACCTGGAGCCTCTGGTCCATTGCAATGTTGAAGCGGAAGGTCTCCTGGGTCTACTCAAACAACATAACCTCGAAGTCCTCAGTACACGGGCCTACCATATAGCGAGCTCCGGTTATCTACGCTCATCGGAAAGCGATACGCGACGCTGTGCACTTTTTGTCTCGCATCCACTGGTACGCTGCGCGGCTGAAACTCGAACTACTGTATAGGTGAAGCGGTGGGGCTTCGGACCCTGCAACTTGGAATCTCCGACCTATTGTAGAGGTGAAACAGAAGCCTGCCACCTGTGGCTTCCGGCCCACTCTACAGGAGAAACGGAAGGCCCCGAACCTGAAGATTCGACACCGCTGTGGAGATCACGCGGCTGGTTTGGAACCTGGAGTCTTTGGCTCACTGTAGAGGTGAAATGAAAGGTCTGGAGCCTGGAGCCTCTGGTCTACTGTACGTGTGAAACGGAAGACTCTTTCCGTGTGCCAAGGCAACGAATCCTCAAAGCTTTCAGTGCAAAGGCCCACTAAGAGCAAAGCTGTTTGGCTACCTTTGTCAGAAAGCGACGCCGGATGCTGCACGCTCTTTTGTCTCGCATCCACTGGCACGCTGCGAAGCTAAGACTTGGACTACTGTACAGGTGAAACGGAAGGCTTGGAGTCTGAGGTCTCTAACCCACGACACGAGAGGCCCGGAACCTGGAGTTTGTGGCCCGAAGCAGAAAGTGTGGAACCTGGAGCCTCTGGTCCATTGCAATGTTGAAGCGGAAGCTCCCTGGGTCTACTCAAACAACGTAACCTCGAAGTCCTCAGTACACGGGCCTACCATATAGCGAACTCCGGTTATCTTTCGCTCATCGGAAAGCGATACGCGACGCTGTGCACTTTTTGTCTCGCATCCACTGGTACGCTGCTGAGCTGAAACTCGAACTACTGTATAGGTGAAACGGTGGGGATTCGGACCCTGCAACTTGGAATCTCCGACCCATTGTAGAGGTGAAACAGAAGCCTGCCACCTGTGGCTTCCGGCCCACTCTACAGGAGAAACGGAAGGCCCCGAACCTGAAGATTCGACACCGCTGTAGAAATGACGCGGCTGGTTTGGAACCTGGCGTCCTTGGCTCACTGTAGAAGTGAAATGAAACGTCTGGAGCCTGGAGCCTCTGGTCTACTGTACACGTGAAACGGAAGACTCTTTCCGTGTGCCAAAGCAACGAATCCTGAAAGCTTTCAGTGCAAAGGTCCACGAAGAGCAAATCTGTTCGGCTATCTTTGTCAGAAAGCGACACCGGATGCTGCACGCTCTTTTGTCTCGCATCCACTGGCACGCTGCGAAGCTAAGACTTGGACTACAGGTGAAACGGAAGGCTTGGAGTCTGAGGTCTCTAACCCACGGCACGGAAGGCCCGGAACCTGGAGTATGTGGCCCGAAGCAGAAAGTGTGGAACCTGGAGGCTCTGGTCCATTGCAATGTTGAAGCGGAAGCTCCCCTGGGTCTACTCAGACAACGTAACCTCGAAGTCCTCAGTACACGGGCCTACCCTGTAGCGAACTCCGGCTATCTAGGCTCATCGGAAAGCGATAGGCAACGCTGTGCACTTTTTGTCTCGCATCCACTGGTACGCTGCTGAGCTGAAACTCGAACTACTGTATAGGTGAAACGGTGGGGCTTCGGACTCTGCAACTTGGAATCTCCGACTTATTGTAGTGGTGAAACAGAAGCCTGCCACCTGTGGCTTCCGGCCCACTCTACAGGAGAAACGGAAGGCCCCGAACCTGAAGATTCGGCACCGCTGTAGAAATGACGCGGCTGGTTTGGAACCTGGCGTCTTTGGCTCACTGTAAAGGTGAAATGAAAGGTCTGGAGCCTGGAGCTTCTGGTCTGCTGTACATGTGAAACGGAAGACTTTTTCCGTGTGCCAAAGCAACGAATCCTGAAAGTTTCAGTGCAAAGGCCCACTAAGAGCAAAGCTGTTTGGCTACCTCTGTCGGAAACCGACGCCGGATGCTGCACGCTCTTTTGTCTCGCGTTCACTGGCACGCTGCGAAGCTAAGACTTGGACTACTGTACGGGTGAAACGGAAGGCTTGGAGTCTGAGGTCTCTAACCCACGACACGAGAGGCCCGGAACCTGGAGTCTGTGGCTCGAAGCAGAAAGTGTGGAACCTGGAGCCTCTGGTCCATTGCAGTGTTGAAGCGGAAGCTCCCCTGGGTCTACTCAAACAACCTAACCTCGAAGTCCTCAGTACACGGGCCTACCATATAGCGAACTCCGGCTATTTTCGCTCATCGGACAGCGATACGCGACGCTGTGCACTTTTTGTCTCGCATCCACTGGTACGCTGCTCGGCTGAAACTCGAACTACTGTATAGGTGAAACGGCGGGGCGTCGGACCCTGCAAATTGGAATCTCCGACCCATTGTAGAGGTGAAACAGAAGCCTGCCACCTGTGGCTTCCGGCCCACTCTACAGGAGAAACGGAAGGCCCCGAACCTGAAGATTCGACACCGCTGTGGAAATGACGCGGCTGGTTTGGAACCTGGCGTCCTTGGCTCACTGTAGAAGTGAAATGAAACGTCTGGAGCCTGGAGCCTCTGGTCTACTGTACACGTGAAACGGAAGACTCTTTCCGTGTGCCAAAGCAACGAATCCTGAAAGCTTTCAGTGCAGAGGTCCACGAAGAGCACATCTGTTCGGCTATCTTTGTCAGAAAGCGACACCGGATGCTGCACGCTCTTTTGTCTCGCATCCACTGGCACGCTGCGAAGCTAAGACTTGGACTACTGTACAGGTGAAACGGAAGGCTTGGAGTCTGAGGTCTCTAACCCACGGCACGGAAGGCCCGGAACCGGGAGTATGTGGCCCGAAGCAGAAAGTGTGGAACCTGGAGGCTCTGGTCCATTGCAATGTTGAAGCGGAAGCTCCCCTGGGTCTACTCAGACAACGTAACCTCGAAGTCCTCAGTACACGGGCCTACCATGTAGTGCGGGCTTGGAAATGGAGTCTGGAGCCTTGTTGGAACCCAAAGTAGATGTGAAACGATGGAGCTTGGAACCCACTGTAGAAGTGAAATGGTGGCCCGGGCTTGGAAATGGAGTCTGGAGCCTTGCTGGTGAAACGATGGAGCCTGGAACCCACTGTAGAGGTGAAACGGTGGCCCGGGCGTAGAGGTGAAACCGAAGCCTCCTGGAGCCCTCTTGTAGAGGTGAAACCGAAGCCTCCTGGAGCCCTCTTGTAGAGGTGAAACCGAAGCCTCCTGGAGCCCTCTTGTAGAGGTGAAACCGAAGCCTCCTGGAGCCCTCTTGTAGAGGTGAAACCGAAGCCTCCTGGAGCCCGCTTGTAGAGGTGAAAC
>CAJNDT010003829.1:0-20298 GCA_905221615.1 Symbiodinium sp. CCMP2592
TCTTAGCATCTTCCGTGCTGAAGCAAAAATGTGTGTCGGAATGGGGTTCTGTGCACATTTTCAAGTTAGCACGTCTCTTAGCATCTTCCGTGCTGAAGCAAAAATGTGTGTCGGAATGGGGTTCTGTGTACATTTTCAAGTTAGCACGTCTCTTAGCATCTTCAGTGCTGAAGCAAAAATGTGTGTCGGAATGGGGTTTTGTGCACATTTTCAAGTTAGCACGTCTCTTAGCATCTTCCGTGCTTAAGCAAAAATGTGTGTCGGAATGGGGTTCTGTGCACATTTTCAAGTTAGCACGTCTCTTGGCATCTTCCGTGCTTAAGCAAAAATGTGTGTCGGAATGGGGTTCTGTGCACATTTTCAAGTTAGCACGTCTCTAGCATCTTCCGTGCTGAAGCAAAAATGTGTGTCGGAATGGGGTTCTGTGCACATTTTCAAGTTAGCACGTCTCTTAGCATCTTCCGTGCTGAAGCAAAAATGTGTGTCGGAATGGGGTTCTGTGCACATTTTCAAGTTAGCAAGTCTATTAGCATCTTCCGTGCTGAAGCAAAAATGTGTGTCGGAATGGGGTTTTGTGCACATTTTCAAGTTAGCACGTCTCTTAGCATCTTCCGTGCTGAAGCAAAAATGTGTGTCGGAATGGGGTTCTGTGCACATTTTCAAGTTAGCACGTCTCTTAGCATCTTCCGTGCTGAAGCAAAAATGTGTGTCGGAATTGGGGTTCTGTGCACATTTTCAAGTTAGCACGTCTCTTAGCATCTTCCGTGCTTAAGCAAAAATGTGTGTCGGAATGGGGTTCTGTGCACATTTTCAAGTTAGCACGCCTCTTAGCATCTTCCGTGCTGAAGCAAAAATGTGTGGCGGAATGGGGTTCTGTGCACATTTTCAAGTTAGCACGTCTCTTAGCATCTTCCGTGCTGAAGCAACAATGTGTGTCAGAATGGGGTTCTGTGCACATTTTCAAGTTAGCACGTCTCTTAGCATCTTCCGTGCTGAAGCAAAAATGTGTGTCGGAATGGGGTTCTGTGCACATTTTCAAGTTAGCACGTCTCTTAGCATCTTCCGTGCTTAAGCAAAAATGGTTGTCGGAATGGGGTTCTGTGCACATTTTCAAGTTAGCACGTCTCTTGGCATCTTCCGTGCTTAAGCAAAAATGTGTGTCGGAATGGGTTCTGTGCACATTTTCAAGTTAGCACGTCTCTTAGCATCTTCCGTGCTTAAGCAAAAATGTGTGTCGGAATGGGGTTCTGTGCACATTTTCAAGTTAGCACGTCTCTTAGCATCTTCCGTGCTGAAGCCAAAATGTGTGTCGGAATGGGGTTTTGTGCACATTTTCAAGTTAGCACGTCTCTTAGCATCTTCCGTGCTGAAGCAAAAATGTGTGTCGGAATGGGGTTCTGTGCACATTTTCAAGTTAGCACGTCTCTTAGCATCTTCCGTGCTGAAGCAAAAATGTGTGTCGGAATGGGGTTATGTGAACATTTTCAAGTTAGCACGTCTCTTAGCATCTTCCGTGCTGAAGCAAAAATGTGTGTCGGAATGGGGTTTTGTGCACATTTTCAAGTTAGCACGTCTCTTAGCATCTTCCGTGCTGAAGCAAAAATGTGTGTCGGAATGGGGTTCTGTGCACATTTTCAAAGTTAGCACGTCTCTTAGCATCTTCCGTGCTGAAGCAAAAATGTGTGTCGGAATGGGGTTCTGTGCACATTTTCAAGTTAGCACGTCTCTTAGCATCTTCCGTGCTGAAGCAAAAATGTGTGTCGGAATGGGGTTCTGTGCACATTTTCAAGTTAACAAGTCTCTTAGCATCTTCCGTGCTGAAGCAAAAATGTGTGTCGGAATGGGGTTCTGTGCACATTTTCAAGTTAGCACGTCTCTTAGCATCTTCCGTGCTGAAGCAAAAATGTGTGTCGGAATGGGGTTCTGTGCACATTTTCAAGTTAGCACGTCTCTTAGCATCTTCCGTGCTGAAGCAAAAATGTGTGTCGGAATGGGGTTCTGTGCACATTTTCAAGTTAGCACGTCTCTTAGCATCTTCCGTGCTGAAGCAAAAATGTGTGTCGGAATGGGGTTCTGTGAACATTTTCAAGTTAGCACGTCTCTTAGCATCTTCCGTGCTGAAGCAAAAATGTGTGTCGGAATGGGGTTCTGTGCACATTTTCAAGTTAGCACGTCTCTTAGCATCTTCCGTGCTGAAGCAAAAATGTGTGTCGGAATGGGGTTCTGTGCACATTTTCAAGTTAGCACGTCTCTTAGCATCTTCCGTGCTGAAGCAAAAATGTGTGTCGGAATGGGGTTCTGTGCACATTTTCAAGTAACACGTCTCTTAGCATCTTCCGTGCTTAAGCAAAAATGTGTGTCGGAATGGGGTTCTGTGCACATTTTCAAGTTAGCACGTCTCTTAGCATCTTCCGTGCTTAAGCAAAAATGTGTGTCGGAATGGGGTTCTGTGCACATTTTCAAGTTAGCACGTCTCTTAGCATCTTCCGTGCTGAAGCAAAAATGTGTGTCGGAATGGGGTTCTGTGCACATTTTCAAGTTAGCACGTCTCTTAGCATCTTCCGTGCTGAAGCAAAAATGTGTGTCGGAATGGGGTTCTGTGCACATTTTCAAGTTAGCACGTCTCTTAGCATCTTCCGTGCTGAAGCAAAAATGTGTGTCGGAATGGGGTTCTGTGCACATTTTCAAGTTAGCACGTCTCTTAGCATCTTCCGTGCTGAAGCAAAAATGTGTGTCGGAATGGGGTTTTGTGCACATTTTCAAGTTAGCACGTCTCTTAGCATCTTCCGTGCTGAAGCAAAAATGTGTGTCGGAATGGGGTTCTGTGCACATTTTCAAGTTAACACGTCTCTTAGCATCTTCCGTGCTGAAGCAAAAATGTGTGTCGGAATGGGGTTCTGTGCACATTTTCAAGTTAGCACGTCTCTTAGCATCTTCCGTGCTGAAGCAAAAATGTGTGTCGGAATGGGGTTCTGTGCACATTTTCAAGTTAGCACGTCTCTTAGCATCTTCAGTGCTTAAGCAAAAATGGTTGTCGGAATGGGGTTCTGTGCACATTTTCAAGTTAGCATCTTCCGGGCGGAAGCAAAAAGGTGTGTCGGAATGGGGTTCTGTGCACATTTTCAAGTTAGCACGTCTCTTAGCATCTTCCGTGCTGAAGCAAAAATGTGTGTCGGAATTGGGTTCTTTGCACATTTTCAAGTTAGCACGTCTCTTAGCATCTTCCGTGCTTAAGCAAAAATGTGTGTCGGAATGGGGTTCTGTGCACATTTTCAAGTTAGCACGTCTCTTAGCATCTTCCGTGCTTAAGCAAAAATGGTGGTCGGAATGGGGTTCTGTGCACATTTTCAAGTTAACACGTCTCTTAGCATCTTCCGTGCTGAAGCAAAAATGTGTGTCGGAATGGGGTTCTGTGCACATTTTCAAGTTAGCACGTCTCTTAGCATCTTCCGTGCTGAAGCAAAAATGGTTGTCGGAATGGGGTTCTGTGACATTTTCAAGTTAGCACGTCTCTTGGCATCTTCCGTGCTTAAGCAAAAATGTGTGTCGGAATGGGGTTCTGTGCACATTTTCAAGTTTGCACGTCACGTCTCTTAGCATCTTCCGTGCTGAAGCAAAAATGTGTGTCGGAATGGGGTTCTGTGCACATTTTCAAGTTAGCACGTCTCTTAGCATCTTCCGTGCTGAAGCAAAAATGTGTGTCGGAATGGGGTTCTGTGCACATTTTCAAGTTAGCACGTCTCTTAGCATCTTCCGTGCTTAAGCAAAAATGTGTGTCGGAATGGGGTTCTGTGCACATTTTCAAGTTAGCACGTCTCTTAGCATCTTCCGTGCTGAAGCAAAAATGTGTGTCGGAATGGGGTTCTGTGCACATTTTCAAGTTAGCACGTCTCTTACAAGTGGTAGGCTTAAGTCGTCCCATCTTGTGTAAAGTCGTCTCGCGCGGGCGTGCACATGGGGATAGCGCATACGGGCTCGTAAGAACATGTAGTTGGAAGTCATCTCACCCGGGCAAGCACATGGGGATTCCGAAGTACAGCCCGGGAGCCACTTGTGTGGCGACATTGAAAACCCAACCAAAACGCCAATCCCTACTCCAGATATGCATGGACGTGTTTCTCAAAAGTCGTCTTGCGCGGGCGTGCACATGGGGATAGCGCATACAGGCTCGTAAGAACATGTAGTTGGAAGTCATCTCACCCCGGCAAGCACATGGGGATTCCGGGATTCCGAAGTAATTGTGTGGCGACGTAAACAAGCCCTTCCCAACTAACATGCGCATGGGGATTCCCATGCCTGGAGAAGTAAAGCATGGGAGCCACTTGTGTGGCGACATTGAAAACCCCACTTGTGTGGCGACATTGAAAACCCAACCAAAACGCCAATCCCTACTCCAGATATGCATGGACGTGTTGCTCAAAAGTCGTCTCGCGCGGGCGTGCACATGGGGATAGCGCATACAGGCTCGTAAGAACATGTAGTTGGAAGTCATCTCACCCCGGCAAGCACATGGGGATTCCGAAGTACAGCCTGTGGAGCCACTTGTGTGGCGACATTGAAAACCCAACCAAAACGCCAATCCCTACTCCAGATATGCATGGACGTGTTGCTCAAAAGTCGTCTCGCTCGGGCTTGCACATGGGGATAGCGCATACAGGCTCGTAAGAACATGTAGTTGAAAGTCATCTCACCCCGGCAAGCACATGGGGATTCCGAAGTAAAGCATGGGAGCCACTTGTGTGGCGACATTGAAAACCCAACTAAACCGCCCAGCCCTACTCCAGATATGCATGGATCTGTTTCTCAAAAGTCGTCTCGCGCGGGCGTGCACATGGGGATACTGGGTCCATGGGTTAAGTCGCATCCGCTTGTGTTTGGTCGCATCGATCGAGTGGGCCCATTTCGCCGAGAGGCATTGCGATGCTATGGATGTTCGCTTATATATTGTGTTACGAACGATTGTCGCATCAATCCCGCGTCACCTTGCGGAAACAATTAATGCAATGTACTATCGGGATCATGTATGCAGCGTCACACTGACTAGGGTGTTATCGTAAGCCGTCGTAAGCCATTCCAAATGAGTCTTATTAATTTTCACGGACTTTTTGCTTTACAGATCAGCAACTTTGCCGTAACGCTTTTGGGGGTACCCTAAACCCCGAACCCTTTCGCGCCCGAACCCTTAGAACCCTAGCCGGACTAGGCTGCCTCGTGTCAACCTTTTTACGTATACAGTACATGTTAGCGTCGCCATTGGTTTGTTTGGCACAGACATTGTCTCTGTTCTCGCAGCAGCGGTCTTAGGAACCGGGGCACAAATCTCAAGACCCATCTGGTCCTCCAAGCTTGGGACACGGCGGAACATTGCAGAACAGATCCAACGGTTCGAAACGGTTCCCGACTGTGTGAGGTTTTTCTTGAAATCGGTTCCCGAGACCGCTCGGATGGTTCCCGAGAGTTGCATGGTGGTTCCAGAACATTCATGGACAAACACACCACCACACATTCCAAAATAATGAAAGTCAAGGCCTTGAAGGTTGTAAAGGTACCCTAAAGCCCGAACCCCCTTCGCGCCCGAACCCGTAGAACCCTAGCCTGACTAGCCCGACTAGTGTGTTGATATTTAGATTTTGAATACTCCGAACACCACATGGGAGTTTCCGAAAATTAGGGGTACCTTTATTCTGGGGTCCTATTTTTTAAGCATCCGATTATTTTGGGTACTGGGTATAAGGTCCCCAATTTTCGGAAACGCCCACATAATCAAAACCTGCGGTCACTGCCGGCGGCACGCTCTGCCACTCTGAAGTTGGGAGAGTTCTGGTAAACACAGACAAAAGATTGTGCGGATGTCTGACATACACAGTAGGGGCTACAAAAGGTTCACGACGCATATTTTGCTACATCTAAACCCATATGCTCCGATATAGGTTAAAATCAATCGATCTATTGATTTTTAAGTCTTTTCAATCTTCTATTGAAAACAGACTTTTCGAGCTGAAAATCAATATCGGCAAAATGAGGATCTATTGATTTTAACCCACTTCCGCGATTGATTTTTCTATTGGTTCCACGCTTGATTTTTCTATTGATTTTTATGCTAGCCAAGAAAATTTCTATTGATTTTACAGGCGACCAAAAATGTCCTCTATATATATATATATATGGCAGGTTTATAAGACAAGAAATAGATTCGGTGCCTGGAAAGGCAGGACGTTATTGTTTTGTCTGGAGAGACAAGAAATCTATAGACTCGGTGCCTGGAAAGGCAGGATGTTATTGTGCTGTCTGGAGAGACAATTGTGTGTCTGGAGAGACAAGTGTGTGTCTGGAGAGACACCAAGTTGTACCCAAACCCTAACCCAGTAAAAGCGCCGAAACCCTAGACCCTGAACCTTAAGACCTGAACCCCACACCCTGAAACCTAAGCCTTGAAACCTGAACCCAAAACCCTGAACCCTACACCCTGAAACCTAAACCCTGAAACCTAAACCCTTTCAGGGTGTGCAAGGAGTGTGACAGGATGTCTTTTGTTCACAGAAATTCGGACATGAGACTAGAGAGAAGCCTCGAAGGTTGCATGGTCAAGTCATGCAAAGGTTTCAGGGGTGCCTCGAAAGTCAGAGACCTTTGGAGACAAATGCACCGTGTCTTTAACTTCAAAGGCCACAACGGCCTTTGAAAAGGCTCTCAAGGCACCTAGGAGATGATGATAGCTACATGAATGCAGATGTTGAGGAGTGTTGTTTTGTGGAGTTTCTAGCAGCTGTGATGTTGATGAATGTAAATCATAAAGATGTTGATGACTGAAAGGTGCCGAGCCTCCGTAGAGTAGCCTCTTTTGCATCCTCATGCGAATTTCGCATGAAGGGATCGCCGAATGGCACAACGAGGGGTGGAGTCCCGCGAGAAAAAGAGAGGGAGAGTGTGTGTGTGTGTGTGTGTGTGCTTTGAATGCCTGGACAGGCAGGTGGTGCATGCACCATTTTTTGTGCATGCCTGGATAGGCAAGCTGTTGCACATGCCTGGGTAGGCAAGAATCTGTTGTGCCTGGATAGGCAAGTTGTTGTGCCTGGATAGGCAAGTTGTTGTGCCTGGATAGGCAAGTTGTTGTGCCTGGATAGGCAAGTTGTTGTGCCTGGATAGGCAAGTTGTTGTGCCTGGATAGGCAAGTTGTTGTGCCTGGATAGGCAAGCTTGCTTTGTGCGGTGCCTGGACAGGCATTGTGTGTGTGTGCTCATCAAACAAATAACCCCTGAAACCCCAAACCTAAACCCTCAAACCCCTAAACCCTCGACCCCGAACCCTCAACCCTTAAACCCGTTGGGGTTTTGTTTGTGTGTGTGTGTGTGTTTTTCACCATTGGTGTCTGGATAGACAGATGTCTGGAGAGACAAATTTGTTGTAATGTCTGTAGAGGTAAGCATGAAACCTTTATCGTCTGGCCAGATTTCCTATGTATTTTTGTTCAATCACTCATGAAACTTTTAGTGTCTGGATAGATTTTTCCGAAAGTCCCAACGTCATGAAACGTCATGTGTCGTCTTGTGAACCCCACTAAACGCCATGAAACGTCACAAGTTGTACTCATGACGGTTTTGGCGTCACAAGTACAACTCATGACGAATTATGGACGCCATGAAACGTCACAAGTTGTACTCATGACGGTTTTGGCGTCACAAGTACAACTCATGACGAATTATGGACGCCATGAAACGTCACAAGTTGTACTCATGACGGTTTTGGCGTCACAAGTACAACTCATGACGAATTATGGACGCCATGAAACGTCACAAGTTGTACTCATGACGGTTTTGGCGTCACAAGTACAACTCATGACGAATTATGGACGCCATGAAACGTCACAAGTTGTACTCATGACGATTCGTGATGTTTGGCCCCAGATCTTTTCTAGAAAATCTGCACGCTCCTTTTATAATCCAGCCATGGCCGTGCAGTCCAAAATGAAAAGGCCAGCAGCCGCACAGGCCGGAGATTAGGAAAGTCGTTTGATTTTTGATTGCACCAAAGAAAAAACAGGAGAAGAAAGAAAACAAGAAGCCAAAAAGCACAAAGGATCCCATGAAGAAGCCAGCAGCCAAGGACGAAATCTCTCTCTCCTCTCTCTCTCTCTCTCTCTCTCTCTCTCTCTCTCTCTCTCTCTCTCGCTCTCTACCCCGAAAAAAAACAAATTAACCCTCAACCCTAAACCTTCGACCCTGAACCCTTAACCCTTAATACTCCCTCTCTCTCGCTCTCTTGCTCTCGCTCTCTCGCTGTTTCTCTCTCCCTCTCTCTCTCTCTCTCTCTCTCTCTCTCTCTTTCTCTTTCTCTTTCACTCTTTCTCTCTTTCTCTCTCTCTGCAAACCAACCAAGAAGCCAGATCTCCCTCCATCCCTCCTTTTTTTTTCTCTGTGCATGTCGCTTTCTCTTTCTTTTTGTTTTTCTCTTTCTCTTTCTCTCTCTCTCTCTCTGTCTCTTTCTCTTTCTCTCCCTCTTTCTCTCTCTCTTTCTCTGTCTCTCTCTCTCTCTGTCTCTTTGTCGTTATTTTTCTTTATCTGTTTATCTGTCCCTTTCTCTGTCTCTGTATCTTTCTCTTTCTCTTTCTGCTCTGTCTCTTTCTCTGTCTCTTTCTCTTTCTCTCCCTCTTTCTCTCTCTCTTTCTCTGTCTCTCTCTCTCTCTCTCTCTGTCTCTTTGTCGTTATTTTTCTTTATCTGTTTATCTGTCCCTTTCTCTGTCTCTCTCTGTCTCTGTATCTTTCTCTTTCTCTTTCTCTTTCTTTTTCTCTTTCTCGTTCTCGTTCTCTTTCTCTTTCTCTTTCCCTCTCTCTCTGTTTATCTTTCTCTCTCTCTCTCTCTCTCTCTGTTTCTCTTTCTGCTTCTCTCTCTCTCTCTTTCTCTTTCCCTCTCTCTCTGTTTATCTTTCTCTCTCTCTCTCTCTCTGTGTTTCTCTTTCTGCTTCTCTCTCTCTCTTTCTCTTTCTGAACCGAAACCAAAACCGAAACCTAAACCACACCAGGGTCCCGAAACCCTAGACCGCAAATGCAGGACGACGAGACCGAGAAGGAGCCGGAAGAGGAAAAGGAGGAGGAGGAAGAGGAGGAAGAGAAGGAATAGACACCCTAAGCCCTAAACCTCAAACCCTAAATTCATGCACGTACTATAGCTTTATCGAGTGTCAGTGTTTGATAACAGGACTTTGTCGATTCTTCAGTGTCTGGGCAGACACGACATATATAGCTGTATGTATAAATAAGTATATATTTATGAATTCAGGAATTTGCCATGATAGGTATATGTTGTTTTCCACACATGGGAATGCCTAAAACACACTTCCGCGATTGATTTTTCTATTGATTCCACGCTTGATTTTTCTATTGATTTTAACGACACTCTGCGATTGATTTTGTCGCTATTGAAAAAAGCCTCTCTGCGATTGATTTTGGCCTCGTTTCAATCGGCGCTTGAAAAAATCAATCGCGATTGATTCCAACCAATATTGGAGCATATGGGAAGTTTAGGGTGGCCGCGATGAGCCAGGTATGATTGCACAAAGGGCAATGATTCTTGAGGGGTCGCATGTTCGATTCCGCGTCCTTGCCGGTATGCCATGGATGCTGATCCGGGCCAGCCAGATTCAGATGCATGTGTATCCTGGATTGTTTTCCGTTCTACTTTAGTTTTTTCGTGCTATTTCTTGTCGGTCCGTGCACTTGCCTGACTGTAGACATGTCGAGGGGAAGTGCGGCGCAAAAGCGCTCGCACGCTTTTACGATAACGATCTCAAGCTGTGGCGGTGCAAATGCAGTGGCATCACATACAGCCTCGATGGAAAGCCGCGGAAGTCGGCGCATGAAGCTTTCTGCCCTGGTGCCCCAATCAGTTGGGAGTGGCGCGCAGTTGTACCGAAATTAGCTGTTCCTTGGCCTGATTGAGTTCTACGGCTTCCGTAACCAGGAGTAGTAGGCTTGGTTAGGTTTGGGGTTGTTTGGGGTGTTGGACTGGGCATGAGCGAATCAGGAGCGAGCAGCATGGTCAGCCTGCTTGCGCCAGCGGCAGCAGGATGCCGTTGCGAAGATGCAGGCTTCTGCTAGACGACATACTCTGTTTTGGTCCCCCTTCCGTGCATGTTGCAGGGTCTTGATTCAGCCACGCCAGCCGGCAGTTCCGCTTGCAGGACTGTTTTGCAGGGCCTGCTGTCAAACACGAATTGAAATTTGAGAGGGTTCACCGTCTGCTTATGCATTCTTGTTTCGCGAACCTCCAAAGCCTAAAGCCGCTTTGCTTCGAATCTATAGTTCTGTCAACGCATCCTAGCCGACGCACCTTGCAGCATTCTGTGCTATGGCCCGCTCGTTGGCGCGCAAAGCTCTGCAAGAGAGACTCAACAAGACATGGAACTCCATACGCAAGGAGCTTTGCAAGAGGTGCAAGGAGGCCGGACTGCCAACCGTTCGGACGTACGGCGCCGCGATCCGCGTCGGCGTTATGGAGCCGAAATCCGTGGCTACCGAGGTTCATGTGCCAGCTGACTTCAACAGAAACCCAGCTGGCTGGCGCAAGTCTCTCGCGGATCCCGTGTGCCGAGTGTGCGGAAAGTGTCGGTCCACAGTGCCGTGGCGTAGGGATGGTAAGGGGCGCATTTGCAAAATGTGTGCCCAGCAGCGGCGGAAGCAGCAGCGGGCCGAGAGAGCGAAGGCCAGGCAAGTTTCAGCCACCAGCGTCGAGAAGATGGAGCTCTCTCTTGGATGAGATCTCTAGTGCGGCTATTGATTTTTTTGCCTGTTGCGCAGAGATTCCGAAACGCTCTCTGCGTGATAGACAGATGTAATGGTACATAGACTCATCAACCTGTTCTTCAGAGCTGAGCAGTCTATCGGGGCGTCTGACGAATGTGTCGGATCAGTGGGGGACGTTAGCCTTTGGTCCTGGTGTGCCAGGGGATTCACCGAGAAAACGCCCAGGCAAGTTTTGCCACAGCAGTGCTTTGCAACTGCAGCGGATGCATGTTCGAAGCAAGGCAGTTGCGAGTGTAGTGTAATCCAACCCTGCACCTGCACCCTCAACCCAAAACGGCTAGAGCTGCGATGCAGGACACTGCCAAGCCATGCTGTCGGTGGCCATGTTGATGATGCGGCTCTGCCGCCGGAGCCTCCGCAAGCAGATGCAGGACCCAGCATACTGTGTCAAATGAACCTATGATTGCTTGTAGTGCTCATGCCCGTGACTCACATGCTTTCTACATGCGACGCTTATAAGGGGGTTTGTGTAACCTTCGCTGGCGTTCATGCTGGCATTCGATATGCCTCGCTTATTGTGGGTATGCTTAGTCTCCGCTGCCTTTCTATATGCGTCGCTTATTGGGGGGTATGCTTAGCCTTCGCTGGCTTTCGAAGTTCTGCTTTGCTCATTGAGGGGTATGATTACCCTTCACCGGCTTTCCAAGTTCTGCTTATTGGGGGGTTGGCTTGGAGAGGTAGTATAGGTTTTGGAGTTTTACTTAGAGTCTCCATTGTAGTTCCTTTTTTTGTTAACCAAAATCTCTATTATAGGATCCTAACCGTAAAACTGGTTAGCCAAAAAAGGAACTACAATGGAGACTCTAGGTACTGCTTTGAATATGGTGGTCCATTTGGCCGGTTTTGACCTCCCTTAATAGGACTTTACCATATTTCTAATAGAAATATAAGGTGGCCCTATCAAAAGGGGACAGAATTGCCCTTTGTTGGGCGAAAACCACCGTTTTGCAGGGTTTTTGCACCAGGAAGGACCTTGCGGGCCTACATAGCTTTGAAGCTTTCGGGGTACTAGTAAACTTCAGGTTGTTAGTCGTTTGAGGCGTAGTGGAATTTGGAGTTTACTGGTTTGAAGCCTTCGGGGTAGTAGACCTTAGGGTGTTGAATAGTTCCACGGGTAGTGGGACTGTAGTTTTGCTGTTTTGAAGCCGTTAATATGTGTAGTAGCTTTTATGGTCTGGTTGGTTTGGTGCCTGTTGCTGGTCAGGCAAGAATAGTAGTGAGTAGTGAGACATGGAACCGGGACCACTAGATTCACTAGATCCTGAAGGACCGCATTCTGATCAGTGTTCCGGTGTGCAAACCGGCGCATAATAAACCTTTGAACAAGACTACAAGACTGTCAGAACATTTCCTATAGGGACCAACTCCCTCAAGAGAGCCCCGGGGCCAGCTCCTCACAGCGACGATTATCTTAAGAGTTTCTCCGTGGACCGTGCATCCTGACATTCTTGAGACTGCAACCGTATCCTTCTTAAAGCTTGGAAGGCCGAGATGAGCGCGCAAGTGAAGCACGGACTGAAGGCTTGGCTGCGAATTGTGACAGAAGCTCCCAGGTTTGGGTTAAAGGTGTACGGTTTTGGAGCTTCCGGTTGTGGGTTGCACATGAGCATTCGTGCGAGCCGCTCTTAAGCTGTGTGCGGGCAAAGCCGCGACCGTTACCTCCAAACCTTGCGAAGGCCCACTCGGCCACCGACCTGAAGAAGGGATGGAGGCTGTCGCAACTGGAGGCCGGTGTTTCCAGCGTCGGCATTCCCGTTTCTTGATACTGGGTCTGGCGTTCTATGTGCCTCGCTTTTGGGGGGGGTATGCTTAGCCTTCGCTGGCTCTCTAAGTTCTGCTTCTTGGGGGGTTTGCTTAACCTTCGCTGGCTTTCTATATGCGTCGCGTATTGGGGGGTATGCTTAGCCTTCGCTGGCTTTCTATATGTGTCGCTTATTGGGGGGTATGCTTAGCCTTTGCTGGCTTTCGAAGTTCTGCTTTGCTCATTGAGGGGTATGATTACCCTTCACCGGCTTTCCAAGTTCTGCTTATTGGGGGGTTGGCTTGGAGAGGTAGTATAGGTTTTGGAGTTTTACTTAGAGTCTCCATTGTAGTTCCTTCTTTTGTTAACCAAAATCTCTATTATAGGATCCTAACCGTAAAACTGGTTAACCAAAAAAGGAACTACAATGGAGACTCTAGGTACTGCTTTGAATATGGTGGTCCATTTGGCCGGTTTTGACCTCCCTTAATAGGACTTTACCATATTTCTAATAGAAATATAAGGTGGCCCTATTAAAAGGGGACAGAATTGCCCTTTGCTGGGCGAAAACCACCGTTTTGCAGGGTTTTTGCACCAGGAAGGACCTTGCGGGCCTACATAGCTTTGAAGCTTTCGGGGTACTAGTAAACTTCAGGTTGTTAGTCGTTTGAGGGGTAGCGGAATTTGGAGTTTACTGGTTTGAAGCCTTCGGGGTAGTAGACTTTAGGGTGTTGAATAGTTCCACGGGTAGTGGGTCACAGCGACGATTATCTCAAGAGTTTCTCCGTGGACCGTGCCTCCTGACATTCTTGAGACTGTAACCGTAACCTTTTTAAAGCTTGGAAGGCCGAGATGACTGCGCAAGTGAAGCACGGACTGAAGGCTTGGCTGCGAATCGTGACAGAAGCTCCCAGGTTTGGGTTAAAGGTGTACGGTTTTGGAGCTTCCGGTTGTGGGTTGCACATGAGCATTTGTGCGAGCCGCTCTTAAGCTGTGTGCGGGCAAAGCCGCGACCGTTACCTCCAAACCTTGCGAAGGCCCACTCGGCCACCGACCTGAAGAAGGGACGGAGGCTGTCGCTAGTGGAGGCCGGTGTTTCCAGCGTCGGCATGTACACTTGGACTTCGACCCTAAAACAGAGGTGATTCCGTGGCCTTCTTGATGCTAGGTCCAGCTCATCCAAAACAGTCTCGGTCACTCTGTTTGGCGTTGGGTAGACCCACACTCTCCTAGACCCACACAAATAACCCACACAAACATGCATACACGCAATCATGCGTACTCCATTGCTGACTCTGCTGCATGCCGGTGTCCGCGAAAGGGTTTGCATCTCTCCAATCGCCAACTAAACAAACCTTGTGCAGGAGTTCCTCTGGCACATAGCCTATACCGCCTCTTCCTCCGCCGGCTGCGCCGCCAGACCCTGTCTGTGTCCAGTGCGGGGAAGCTTTGACGGGTGGCTGCAGAAGCGCCATCCCTGGATACTGCACGTCCTGCTTCTGGTCCAATGTCAAAGACAACCAGAGGCGCATGCAAGAACTACAGGCAGCTGCTCCTAGCAGCGATCCTTGCGACGATGGCGCCGAGCTTGCAACTCCTGCACCAGCGCCGCTGCCGCCCTTCGACGCCGAGGTCTCCCAGACAACTCTTGCGTGTGACGAGAATGCATCTGGCCAGGACGGACAGTATCTTGTGCATATAAGCATAGCCGTGGTTTGTAGGAGTCACACGTGTAAGTATAACTACTGGTATAGACCGGGGCCCCCCGTGAGCTGTCGAGGAGCCTCAGCACGAGAGGCAATTGGCTGAATAGGTTTTCTAGCGAAATACACGGTGGCATAGGTTTCTCGCGGATACAGGGTTGAATTGGGTTGAATAGGTTTTTAAAGAAATACAGAGTTGAATAGGTTTTCTAGGGGAATACAGGGTTGAATAGGTTTTCCGGAGAAAGCAGGGCTTTCTGACCCCGGGTTCTGTCGAGGAGATGCAGGTGCACATTTGCGCAGACTGCGCTGTGGTAATCTCTCCTGAGATTCGCAGCTGCCTTCCGACCTATTGCAAGCTTTGCTTTGACAAGCAGTTGGCTGCGCGACTGTGCGTGAAGCCCGTTGCAAAGGACAGCTGCAAAACCCTCTGCTTTAGTTACAGCTTCTCACGATCATCCCTAAAGGTAGGGAGCTGCTTGTTCTACGTCTAGTCAGGAAAGCGGATATGTTAATGGTTTGCTTTGCCTTCAGCGGTGCTTCTTGCTTATGATGCCGGCGATGCGCTCTCCATAAGAAACCTGAAAAGAAAGACTTTATACGCATCAGGACCTTGACCGGCGGTGCGCTGAATCACCGGAAAATGCGCGACCTCCAACCGATGAGGCTTGACTGTGTATTCACCGGGTGATGTGATTGGCTAGGCTAAAGCTCTTGGATGTGTAGCTTGTGACCACGACCTCGCGCGGACCTCGTGCGGGCCTCGCGTAGGGCCACCTCTAGGCCCCTTGCAAAACCCAGGTTTTGGCCCTGCAGCAACTTCATGCTTTGGCATCTGTTGCTGAAGATCCTGCGGCCCAGCCAGACAGTGGGACCAGCGAGATTTGGCAGGGACGGCCTTCCAAGACTTCATGGACAACTTGGTTCCAGAAGGTTTGCTCTGCAGTGGGGCCTGACTTTGACGGCCGGCGTTTGAAGAGCCGGGAAGCTCTCGAGCACTGGAAGAAGTTGAGTGACGCTGAGCAAGCAGCTTGGAAGGACAAGTACCACGGGCACGCGCAGACCTTGGCGCGGCCGGCCGTGCCACCGCCAAAACACGAAGAGCAGGAGCAGGAGTGCTACTTGTATGTGTTGAGCATTTAAGTGCAACGTATTACGGCTATACTATAGGACTGCGTGTCGTGCAACGTTGTTTACCAGGGTATGCAAGGGGGTTGCCGTCGTCCGGCGTGTGTGCAACGCTGTCATTGCGAGGAGGTCAGCACGCCGCAGAAAAAGAAGCAGAAGCTGCAGACCAGTCCACAGTCCACGGAGAAGTGCTCGAAGACCGGTCCGCAGTCAACCGAGAAGCGTTTGGAGCCACAGCTCTTGGAAAGCGCAAAGCCTCGCTTCGACAGTCGCGTGGAAACAGTTGCGCAGTTCAAGAAACGCTGGACTTTCCTGAAGCCTGAGCTGAAAAAAGCAACCTCAGCTGCTTTTCTGCGAAACGCACGCGACCTACACCTCCTCTACTTGGACGTTGTCCACCTACTTGCGCTTGGGAACTGGAACGGCGAGGTTGCCAAAGCAGTAGAAGCACTCCAAGACTGGCGTGTCAACCGGAAAAAGATCCGACGGATGCAAACATTCTGCAATGAGCTACCAGAGTCTGAGGATCCAAACATGTTGCCGCCAGACTTCTGTGTGGGCAGACATGGCGACGGACTCCTGAACAACCAGCAGAAGTCAGACCTGGTCCGACACGTGACCCTTTGTGCCTTGTCGAACCAGCCACTGAGCGTTGGGGACATCAAGAAAGCTATGTTCAAGTTCTACTTGGTCAACCGGAACATAGTGGATGCTTCTTCGGCAGCTGTTACACCATGGGAAGACTACAAGCTTTACGAGCGGTCCATGGAGCATGTCTACAGAAGATGGAAGGATTGGGTTGCCCAGTCTTACCCCAACGAGTTCCACGTGCGTCGATGCTGCTTGCACGCACGGCCAGCGGAACAAGCGGCTGCTCTCACTCCGAAGGCCGTGCACGGCTACTTTGACACGTTGGAAAGGGTTCTCGACGAAACCAACCTTCGGAAGGACGGTGTTCTGACCAGCCAGAGCTCTAAGTGCATTTGGGTCACGGACGAGAAAGGCATGGAGTCTTTGGACCACGGCAAGGTCAAGGGTCAAAAAGTGCTCGCGCCTCGCTGCGTGGGCTCTGCAACTTGCTCTGTCACGGAAGGCTCCTTCGGTCACATCAGCGTCTTGCCCTTCTTGAGCCTTGGAGGGCACTGCTCACCGCCCTCTGTTGTGGTCAGTGGCACTGTCTACTCCAAACAGTGGGAAACTGTGTGGCCGGAAGCAGCTATCAGGGCCACTCCTAAGGGAGCGATGACTGGCGAACTGTTTGTCCAGTACACAATTCGCTGGGCCAATTGGGTGCGGGCTGAGCTGGAGGTTGAAGAAACGCAACCGCTGGTGCTGCTGCTTGACACGGGAGGTGGATCTCTGATCCACCTCACACCTGGCTTCACCATCGCCTGCGAGGCGAAGAACATTCGTCCGGTGTTTTTCCCACCCTACGCAACGGCCGCGGTGTGTCCAGCAGACCAGGACCCCAATGCGCAAGCTGAGCTTCGGTGGGATGCCTTGCGGAAGACACAGCAAGGAATTTCGCAGTTGCAGGCCCTCGACCTCGCTCACGAAGTCTGGGACTTTGCTTACGGCAACAGCACGCACGTCCGCAACGGCTTCAAAAGGTGCGGTCTCGTGGCGGAGCAACCGATCGACCGCTCCAAAGTCTTCGTCGATCGTGGAGCCCAGCTGTTCCGGTCTATTGTCCCTTTCCAGGAGATGCAGCCAACGACTGCTGAAGGCAAAGCGATCCTGAACAGGCCCACCGGTTACAAGCGAGCTGAACAACGCACTCCCTGTGCTTCTTGCGGACGGCGTACGCCTACGTCGTTGCCGAAGTGCGGATACTGCGGGGTCGCAAACAAGGTCTCGATGAGCGGAAGTAAGCCTTATTGATACAAACCTCATTAGGGCTCAGCTCCTATTGATTGTAGATGCCAAAACTGAGACTGTGATTCCACATGCCCGCGCAGGAGTACTCCGAAGTGGCCGACGCGGTTGCCAGAGGGGCCAAGTGTGGAGGATTTACAAAATCGCAGCCCCCTATCGTGAACGTAGAGTCCGAGGTGGCCGCGGTCGAGGCTGGCACAAAAGCCAACCTGGCAAAGTGGAGTGGCGATCTCCGTCAGGAGATGCGTCGCCGGAAGGCTGTCGAGCCTACAGGATCGGTTTTGTGGGTTTTACAAATTACACCTGTTTCAGTAGTGAACCTCTGCGTTTTACAGGTTAAAAGCTGCTTGGGTAGTAAATCTATGCGTTTTGTAGGTGTAAAAGCGTTTGGGGCAGTAAGCTTTCGCATCTTACAAGTTTAAAGCGTTGGGGGTAGTAAGCTATCGGGTTTTACAAGGTCAAAGCCTTCTTGTGTAGTAACGTTTCGGGTATTGCGAACAGGTCTTACTACTGAACGTGAAGTTGATTAGGCCTTCTAGGGAAATACAGGGCTGCACAGGTTGTCTAGCGAAATACAGGGTTGAATAGGTTTTCTGAGAAATACAGAATTGAATAGGTTTTCTAGGGGAATACAGGGTTGAATAGGTTCCAGAGACAAATGGAGAGTTGAATAGGTTTTCTTCTAGGGAAATACGGCCCGAAGGAGAGGAGGCTGCAGCCAAGCAGGCCAAGAGCCCCTCGAAGCTCTTCATTTGGTGTTTTGAGCTGGTTCGTGCTACGTCAGTCCAGGGTAAAACGCAGGTCTAACGTGTGAGGCGTCATTAAAGGATTCGGTGTCCAAGGTGTCGACAAAGCAGCCAACACTTCGGCTGCCGCTGGTGGTGCTGCAGATGTGCCAAAGCATGCTCCCGCAAGCAGTTCGGCCCTTTCAGTTCAACCAGTGCCTGCTGACGCAGCTGCTGGCGCCAAGCCTCCAGAGCAGGAATCGTCCGAAGAATACGACCTCGACACGTCCGGTGGCTGTGCATCTTACATCTGTGCCCATTTCGCCGAGAGCAGGGAACCCGAAGTCCGTCCTGTTGCTGACTTCTTTGTGCAAAGCAAGCTGAAACCGCAGGTATCGAAAGATCGTCCTTTATCTGTTGTCTACCAAACAACTTGCAAGTCGATGTTTAATTCCAAGCACAACCGCGAAGCCTGGTTGACTGCTTGGCATGCGAACAGAAGCGTACGATTCGTGAAGAAGCCGGGGGGGCAAATGAAGGGCAGAGCAGCGCTTTGGAGTTTTCGAGCCCTCGTGCTACTAACCTTGAGGTATACCGAGTTGAACCTTTAGGCCTTTATGGTAGCAAGTTCGAGTATTTCTGGTTGGCACGCTGTCAGGCAAGTAAGTATCACGGGTTTACAGTTTAAAGCTGTTTGGGTAGTAAATCTATGCGTTTTGTAGGTTTAAAGCCTTTGGGGCAGTAAACTTCCGTGTCTTACAGGTTTAAAGCTTTGGGGGTAGTAAGCTATCGGGTTCTACAAGTTCAAAGCCTTCTTGTGTAGTAACCTTTCGGGTCTTGCGAACAGGTCTTACTACTGAACGTGAAGTTGATTAAGTTTTCTAGCGAAATACCGGGCTGCATAGGTTGTCTAGAGAAATACAGGGTTGAATAGGTTGTTAGAGAAATACAGAATTGAATAGGTTTTCTAGGGAAATACAGGGTTGAATAGGTTCTAGAGAGAAAATGCAGAGTTGAATAGGTTTTCTACGAGGAAAATGTCAGTCGTGAACCCCAACTTGTGCATCCCCGAAGGTTGCAACCAATAGTTAGGGCGCCGTTTGCCAGCATGATCCGACAAAGCTCGTTGAAACCCAGCGTGTACATGCAGTTTCCGCTCGTTTCGAGGCTTGGATAGCTCCCACTAGAACGGGGCGTGCACTTGCAGTTCTTGTTTGTTTCAGTGCACGTTTGCTTCACTTTGTGCGAAGAGTCTCGTGCCACGCAGATTTGACATATCGGGTTGTGCTCGTTCAAAACCGGCGTGCAGTTGCGGATCGCAGTCTGTGGGTCGACTTTTCGCGGATGGGTCGACTTCGCACGAATCGGGGCGTGAGCTTGGGGAGGGCCGACTTCACACAACATGGGTCGACTTAAGCCCAGTGCCTAGTAGCATCTTCCGTGCTGAAGCAAAAATGTGTGTCGGAATGGGGTTCTGTGCACATTTTCAAGTTAGCACGTCTCTTAGCATCTTCCGTGCTGAAGCAAAAATGTGTGTCGGAATGGGGTTCTGTGCACATTTTCAAGTTAGCACGTCTCTTAGCATCTTCCGTGCTGAAGCAAAAATGTGTGTCGGAATGGGGTTCTGTGCACTTTTCAAGTTAGCACGTCTCTTAAAGCAAAAATGTGTTCGGAGCTGTGCACGTTAGCACGTCTTAGCATCTTCCGTGCTTAAGCAAAAATGTGTGTCGGAATGGGGTTCTGTGCACATTTTCAAGTTAGCACGTCTCTTAGCATCTTCCGTGCTAAGCAAATTAATGGGGTTCTGTGCACATTTTCAAGTCGCACGTTCTGGCATCTTCCGTGCTTAAGCAAAAATGTGTGTCGGAATGGGGTTCTGTGCACATTTTCAAGTTAGCACGTCTCTTAGCATCTTCCGTGCTGAAGCAAAAATGTGTGTCGGAATGGGGTTCTGTGCACATTTTCAAGTTAGCACGTCTCTTAGCATCTTCCGTGCTGAAGCAAAAATGTGTGTCGGAATGGGGTTCTGTGCACATTTTCAAGTTAACACGTCTCTTAGCATCTTCCGTGCTGAAGCAAAAATGTGTGTCGGAATGGGGTTCTGTGCACATTTTCAAGTTAGCACGTCTCTTGCAATCTTCCGTGCTTAAGCAAAAATGTGTGTCCGACTGGGCTCTTGTGCGATCTTTCAAGTTAGCACGTCTCTTAGCATCTTCCGTGCTGAAGCAAAAATGTGTGTCGGAATGGGGTTCTGTGCACATTTTCAAGTTAGCACGTCTCTTAGCATCTTCCGTGCTGAAGCAAAAATGTGTTCGGAAGTGGGTTTT